>JARQOD010000062.1:0-37002 GCA_033576555.1 Oophaga sylvatica | reverse complement strand
GCAGACTGACTGACCGCAGAAGGAGGACATAGCAGACTGACGGACCGGAGGAGCAGGACATCGCAGACCGTAGGACCGGAGGAGGACATCGCAGACAAACGGACGGAGGAGGAGGACATTACAGACCAAAGGACCGAAGGAGGAGGACATCGCAGACCAGAAGAGGCCATCGCAGACCGCCATACTGGAGGAGGAAGACATCGCACACCGACGAACCGAAGGAGGAGGACGTTGCAGACCAGAAGAGGACAACGCAGACCGACGGACCAGAGGAGGAGGACATCGCAGACCGAAGGACCGGAGGAGCAGGACATCGCAGACTGACGGACCGAAGGAGGAGAACATCGCAGATCGATGGACCGGAGGATGAGGACAATGCAAATCGACAGATCGGAGGAGGACATCGCAGACCGACGGACCGGAGGAGGAGGACGACGCAGACCGACAGACCGAAGGAGGACATTGCTGACCGACGGACCGGAGGAGGAGAAGGAAATCGCAGACCAACGGACAGTAGGAGGAGAACATCGCAGATCGACGGACCGGAGGATGAGGACAACACTAATCGACAGATCGGAGGAAGACATCACAAACCGACGGACCGGAGGAGGATATCACAGACTAACGGACCAGAGGACATCACAGACCAATGGACCGGAGGAAGAGGACATCGTAGACCTACGGACTGGAGGAGGAGGACATTGCAGACAGACGGACCAAAGGAGAACATCGCAGACCAACGGACCTGAGGAAGAGGACATCACAGACTGATAGACCGGAGGAGGAGGACATCGCAGACTGACGGACTGGAGGAACAGGAAATCGTAGCCCTACAGAACGAAGGAGGACATCGCAGACCGACAGATAGGAGAAGGAGGACATCGCAGATCAATGGATCGGAGAAGGACATCGCAGACTGACGGACAGGAGGAGGACATCGCAGACTGACGGACAGGAGGAGGACATCGCAGACCAAGGGACGGGAGGAGGACATTACAGACCAACGGACCGAAGGAGGAGGACATCGCAGACCAGAAGAGGCATTCGCAGACCGCCATACTGGAGGAGGAGGACATCGCACACCGACAAACCGAAGGAGGATGTCGCAGACAATGAAGACCGACGGACCGGAGTAGGAGGAGGACATCGCAGACCAAAAGACCGGAGGTGGACATCGCAGACACACTGACCAGAAGTGGAGGAAATCGCAGACCGACGGACCGGAGAAGGACAACGCAACCGACGGACCGGAGGAGGACAATGCAGACCTACGGACTGGAGGAGGACATCGCAGACCGATGAGCCAAAGGAGGAGGACGTTGCAGACCGACAGACCGCAGGAGGACATCGCAGACTGACTGACCGCAGAAGGAGGACATAGCAGACTGACGGACCGGAGGAGCAGGACATCGCAGACCGTAAGACCGGAGGAGGACATCGCAGACAACGGACGGGAGGAGGAGGACATTACAGACCAAAGGACCGAAGGAGGAGGACATCGCAGACCAGAAGAGGCCATCGCAGACCGCCATACTGGAGGAGGAAGACATCGCACACCGACGAACCGAAGGAGGAGGACGTTGCAGACCAAAAGAGGACAACGCAGACCGACGGACCAGAGGAGGAGGACATCGCAGACCGGAGGAGCAGGACATCGCAGACTGACGGACCGAAGGAGGAGAACATCGCAGATCGACGGACCGGAGGATGAGGACAACGCAAATCGACAGATCGGAGGAGGACATCGCAGACCGACGGACCGGAGGAGGAGGACGACACAGACCGAAGAAGGAGGACATTGCTGACCGACGGACCGGAGGAGGAGAAGGAAATCGCAGACCAACGGACAGTAGGAGGAGAACATCGCAGATCGACGGACCGGAGGATGAGGACAACGCTAATCGACAGATCGGAGGAGGACATCACAGACCGACGGACCGGAGGAGGAGGACAACGTAGACCTACGGAACGGAGGAGGATATCACAGACCAACGGACCAGAGGACATCGCAGATCGACGGACCGGAGGATGAGGACATCGCAGACCGACGGACTAGAGGTGCAGGACATCGCAGACCGACGGACCGGAGGAGGAGGACATCGCAGACTGACGGACCGGATGAACAGGACATTGCACACTGATGGACCAGAGGAGGAGGACAAGCGAATCGACGGACCGGAGGAGATCGCAGACCGACGGACCGAGGAAGAGGAATTGCTGACTGACGGACCGGAGGAGTAGGTCATCGCGATCGACGGACTGGAGAAGGAGGACAACGCCAGAGCCGACGGACCGGAGATATAGGATATCGCAAAACAACGGACCGGAGGAGAGAGGACATCGTAGAGCGAGAGAAATGGAGAAGGAGGACATCGACGACTGATGGGATGCAGGAAATCGCAGAACGACGGAACGGAGGACAAGGACATTACAGGACCAGAAGGAGGACACGCATACCGACGGACTGGAGAGGAGGACATCGCAGACTGACGAACCAGAGGAGGAGGACAACGCACACCTACGGACCGGAGGAGAAGGACATTGCCGACCGACGGACCGGAGGACATCGCAAGACCAATGGGACCGGAAGAAGATGGGGACATCGCAGACCGACGGACTGGAGGAAGAGGACATCGTCAGACCTACAACCAGAGGAGGACATCGAAGACAGACAGATAGGGGGAGGAGATTGCAGACCAATTGAATCGGAGATGGACATCATGACCATGAAGTGGAGGATATCGCAGACCGACGGACCGGAGGAGGACAACGCAAACCGACAGACCAGAGAAGGAGGACATCGCAGACCAGAGGAGAACATTGCAGACCGACGGACCGGAAAAGGAGGACATCGCAGATCGGCGATTTGGAGGAGGACATCGCAGACCGGACGAGGATGGGAGGAGGATATCGCAGACTGATGGACAGCAGGAGGTTGACATCGCAGATGAAACGGACCGAAATGAGGTGGACAATGCAGACCAACGGACCGGATTAGGAGGAGGACATCGCAGACCAACGGACCGAAGGTGGACATTGCAAACACACTGACCAGAAGTGGAGGACATCGCACACCAACGGACCGGAGGAGGACAACGCAACCGACGGACTGGAGGAGGAGGACAATGCAGACCGACGGACCGGAGGAAGAGGACATCGCAGACCGACGGACCGGAAGAGGACATCTCGGAACGATGGACTGGAGGAGCAAGAGGGCAACGCAAATCGACCGGACGGAGGAGGACATTGAGACCGAAGGATCGGAGGAGGGGGACATTATAGAACGACGGACCGAAGGAGCAGGACATCGCAGACCAGAAGAAGAGAGAGAGCACAGACAGACCGACGGACCGGAGGAGTACATCGCAGACGGAAGGATTGGAGGAGAGAGGACATCACAGACCGAAGGACCGGAGGAGTACATCGCAGACAGAAGGATGGGAGGAAACGATCGCATACCGATCAGGACCGGAGGAAGAGGAAATCGCAGACGACGGGAGTGCAGACGAAAGGACAACGTAGAACGACAGACCGGAGAGGACAACGTAGACCGACGGACCGGAGAGGGGAGCAACGAGGAGAGGGACATCGACAGAGAGAGGACATCGCAGACACAGAGAGGACATCACCAAGGACCAGAGAGGACAAATCGCAGACAACGGACGGGAGGAGAGAGGACATCGGGGACAGACCGAAGGATCCGACGTAGGAGAGGACATCGCAGACGACGAAGAGGACTCGAGAGAGAGGACAACGCAGACAACGACCGAGAGGAACCAGAGAAGGAGGAGGACATCGCAGCGGAAGGACCGGAGTAGAGAGGACATCGCAGACCGACGGACGGAGAGGAGGACATCGCAGACCACGGATCAGAGGAGAGGACATAGCAGACGACGGCCCGGAGGAGGACATGCAGACGACGAAGGGGCGACAACACAGACAGACGAGGAGGAGACATCGCAGACCAGAGAGGACATCGCGAAGGACCCGACAGGGAGGGAGACAACCAGACAGGAGGGGACACGCAGACGCGGACGAGGAGGGGAGACATGCGAGGACCGAGAGGTGGAGGACAGACAGAGGACAGACAGGAGTGACATCGAGACAGGAGGACATCGCAGACCACAAGGGACATCGAGAGAAGGACATCGCAGACCAAAGACCGAGACAGGGAGGACATCGCAGACAAGGACCGGAGGGAGGACACGCAACAGAGGACCAGGAGGTGGACGAAATTCGCAGACCTACGGACCGGGGGAGGACACGCAAGAGGACGGTAGCATCAGACTAGGACGGGAGAGGAATCAGGACCGTGGACGGAGGAAGAGGACATTGCAGACCTACGGACCGGAGGAGGAGTACATCGCGGACAAATGGACCAGAGGAGTCGAGACAGAGGAGGACAACGCAGACCGATGGACCAGAGAGGAGGAATCGCAGACCGATGGACCGGAGCAGGAGGAATCGCAGACCGACGGACCGGAGGAGGAACATCGCAGATCGACGACCGAGGAGAGGACATCGCAATCGACGGACCGGAGGAGGACATCGCAGACTGACGGACACGAGGAGCAAGGGACATCGCAGAGACGGACCGGAGGAGGAGGACATCGCGAACGACGGACTAGAGGAGTGGAATCGCAGACCGACGGACCGGAGGAGGAGGACATCGCAGACTGACGGACCGGAGGAGGAGGACAACGCAAATCGACGGGTAGGACAATGCAGACTACAGACCGGAGAAAAGGACATCACGGACCGATGGACGGAGGAAGAGGACATTTCAGACCTACGGACCGGAGGAGGAGGACAACGCAAATCGACGGGTAGGACAATGCAGACCTACGGACCGGAGGAAGAGGACATCACGGACGATGGACGGGAGGAAGAGGACATTTCAGACCTACGGACCGGAGGAGGAGGACATCGCAGACCGACGGACCGAAGGAGGAGAACATCGCAAACAAAGGACGAGGAGGACGTCGCAGACCAGAAGAGGAAAATGCAGACCGACGGAACAGAGCAGGAGGACATAGCAGAACACACGGACCGGTGGACAATGCAGACCGAAGGACCGGAGCAGGAGGACATCGCAGACCGGCGGACCGGAGGAGAACATGGCAGATCGACGGACCGGAGGATGAGGACATGCAAATCGACGGACGGAGGAGGACATCGCAGACCGACGGACTAGAGGAGCAGGACATCGCAGACCGACGGACTGGAGGAGGAGGACATCGCAGACTGACAGACGGAGGAGGACAACGCAAATCGCGGACCGGAGGAGGACATTGCAGACCGACGGACCGGAGGAGGGGGACATCGTAGAACGAAGGACCGAAGGAGGAGGACATCGCAGACCAGAAGAGGACTCACAGACCGAAGGAGTACATCGCAGACGGAAGGACCGGAGGAAGAGGACATCACAGACTGACGGACCGGAGGAGTACATCGCAGACAGACGGATAGAGGAGCAGGACAACGTAGACCGACGGACCGGAGGAGGTGGACATCGCAGACCGATGGACCGGAGAAGGAGGAGGACATCGCAGACCAGAGGAGGACATCGCAGACAGAGGAGAACATCGCAGACCGACGGACTGGAAAAGGAGGACATCGTAGACCGACGGTTTGGAGGAGGACATCGCAGACCACGGATGGGAGGAGGACATCGAAACAAATGGACCGGAGGAGGACGTCGCGACCAGAAGAGGACAACGACAGACCGGGGACAGCGGAGGACATCGACAGACCGACGGACCACGGAGGACAATGCAGACCGAAGGACCGGAGCAGGAGGACATCGCAGACCGACGGAGCGGAGGAGAACATGGCAGATCGACGGACCGGAGGATGAGGACAATGCAAATCGATGGACCGGAGGAGGACATCGCAGACCGACGGACTAGAGGAGCAGGACATCCGGACCGGGAGGAGGAGGACATCGCAGACTGACAGACCGGAGGAGGAGGACAACGCAAATCGACAGACCGGAGAAGGACATCGCAGACAGACGGACCGGAGGAAGGGGACATCGTAGAACGACAGATCGGGGGAGGAGGACATCGCAAATCGACGGACCAGAGGAGGACATCGCAGACCAACGAACCAGAGGAAGAGGACATTGCTGATTGACGGAGACGGAGGAGGAGGTCATCGCTGATCGACGGACTGGAGTAGGAGGACAACGCAGACCGACGGACCGGAGATGGAGGACATCTCAAACTGACGGACCGGAGGAGGAGGACATCGTAGAGCGACGAAATGGAGAAGGAGGACATCGTAGACCTACGGACCGGAGGTGGACATCGCAGACACTGACCCGAAGGTGGAGGATATCGCAGACCTAGGACCGTAGGAGGACATCGCAACCGACGACCGGAGGGAGGATATCAGCAGCCTACGGACCGGAGGAAGAAACATCATAGACCGAGGATCGAGGAGGAACATTGCAGACCTACGGACAGAGGAGGAGGACACGCAGACCAATGATAAGGAGCACAAGAGACGGTCGACAGAGCAGACACGCAGACAGGACGGAGGAGGACGTCGCAGACCAACGAGGGACAACGCAGACTACGTACCAGAGGGAGGACATCGCACAGCACGACAGACCGGAGAGGACAATCGCAGACCGAAGGACCGGAGCAGGAGGAACATCGCAGACCAGACGGAGGAGGAGGGAACATCGCAGATCGACGGACGGAGGAGAGGACATCACAGACCGACGGACTAGAGGAGCAGGACATCGCAGACCGACGGACGGGAGGAGGACATCGCGACGACGACGAGGAGAGGACATCAACAGATGGACCGAGGAGGAGGAGGACAACCAAGACAGGAGAGAAGGACATCGCAGATCAGACGGACGGAGGAAGGGGACATCGTAACGAAGATCGGGGAGAGGACATCGCAGATCGACGGCACAGAGGAGGACATCGCAGACCACGAACAGAGGAGAGGACATTGCTGATGACGGAACGGAGGAGGAGGTCATCGTGATCGACGGACTGGAGTAGGAGGACATCGCAGACCGACGGACCGGAGAGGAGGACATGCAACAGACGGACGGAGGAGGAGGACATCGTAGAGACGACGAGAATGGAGGAGGACATCGAGACCTACGGACCGGAGGAGGACATCGCAGACGGACAGATAGGAGAGGAGGATATCGCAGACCAATGGATCATCGGAGGATGGACATCACAGACCATGACAGAAGTGAGGATATCACAGACCGACGGACCGGAGGAAGACAACGCAACCGAAGGATGGAGGGAAATGCAGACACACGGACACAGGAGGAGTGGACATCCGATACGGACCGAAGAGGTGGACAGTGCAGACCGACGGACGGAGTAGGAGGAGGATCGCAGACCAACGGAGGGGACATCGCAGACATACTGACCAGAGTGGAGGACATGCAACCAAACGGACCGGAGGAGGGACACGCAACCGACGGACGGAGGAGGAGAACATCGCAGTCGACGGACTGGAGAGAGAGGACAATCGCAAATCGAACGGATCGGAGGAGGACATCCACAGACCGACGGGTAGAGGAGAGGACATCGCAGACCGACGGAACTGGAGGAGGACATCGGGAACGACGGACTGTAGGAGGAGGATAAAGCAGATCGAAGGACCAGAGGAGGACATCGCAGACGATGACCGTAGGAGGAGAACATCGCAGATCGACGGACGGAGGATGAGGACACGCAAATCGACGGATCGAGGGACATCGCAGACCGACGGACTAGAGGAGTAGGACATCGCAGACCGACGGACCGGAGGAGGACATCGTGGAACGATGGGACTGGAGGATGAGGACATCACAGACGATGGACCGGACCGGAGGAGGACATTGCAGACCGAAGGATCGGAGGAGGGGGACATCATAGAATGACGGACGAAGGAGCAGGACATCGCAGACCAGAAGAGGACATCACAGACCGACGGACGGAGGAGTACATCGCAGACAGAAGGACCGGAGGAAGAGGACATCACAGACCGAAGGACTGGAGGAGTACATCGCAGACAGAAGGATGTGAGGATAACATCGCATACCGACGGACGGGGGAAGAGGACATTGCAGACCGAAGGAGTGCAGAAGGACAACGTAGAACGACGGACCGGAGGAGGAGGACAACGTAAACCGACGGACCGGAAGAGGTGGACATCGCAGACCGATGGTTTGGGGAGGAGGATATCGCAGACCAACGACCGCAGAAGGAGGACATCGCAGACTGACGGACCAGAGGAGGAGGACATTGCAGACCAGAAGAGGGACATCGCAGCCGCAGGACCGGAGGAGGGACATCGCAGACCAACGGACGGGAGGAGGAGGACATTACAGACCAAAGGACCGAAGGAGGACATCGCAGACCAGAAGAGGGCCATCGCAGACCGCCATACTGGAGGAGGAGGACATCGCACACCGACGAAAACCGAAGGAGGAGGACGTCGCAGACCAGAAGCGGACAACGTAGACCGATGGACCAGAGGTGGAGGACATCGCAGACTAACGGACCGGAGGAGGAGGACAAAGCAGACAGAAGGACCGGAGTAGAAGGACACGCAGACAGATGGACCGTAGGAGGAGAACATCGCAGATCGAGGACAGGAGGATAAGGACTACGCAAATCGAGAGATCGGAGGAGGACATCGCAGACGACGGACTAGAGGAGAAGGACATCGCAGACCGACGAACCGTAGGAGGAGAACATCACAGATCGACGGACCGGAGGATGAGGACAACGCAAATCGACGGATCGGAGGACATCGCAGACCGACGGACTAGAGGAGCAGGACATCGCAGACCGACGGACCGGAGGAGGAGGAGGATAGAGCAAATCGACGGACCGGAGGAGGACTTCGAAGACAGACGGACCGGAGGAAGGGGACATCGCACACCGATGAACCAGAGGAGGAGGAGGATAGAGCAAATCGACGGACCGGAGGAGGACTTCGAAGACAGACGGACCGGAGGAAGGGGACATCGTAGAACGACAGATCGGACATCGAAGACTGACGGATTGCAGGAAATCGCAGAACGACGGACCGGAGGAAGAGGACATTACAGACCAGAAGAGGACAACGCATACCGACGGACTGGAGGAGGAGGACATCACAGACTGACGAACCGGAGGAGGAGGACAACGCACACTTACGGACCGGAGGAGAAGGACATTGCCGACCGACGGACCGGAGGACATTGCAGGCTGATGGACCGGAAGAAGAGGACATCGCAGACCGACGGACTGGGGAAGAGGACATCGTAGACCTACGGACCGGCGGAGGACATCGCAGATCGACAGATAGGAGGAGGAGGACATCGCAGACCAATGGATCATCGGAGATGGACATCACAGACCCACTGACCAGAAGTGGAGGATATCCAGACCAACGAACCGGAGGAGGACAACGCAAACCGACAGACCAGAGGAGGAGGACATCGCTGACCAGAGGAGAACATTGCAGATCGACGGACCGGAAAAGGAGGACATCGCAGATCGACGGTTTGGAGGAGGACATCGCAGACCGACGGATGGGAGGAGGATATCGCAGACCAACGGACAGCAGGAGGTGGACATCGCAGAATAACGGACCGAAAGAGGTGGACAGTGCAGACCGATGGACCGGAGTAGGAGGAGGACATCGCAGACCAACGGACCGGAAGTGGACATCGCAGACACACTGACCAGAAGTGGAGGACATCGCACACCAACGGACCGGAGGAGGACAATGCAGACCGACGGACCGGAGGAGGAGAACATCGCAGATCGTCGGACTGGAGGATGAGGACAAAGCAAATCGACGGATCGGAGGAGGAGGACAATGCAGACCGACGGAACGGAGGAGGAGAACATCGCAGATCGACGGACTGGAGGAGGAGGACATTACAGACCAGAAGAGGACAATGCATACCGACGGACTGGAGAAGGAGGACATCGCAGACTGACAAACCGGAGGAGGAGGACAACGCACACCTACGGACCGGAGGAGAAGGACATTGCCGACCGACGGACCGGAGGACATCACAGGCCGATGGACCGGAAGAAGAGGACATCGCAGACCGACGGACTGGAGGAAGAGGACATCGTAGACCTACGGACCGGAGGAGGACATCGCAGACCGACAGATAGGAGGAGGAGGACATCGCAGACCAATGGATCATCGGAGATGGACATCACAGACCCACTGACCAGAAGTGGAGGATATCGCAGACCGACGGACCGGAGGAGGACAACGCAAACCGACAGACCAGAGGAGGAGGACATCGCTGACCAGAGGAGAACATTGCAGATTGACGGACCGGAAAAGGAGGACATCGCAGATCGACGGTTTGGAGGAGGACATCGCAGACCGTCGGATGGGAGGAGGATATCGCAGACCAACGGACAGCAGGAGGTGGACATCGCAGAATAACGGACCGAAAGAGGTGGACAGTGCAGACCGACAGACCGGAGAAGGAGGAGGACGTCGCAGACCAACGGACCGGAGGTGGACATCACAGACACACTGACCAGAAGTGGAGGACATCGCACACCAACGGACCGGAGGAGGACAATGCAGACCGACGGACCGGAGGAGGAGAACATCGCAGATCGACGGACTGGAGGATGAGGACAACGCAAATCGATGGATCGGAGGAGGAGGACAATGCAGACCGACGGACCGGAGGAGGAGAACATCGCAGATCGACGGACTGGAGGAGGAGGACAACACAAATCGACGGACCGGAGGAGGACATTGCAGACCGACGGACCGGAGGAGGGGTACATCGTAGAACGAGGGACGGAAGGAGGAGGACATCGCAGACCAGAAGAGGACATCACAGAACGGAGAAGTACATCGCAGACGGAAGGACCGGAGGAAGAGGACATCACAGACCGACAGACCGGAGGAGTACATCGCAGACAGACGGACTAGAGGAGCAGGACAACGTAGACCGACGGACCGGAGGAGGTGGACATCGCAGACCGATGGACCGGAGTAGGAGGAGGAGATTGCAGACCGACCGAGCGGAGGTGGACATTGCAGACCCACCGACCAGAAGTAGAGGATATCTCAGACCGACGGACCGGAGAAGGACAACGCAACCGAAAAACCACAGGAGGAGGACATCGCAGACAAGAGGAGGACATCACAGACCAGAGGAGTACATCGCAGACCAGAGGAGAACATCGCAGACAGACGGAATGGAAAAGGAGGACATCGTAGACCGACGGTTTGGAGGAGGACATCGCAGACCGACGGATGGGAGGAGGACATCGCAGATCGATGTACCGCAGGAGGAGGACATCGCAGACTGACTAACCGCAGGAGGAGGATATCGCATTCTGACGGTTTGGAGGAGGACATCGCAGACCGACGGATGGGTGGTGGACAATGGAGACCGACGACCGAAGTAGGAGGATAACATCGCAGACCAACAGACCGGAGGTGGACATCGCAGACCGACGGACCGGAGTAGGACAATGCAGATCTACGGACCGGAGGAAGAGGACATCACGGACCGATGGAACGGAGGAAGAGAACATTGCAGACCTACGGACCGGAGGAGGAGGACATCGCAGACCAATGGATTGAATGAGGAGGACATCGCAGACCGACGGACCGAAGGAGGAGAACATCGCGGACAAATGGACCAGAGGAGGACGTCGCAGACCAGAAGAGGACAACGCAGACGAACGGACCAGAGCAGGAGGATATCGCAGACCGACGGACCGGAGCAGGAGGACATCGCAGACCGACGGACCGGAGGAGAACATCGCAGATCGACGGACCAGAGGATGAGGACAACGCAAATCGACGGACCGGAGGAGGACATCGCAGACCGACGGACTAGAGGAGCAGGACATCGCAGACAGATGGACCGGAGGAGGAGGACATCGCAGACCGACGGACTAGAGGAGCAGGACATCGCAGACCGACGGACCGGAGGAGGAGGACATCGCTGACTGACGGACCGGAGGAGGAGGACAATGCAAATCGACGGGTAGGACAATGCAGACCTACGGACCGGAGGAAGAGGTCATCACGGACCGATGGACCGGAGGAAGAGGACATTGCAGACCTACGGACCGGAGGAGGAGGAGATCGCAGACCAATGGATTGGATGAGGAGGACATCGCAGACCGACGGACCGAAAGAGGAGGACATCGCAGACCAGAGGAGAACATTGCAGATCGACGGACCGGAAAAGGAGGACATCGCAGATCGACGGTTTGGAGGAGGACATCGCAGACCGACGGATGGGAGGAGGATATCGCAGACCAACGGACAGCAGGAGGTGGACATCGCAGAATAACGGACCAAAAGAGGTGGACAGTGCAGACGGACGGACCGGAGTAGGAGGAGGACGTCGCAGACCAACGGACGCGAGGTGGACTTTGCAGACACACTGACCAGAAGTGGAGGACATCGCCACACCAACGGACCGGAGGACAACGCAACCGACGGACCGGAGGAGGAGGACAATGCAGACCGACGGACCGGAGGAGGAGAACATCGCAGATCGACGGACTGGAGGAGGGGACAACGCAAATCGACGGACCGGAGGAGGACATTGCAGACCGACGGACCGGAGGAGGGGGACATCGTAGAAAGAGGGACGACGGAGGAGGACATCGCAGACCAGAAGAGGACATCACAGACCGGAGGAGTACATCGCAGACGGAAGGACCGGAGGAAGAGGACATCACAGACCGATGGACCGGAGGAGTACATCGCAGACAGACGGACTAGAGGAGCAGGACAATGTAGACCGACGGACCGGAGGAGGTGGACATCGCAGACCGATGGACCGGAGTAGGAGGAGGAGATTGCAGACCGACGGAGCGGAGGTGGACATTGCAGACCCACCGACCAGAAGTAGAGGATATCTCAGACCGACGGACCGGAGAAGGACAACGCAACCGAAAAACCACAGGTGAAGGACATCGCAGACCAGAGGAGGACATCACAGACCAAAGGAGTACATCGCAGACCAGAGAAGAACATCGCAGACCGACGGACTGGAAAAGGAGGACATCGTAGACCGACGGTTTGGAGGAGGACATCGCAGACCGACGAATGGGAGGAGGACATCGCAGACCGATGTACCGCAGGAGGAGGACATCGCAGACTGACTAACCGCAGGAGGAAGATATCGCATTCTGACGGTTTGGAGGAGGACATCGCAGACCGACGGATGGGTGGTGGACAATGCAGACCGACGACCGGAGTAGGAGGATAACATCGCAGACCAACAGACCGGAGGTGGACATCGCAGACACACTGACCAGAAGTGGAGGACTTCGCAGACCTACGGACCGGAGGAGGACAACGCAACAGACGGACCGGAGTAGGACAATGCAGATCTACAGACCGAAGGAAGAGGACATCACGGACCGATGGACCGGAGGAAGAGGACATTGCAGACCTACGGACCAGAGGAGGAGGACATCGCAGACCAATGGATTGAATGAGGACATCGCAGACCGACGGACCGAAGGAGGAGAACATCGCGGACAAATGGACCAGAGGAGGACGTCGCAGACCAGAAGAGGACAACGCAGCGAGGACCGGAGGGGCGAGACTGACGGACCGAGCAGGAGGAATCGCAGACCGACGGACCGGAGGAGAACATCGCAGATCGATGGACCGGAGGATGTGGACAACGCAAATCGACGGACCTGAGGAGGACATCGCAGACCGACGGACTAGAGGAGCAGGACATCGCAGACCGACGGACCGGAGGAGGAGGACATCGCAGACCGACGGACTAGAGGAGCAGGACATCGCAGACCGACGGACCGGAGGAGGAGGACATCGCAGACCGATGGACCGGAGTAGGAGGAGGAGATTGCAGACCGACGGAGCAGAGGTGGACATTGCAGACCCACCGACCAGAAGTAGAGGATATCTCAGACCGACGGACTAGAGGAGCAGGACAACGTAGACCGACGGACCGGAGGAGGTGGACATCGCAGACCGATGGACGGAGTAGGAGGAGAAGATTGCAGACCGACGGAGCGGAGGTGGACATTGCAGACCCACCGACCAGAAGTAGAGGATATCTCAGACCGACGGACCGGAGAAGGACAACGCAACCGAAAAACCACAGGTGGAGGACATCGCAGACCAGAGGAGGACATCACAGACCAAAGGAGTACATCGCAGACCAGAGAAGAACATCGCAGACCGACGGACTGGAAAAGGAGGACATCGTAGACCGACGGTTTGGAGGAGGACATCGCAGACCGACGGATGGGAGGAGGACATCTGCAGACCGATGTACAGCAGGAGGAGGACATCGCAGACTGACTAACCGCAGGAGGAAGATATCGCATTCTGACGGTTTGGAGGAGGACATCGCAGACCGACGGATGGGTGGTGGACAATGCAGACCGACGACCGGAGTAGGAGGATAACATCGCAGACCAACAGACCGGAGGTGGACATCGCAGACACACTGACCAGAAGTGGAGGACTTCGCAGACCTACGGACCGGAGGAGGACAACGCAACAGACGGACCGGAGTAGGACAATGCAGATCTACGGACCGAGGAAGAGGACATCACGGACCGATGGACCGGAGGAAGAGGACATTGCAGACCTACGGACCAGAGGAGGAGGACATCGCAGACCAATGGATTGAATGAGGAGGACATCGCAGACCGACGGACCGAAGGAGGAGAACATCGCGGACAAATGGACCAGAGGAGGACGTCGCAGACCAGAAGAGGACAACGCAGACCGACGGACCAGAGCAGGAGGATATCGCAGACGACGGACCGGAGCAGGAGGGACATCGCAGACCGACGGACCGGAGGAGAACATCGCAGATCGATGGACCGGAGGATGTGGACAACGCGAAATCGACGGACCTGAGGAGGACATCGCAGACCGACGGACTAGAGGAGCAGGACATCGCAGACCGACGGACCGGAGGAGGAGGACATCGCAGACCGACGGACTAGAGGAGCAGGACATCGCAGACCGACGGACCGGAGGAGGAGGACATCGCAGACCGATGGACCGGAGTAGGAGGAGGAGATTGCAGACCGACGGAGCAGAGGTGGACATTGCAGACCCACCGACCAGAAGTAGAGGATATCTCAGACCGACGGACTAGAGGAGCAGGACAACGTAGACCGACGGACCGGAGGAGGTGGACATCGCAGACCGATGGACCGGAGTAGGAGGAGGAGATTGCAGACCGACGGAGCGGAGGTGGACATTGCAGACCCACCGACCAGAAGTAGAGGATATCTCAGACCGACGGACGGGAGAAGGACAACGCAACCGAAAAACCACAGGAGGAGGACATCGCAGACCAGAGGAGGACATCACAGACCAGAGGAGTACATCGCTGACCAGAGGAGAACATCGCAGACCGACGAATGGAAAAGGAGGACATCGTAGAGACCGACGGTTTGGAGGAGGACATCGCAGACCGACGGATGGGAGGAGGACATCGCAGACCGATGTACCGCAGGAGGAGGACATCGCTGACTGACTAACCGCAGGAGGAGGATATCGCATTCTGACGGTTTGGAGGAGGACATCGCAGACCGACGGATGGGTGGTGGACAATGCAGACCGACGACCGAAGTAGGAGGATAACATCGCAGACCAACAGACCGGAGGTGGACATCGCAACCGACGGACCGGAGTAGGACACATGCAGATCTACGGACCGGAGGAAGAGGACATCACGGACCGATGGACCGGAGGAAGAGAACATTGCAGACCTACGGATGGGAGGAAATCGCAGAACGACGGACCGGAGGAAAAGGACATCACAGACCAGAAGAGGACAACGCATACCGACGGACCGGAGGAGGAGGACATCGCAGCCTGCGAACCGGAGGAGGAGGACATCGCAGACCGACGAACCATAGGAGGAGGACATCCTAGATCAATGGACTGGACGATGAGGACAACGCAAATTGACGGATCGGAGGACATCGCAGACCGACGGACTAGAGGACCAGGACATCGCAGACCGACGGACCGGAGGAGGACATCGCGGAACGACGGACTGTAGGAGGAGGACAACGCAGACCGATGGACCGGAGGAGGAGGGCAACGCAAATCGACGGACGGAAGGAGGACATCGCAGACTGACGGACTAGAGGAGCAGGACATCACAGACCGACGTACCGGAGGAGGACATCGCGGAACGACGGACTGTAGGAGGAGGACATCGCAGACCGATGGACCGGAGGAGGAGGGCAACGCAACTCGACGGACCAAAGGAGCAGGACATAGCAGACCAGAAGAGGACATCACAGACCGACGGACCGGAGGAGATACATCGCAGACAGAAGGACAGGAGGAGAACATCGCATACCGACGGACCGGAGGAAGAGGACATCGCAGACAGACGGAGTGCAGAAGGACAACGTTAGAACGACGGACCGGAGGAGGAGGACAACATAGACCGACGGACCGGAAGAGGTGGTTTGGAGGAGGAGGACATCGCAGACCGACGGATGGGAGGAGGACATTGCAGACCGACGTACCGCAGGAGGAGGACAACGTAGACCGACGGACCACAGGAGGAGAACATCACAGACTGATGGACCAAAAGAGGTGGACAATGCAGACCGACGGACCAGAGTAGGAGGAGAACATCGCAGACCAACGGACTGGAGGTGGACATCGCAGACACAATGACCAGAAGTGGAGGACATTGCAGACCGACGGAGCGGAGGAGGACAACGCAAACGATGGACCGGAGGAGGAGGACAATACAGACCGGAGGAGGAGGACATCGCAGACGGACGGGTCGAAGGAGGAGGACGTCGCAGACCGACGGACCGCAGGAGGATATCGCAGACCGACTGACCGCATAAGGAAGGACATCGCAGAGCGACGGACCGGAGGAGGAGGACATCGCAGAGCCACTGACCAAAACTGTAGGACATCGGAGACCGACGGACCCGAGGACAACACAAACCGATCGACCAGAGGAGGACATCGCAGACTAGAGGAGGACATCGCAGTCCGATGGAGCGGAAGAGGAGGACATCGCAGACCAACGGACCGGAGGAGGACAACGAAGACCGACTTACTGGAGGAGAGGACATCGCAGACCGACGATCCTGAGGAGGAGGACATCGTAGACCAACGGACCGGAAGAGGAGGACATTGCCACCAGAGAAGGACATCGCACACAAGAGGGGGAAATCGAAGACCGACAGACCAGAGAAGGAGGACATCGCAGACCGATGGAACGGAGGCGGAGGACATCGCTACCATAGGAGGACATTGCAGACTGACGGACCGGAGTAGGAGGACATTGCGGACCGTCGGAGGAAGACATCTCAGACCGACGGACCGGAGGAGGATGACATCGCAGACCGACGGACCAGAGTAGGAGGACAATGTGGACCGTCGGAGGAAGACATTGCAGACCAACGGACAGAAGGAGGATGACATCGCAGACCGACGGACCGGAGGAGGACATCGCAGACCGACAGACCAGAAGAGGACATCGCATCCCTGACGGACCGGAGGAGGAAGACATCGCAGACCAGAGGAGGACATTGCAGACCAGAGGAGGACATCGCAGACCGATGGACCGGAGGAGGAGGACATCGCAGACCGATGGACCAGAGGAAGAGCAGGACATCGCAGACTGACGGACCAAAGAAGAAGATGGTAGCAGACCGATGGACCAGAGGAGGATGTCGAGACGGACGAGGAGCGGGATGTCGAGGACGGACGAGGAGGAGGATGTCAAGGACGGACGAGGAGGAGGATGTCGAGGACGGACGAGGAGGAGGATGTCGAGGACGGACGAGGAGGAGAATGTCGAGGACGAACGAGGAGGAGAATGCCGAGGACGGACGAGGAGGAGAATGCCGAGGACGGACGAGGAGGAGAATGTCGAGGACGGACGAGGAGGAGAATGTCGAGGACGGACGAGGAGGAGAATGTCGAGGACGGACGAGGAGGAGAATGTCGAGGTCGGACGAGGAGGAGAATGTCGAGGACGGACGAGGAGGAGTATGCCGAGGTCGGACGAGGAGGAGAATGTCGAGGATGGATGAGGAGGAGTATGCCGAGGACGGACGAGGAGGAGGATGTCGAGGACGGACGAGGAGGAGGATGTCGAGGACGGACGAGGAGGAGGATGTCGAGGACGGACGAGGAGGAGGATGTCGAGGACGGACGAGGAGGAGGATGTCGAGGACGGACGAGGAGGAGGATGTCGAGGACGACGAGGAGGAGGATGTCGAGGACAGATTATGAGGAGGATGTCCAGGACGGAAGAAGATGTCGAGGACGGACGAGGATGTCGAGGACAGACGAGGAGGAGAATGTCGAGAATGGACGAGGAGGAGGATGTCGAGGACGGACGAGGAGGAGGATGTCGAGGAAGGACGAGGAGGAGGATGTCGAGGACGGACGAGGAGGAGGATGTCGAGGACCGACGAGGAGGAGGATGTCGAGGACAGATTATGAGGAGGATGTCCAGGACGGACGAAGATGTCTAGGACGGACGAGGATGTCGAGGATGATGAGGACGGACGAGGAGGATGTCGAGGACGGATGAGGAGGATGTCGAGGACGGATGAGAACGATATCAGGAAAGAAGAAAAATGATGTTGAGGAGGAGGACGATGTCGAGGATGAGGAGGACGGACGATTAGGACTATGTCAAGGACAGATCAGTACAATGTCAAGGACAGACAAATAGGAGCTCGCATACGGAGAAGGTCGCAAAAGGACGAGGAGGAGGAGGAGGTTGCGGATGGAAGAGGACGAGGTCGCGGACGGCTCATAATATGTGTACAATAATCATGAGGAAGCCATTATGTCATACTTCTGGACCCTAAAAGTTTGAGATGCCTTCCATAAAAGATGACATTACGACTTTAGCCATTTTTATTTGCTAGTGATGCCACTTCTCTTACCTTATTAAAAGCTCTTTCATAAAGTTGATCCATTTTCATTCATTCCACCATGTTTGGTATAGAGACCAATTTCTTTCCTATAATCCCACTAAAAGGTTTGGTGTAGAAAATAGAACGTGTTGGAGGTCGGGAACGGACAGGAGGTTTACACGATCCTTCAATTAGAAGAAACACATTAGAGGTTATTTAGACCAGTAATGTTTGCCATGTGGTACTTACAGTTAACGGCTCTTCCTGTAGTGCTTGTAGTACCAAGTTACCGACAACTCTTCCATCATTCATGTGCATACGTGGCCCAAATGTATTAAGTATTTGAGCCACTCTGACCTCCACACCTTCCTGATAACAAGAGAAGCAGTTTAGAGACCACATTTTCTTCAAGTAAAAATTTGACTTTTTTGTTTGGCAAAATAACACCCTACACAAATAAGTATGTGTTTTTCTACCACTTCTTCTGTCCCCCAGTATCACTTTAGAGGGTTATCTTCATTATGAGTTTTGGAGGGCTACCACTAACCAGCCTCCTGGCTTCTTGCTTGCCAGGGGGTGTTCCTGAATGATCGACAAAACAGACCAGCAACATGGCCGCACAGTTGGCCCAAACTGTCCACTGTGGCCAGCAGAGATAGCTTTGGCTCTGAAGCATCGAGAGTGCAGGGACAATGAAGCTGGCTAAATATTGTGATCTGGCGTCAGAGCAGCGCTTGCAAAGCACTATAGCAAAAAAGCATACAAGAGCTGAACTACTTGCCGAGGAACCTAGCCATCTCTGAAGGACTACTGCTCCTTGTTTAGGTTACCGGCTACCTCGGCAAAGTATAGAATTAAAAAGCCTTTTGTTTTTAATGGAGAGGAATTTTAATAAAAAGGTAAATTGCCAAGTAGCTTGCTTTTATATAGATAAATAGGAAGATGCGGAGAAATCACAGCAGCACTAGAAGGCTATTGGAGAAGTTCCCTACACTGACCAGTCTATATAGCACATCTATAACATATATATAACAAATATATATAGTAACTGAAACATTTCCCACTTTAGTATAGCAACCTTGAGCAATCAGCTTTAAAACTTGGGGAGGGGGTAATTCCAACTTGTATGTTCACTCCAACTGTAGCACCACTGCAGGACAAACGAAGCATTGCAGTTTTTGTTACCATCTGCGTCTTGCCACGTCCTACATATGGCCCCAGGAACCTAGCTGATAGAGAATTATGAGGGTCCCATTTCGATAACCAAAAGGAGTATGTTGTTTTTTTTTTTACCATTTCTATAATTCTCAATGCGCAGAATATTTCTATTGCTTGTGTACCACGGACATTATTTTAATAATAATAAACACAGGAGAATACAGACTATATAGGTTAAAATAGTACATTTTATTATACAAACTATGATAAAAGTCACAAAAAGAGAGAACAGAGTGCATCAAAGGCAGAACAAACAATAGCCAGCCTACAGCATATGATGAGGCACATAAATTACAATGACCTGTGTGTAGGTTGTGTCCAGGTAAGGACAGGCCAATACCAGCCCATAGAGCTATATAAAGATTAAGCCAAGCGGCAGCAGATACAGGGTTAGAGAAGGCATTGCTCTTTATATAGATCTAGGAGCTGGTATTTGGCTGTCTTTACCTGGACACAACCTACACACAGGTCATTGTAATGTATGTGCCTCTTCATATGCTGTAGGCTGGCTATTGTTTGTTCTGTCTTTGATGCACTCTGTTCACTCTTTTTGTGACTCCTCATAATTTGTGTAATAAAATTTACTATTTTAACAGTATTTTCCTTTGTTTATGATTAGATTGGAGTTGGTTCCTCCTTTCTAGGAATTGCTGCAATTAACCTATGCAATTCTTTTGCATCCAGTATGCAACTGGGTTTCCTGTTTTCTATTGTTTTAATATTGTAAGACTAAATGGGCCCAGTTCAGATGGAGTATGCTATAAAGATTGTAAGTTTGATACACAAGAGTCCTCTATTACATAGGTAGTGGAAAAATCAATTACTCCATCACATCCTCTCTAAAACGACAGCTGATGGAGCAGCATCTGACCAGAAGACCAGTCCATCAGCCGCATCCATCTCAAAAGAAGCTTTCCTATGCTCCATCAGCCGTCATTTCAGTTTATATCTAACGAGCAGACAGTATGTAATAAAGAGCAATAACGAGAATCCGATATGTAAGGGATGGTGCTGTACATCCTTTCTTCTAACTGTATCTTTAACCCAATCCACCTCTTCCTTCCCTTATCCTCCCCTCTTTTGAACTCCACTCTGTCCGCATCTACTCTCCCTCCAACCTCCAAGTGGCCGTCATATACCGACCTCCGGGCCCGACCACTGCCTTTATTGACCAATTCTCCACCTGGCTCCTCCACTTTCTCTCTGCTGACATCCCCACCACCATCATGGGTGACTTCAACATCCCCATTGACACCCACCAGTCGGCAGCCTCTAAACTCCTATCCCTTACATCATCTTTTGGACTTACCCAGTGGTCCTCCTCAGCCCGCACACAGACGGGCACACACTCGACCTGGTCTTCACCCATCTCTGCTCCCTATCTAACTTCACAACCTCCCCTCTCTCCCTATCTGACCACCATCTACTCACTTTCTCATCCCTGTCCTCCTCACCTGTCACCCATGTCCAGCAACATGCGCAGCCCGCAGAAACCTTGCTCACCTAGACACCCACAAACTCTCTGACTCTATTCTACCACTGGCATCCATATCCTCACTCCACGACACAGACACTGCCACTAGTTTCTACAATGCCACTCTTGCAACAGCCATCGGTCGCCCCTGTCATGCATAACAGATTGCGACAAATCAATAGACAACCCTGGCACAATAACACCACAAAAAAGCTTCGGCAGGCATCCAGAATTGCTGAACGGCACTGGAAGAAAACGCATTCACAAGACGACTTCACAGCACTCAAACAAGCAACACTTGCATTCAAATCAGCTCTCACCTCTGCTAAACAGGCCTACTTTACATCCCTTGTATCTTCCTTATCCCACAACCCCAAACAATTGTTCAATACTTTTAACTCCCTCCTCCACCCACCACTGCCCCCTCCTACCTCCCTTATCTCTGCTGAGGACTTCCCCATGCACTTCAAAAACAAGATAGACCAAACACGGCAAGTCTTTATTATTCAACCACCATAACCCTTTGTATATCTGACCAATGCCCAAACCCCATAACCTCCTTACCCAACATCACGGAAGGGGAGCTTGCTTATCTTCTCTCCAAATCACACCTCACCACTTGTGCACTCGACCCCATCCCACCTCCTCCCCAACCTCGCCACCACTCTTATCCCATCACTAACCCACCTCTTCAATCTATCACTAACTTCTGGTACCTTCCCTTCTGCTTTCAAACATGCCACAATCACGCCTATCCTCAAAAAGCCAACCCTCGACCCAACCGCTATGTACAGCTATCGACCAATATCGCTGCTCCCACTCGCTTCCAAACTCCTGGAACAGCACGTCCACGCTGAACTTTCCTCCCATCTCTCATCTAACTTGCTCTTTGACAATCTACAATCTGGTTTCTGCCCCCATCATTCCACTGAAACAGCCCTGACCAAAATTACTAACGACCTACTCACAGCCAAAGCTAAAGGACAATACTCTATGCTCCTCCTTCTTGACCTGTCCTCTGCTTTTGACACAGTTGACCACTGCCTTCTACTACAGATTCTCTCCTTCTTTGGCATCAAGGACCTTGCCCTAACCTGGATCTCTTCATACCTTTCCAACCGCACATTCAGCGTCTCCCACTCCCACACTACCTCCTCGTCCCACCCTCTCTCTGTTGGAGTCCACCAAGGCTCTGTTCTAGGACCCCTACTCTTCTCAATCTATACACTTGGCCTGGGGCAACTCATAAAGTCCCACGGATTCCAGTACCACCTTTATGCTGATGACACTCAGATCTACCTCTCTGGCCCAGACATCATCTCTCTGCTGTCCAGAATCCCTGAGTGTCTATCAGCTATATCCTCCTTCTTCTCTCCGCTTCCTCAAACTCAATGTGGACAAATCTGAACTCATTATCTTTCCCCCATCTCACAGATCTTCCTTACCTGACCTATCTATAACAATTGTCAACACCACGCTTTCCCCCGTACCGGAGGTCCGCTGCCTCAGAGTAAACCTTGACTCTGCCCTGTTCTTCAAACCACACATCCAAGCTCTTTCTACCTCCTGTCGCCTTCAGCTCAAAAATATTTCCAGAATCCGTCCCTTCCTCAACCCTCAATCTACTAAAATGCTTGTGCATGCCTTCATCATCTCCCGTCTCGACTACTGCAACATTCTTTTCTCTGGCCTCCCTGCTAACACCCTCGCACCTCTCCAGTCCATCCTTAACTCTGCTGCCCGACTAATTCATCTCTCTCCTCGCTACTCCTCCGCATCTCCCCTCTGCAAATATCTTCACTGGCTCCCATTCCCTCAGCGAATCCAATTCAAATTACTAATACTGACCTACAAGGCCATCTATAACCTGTCTCCTCCATATATCTCTGAACTAATCTCCCGATACCTTTCCTCATGTAATCTCCGGTCCCCCAAGACCTCCTTCTCTCCTCCACACTTATTCGCTACTCACCCAACCGCCTCCAAGACTTCTCCCGAATATCCCCATCCTCTGAAATTCTTTGCCCCAACACGTCCGACTATCAACCACTCTCGGATCCTTCAGACGCATACCTCCCAACCGTCCCGGTTTGAGCGGGACAGTCCGATTTTGACCCCCCAGTCCCGCTGTCCCGCTGAGGACACTATGTGTCCCGCAGTGAGACGAGCCGCCACGCCCCCCATGCACCCCTTGCTGCCCTCCTTGTCTCTACAGTTCAGCGGCTCACAGCTAGCAGTGACGCTGCTATGATGTTCTCTTCTGTGCCCACAGGACCTGTGATGAGGTCACAGGAGGGGAGGAGTCAGGGGGTCACATGATCAGTGTCCTCTTGTGTGCAGGAATCTGCTCTGTGTTGGTTGTCATGGTGCTGGATGAGGGTAAGTTTGTGTGGGGTGGGGACTGTGGATGTAGCAGTGCTGTAGTGTGTACAAGTTGGAGTCGTGTGTGTATGAGGTGTACGGAGCGGAGACGTGTGTGTACGGAGCGGAGACGTGTGTGTACGGAGCGGAGACGTGTGTGTACGGAGCGGAGACGTGTGTGTAAGAGGTGTACGGAGCGGAGCCGTGTGTGTACGAGGTGTACGGAGCGGAGCCGTGTGTGTACGAGGTGTACGGAGCGGAGCCGTGTGTGTACGAGGTGTACGGAGCGGAGCCGTGTGTGTACGAGGTGTACGGAGCGGAGCCGTGTGTGTACGAGGTGTACGGAGCAGGAACGTGTGTGTACGAGGTGTACGGAGCGGAGAGTCAGTGTGTGTGTACGAGGTGTACGGAGCGGAGACGTGTGTGTACGAGGTGTACGGAGCGGAGCCGTGTGTGTATGAGGTGTACGGAGCGGAGCCGTGTGTACGAGGTGTTCGGAGCGGAGCCGTGTGTGTACGAGGTGTACGGAGCGGAGCCGTGTGTGTACGAGGTGTAAGGAGCGAAGCCGTGTGTGTACGAGGTGTACGGAGCGGAGCCGTGTGTGTACGAGGTGTACGGAGCGGAGCCGTGTGTACGAGGTGTTCGGAGCGGAGCCGTGTGTGTACGAGGTGTACGGAGCGGAGCCGTGTGTGTACGAGGTGCACGGAGCGGAGCCGTGTGTGTACGAGGTGCACGGAGCGGAGCCGTGTGTGTACGAGGTGCACGGAGCGGAGCCGTGTGTGTACGAGCTAAGCCGCACATGTACAAGGTGAGCGGAGCTGCGCGTGTACGAGGTGCACGGAGTGGAGCCGTGTGTACGAGGTGCACGGAGCCGTGTGTACGAGGTGGATGTAGCAGTGCTGTGTGTGTACGAAACGGAGCCCTGTGTGTGAATTGTACGGAGCTGAGTCGCTCAGCTCCGTACACACAGGGCTCCGTGCTTGAGCCGTGTGTGTATGGATGGAGCCGCGTGTGTATGTAGCGGAGCCGCGTGTGTACGGAACAGAACCGCGTGTGTACGAGGTGTATGCTGCAAAGCCGCATGTGTACAAGGTTTACGGAGTGGAGTCGTGTGTGTACAAGGTGTACAAAGCGTGGCTGCGTGTGTACAAGGTGTACGGAGTGGAGCCTTGTGTGTGCGAGGTGGATGGAGCGGAGCCGTGTGTGTACGAGGCATATAAAGCCGAACCGTGTGTGTGTGAGGTGTGCAGAGCCGTGCATGTACAAGGAGTGTGGTGGGGAGCATTCATACCTCCCAACCGTCCTGAATTCAGCGGGACACTCCCGATTTTGAGAGTCTGCCCCGCTGTCCCGGCCGCGAGCTTTTCCCGTGGACACAGGAGTACATGCCGGAGCCCCGAAGAGCACTTTAAAACTCGCACGTGATGTTCCACCAGAAGTGACATGCTGGAAGATGACCGGAAATTAGGTAATTTCGGGAGGAGATTGTGACAGAACCATGGAGGCACTTCAGGGAATGCTTCAGATCCATCACCGTGTCCTCGCCTTGGAATCGGGGATGTCGGCCGTGTGAGCGGATCATGATATGTCCTGCACCGGGAGGCTTTTGTGGGCACTACAATGGGAGCTGGGCTGCTATAGAATCTTTATAGAATATTTCTTTCTCTCTCTCTGTTCTTTCTTTCTCTTTCTTTCTCTCTCTCTCTGTTCTTTCTTTCTCTTTCTTTCTCTCTCTCTGTTCTTTCTTTCCCATCTTTCTTTCTCTCTATCTCTCTGTTCTTTCTTTCTCTCTTTGTTCTTTCTTTCCCTTCTTTCTCTCTCTCTCTCTGTTGTTTCTTTCTTAACCCTCTTTCTTTTTTTCTCTCTGTTCTTTTTTTCTGTCCCCTTTCTTTCGCTCTGTTTCTTTCTTTCTCTCTCTCTGTTCTTTCCCCTCTTTCTTTTTTTCTTTCTCTCTGTTCTTTTTTCTTTCTCTCTCTGTTCTTTCTTTCCCCTCTTTCTCTTTCTTTCTTTCTCTCGTTGCTTTCCCCCTTTCTTTCTCTCTCTATTCTTTCTTTCTTTTTCTCTCTGTTCTTTCTTTCCCCTCTGTCTTTCTCTGTTCTTTATTTCCCCTCTTTCTTTCTTTCTTTCTCTCTCCCTCTCTGTTCTTTCTTTCCCCTTTATTTTTCTCTCTCTGTTCTTTCCCCTTTCTTTTTCTTTCTTTCTCTCTGTTCTTTCTTTCTTTCTTTCTCTCTCTCTGTTCTTCCTTTCCCCTTTCTTTCTTTCTCTCTCTGTTCTCTGTCCCCTCTTTCTTTCTCTCTCTATTCTTTCTTTCTTTTTCTGTCTGTTCTTTCTTTCCCCCTCTGTCTTTCTTTCTCTGTTCTTTCTTTCCCCTCGTTCTCTCTCCCTCTCTGTTCTTTCTTTCTCTCTCCCTCTCTGTTCTTTCTTTCTCTCTCTGTTCTTTCTTTCCTCTCTTTCTTTCTTTCTTTCTTCGTTTCTTTGTTCTTTCTTTCCCCTCTGTCTTTCTCTCTCTGGTCTTTCTTACCCCTCTTTCTTTCTCTCTCCCTCTGTTCTTTCTTTCCCCTCTTTCTTTCTCTCTCCCTCTCTGTTCTTTCTTTCCCCTCTTTCTTTTTTTCTCTCTGTTCTTTTTTCTGTCCCCTTTCTTTCGCTCTGTTTCTTTCTTTTCTTTTTTCTTTCTTTCTCTCTGTTCTTTCCCTCTTTCTTTCTTTCTTTCTTTCTCTCTGTTCTTTTTTCTTTCTCTCTCTCTGTTCTTTCTTTCTCCTCTTTCTCTTTCTTTCTCTCTGTTTCTTGCTTTCCCCTCTTTCTTTCTCTCTCTATTTTTTCTTTCTTTTTCTCTCTGTTCTTTCTTTCCTCCCTGTCTTTCTCTGTTCTTTATTTCCCCTCTTTCTTTCTCTCTCCCTCTCTGTTCTTTCTTTCCCCTCTTTTTTTTCTCTCTTGTTCTTTCCCCTCTTTCTTTCTTCTTTCTCTCTGTTCTTTCCCCTCTCTCTGTTCTTTCTTTCTTTCCCTCTTTCTTTTTCTTTATTTCTTCTCTCTCTCTCTGTTTCTTCCTTTCCCTTTCTTTCTTTCTCTCTCTGTTCTCTGTCCCCTTTTTCTTTCTCTCTCTATTCTTTCTTTTTCTGTCTGTTCTTTCTTTCCCCCTCTGTCTTTCTTCTCTGTTCTTTCTTTCCCCTCGTTCTCTCTCCCTCTCTGTTCTTTTTTTCTCTCTCCCTCTCTGTTCTTTCTTTCTCTCTGTTCTTTCTTTCCTCTCTTTCTCTGTTCTTTCTTTCCCCTCTGTCTTTCTCTCTCTATTCTTTCTTACCCCTCTTTCTTTCTCTCCCCCTCTGTTCTTTCTTTCCCCTCTTTCTTTCTCTCTCCCTCTCTGTTCTTTCTTTCTCCTCTTTCTTTTTTTTCTCTGTTCTTTTTTTCTGTCCCCTTTCTTTCTTTCTCTGTTCTTTCTTTCTTTCTCTCTCTGTTCTTTCTTTCCCCTCTTTCTTTCTTTCTCTCTCTGTTCTTTCTTTCCCCTCTTTCTTTCTCTCTCTGTTCTTTCTTTCCCCTCTTTCATTCTTTCTCTCTCTGTTCTTTCTTTCCCCTCTTTCTTTCTTTCTTTCCCCTCTTCGTTTTTTTTCTCTCTGTTCTTTCTCTTCCCTTTCTTTATTTCTTTCTCTCTCTACTTTCTCTCTGTTCTTTGTTGCTTTCCCCTCTTTCTTTCTCTATCTCCTTTCTTTCTGTTTTTTTTCTCTCTCTGTTCTTTCTTTTACTCAGTACCAGTGTGCCCTCAGTACCAGTCAGTGTGATCACCAGTGCTAAATGGGTGTGGTCGGGGCGTGGACATGGGTGTGACTAGTTGTGAAATGGGTGTGGTCGGGGCATGGCCTACAATTTGCCGCGGCGCGCTTTGTCCCTCTTTCCCATCTTCAAAAGTTGGGAGGTATGCAGACGTAACCTGAAAACCCATCTCTTCAGGAAAGCCTACAGCCTGCAATGACCCCGCTGCCTCCTCACCACTACCGGAGATATCGCCTCAACCAACACCGGAACTGCTGCAATCCCCCAACCTGCTGTCTCAGTCCCCCATCCTGTAGAATGTAAGCCCGAAAGGGCAGGGTCCTCTCCCCTCTGTACCAGTCTGTGCTTGTTAGTTTACTGTAAGTGATACCTGTAATTTGTATGTAACCCCTTCTCATGTACAGCACCATGGAATCAATGGTGCTATATAAATAAATAATAATAATAACATAGAGGGAACTGTGTGATAAGGGACAGCACTACACATAAAGAGAGGGCACTGTGTAATAAGGGGTGGCATTATATATATATATATATATATATATATATTATATATATATATATTATTATGAGAGGAGAATGTGAAAAAAAATATATATATCTGTAGCTTGGTCGCCATAAAAGGAGGGGGCCCAGACACATTTCTTGCACAGGGGCCCCAAGCTGTGTCCGCAATGGCTTAAGGATATAGAGGTCAGAATAATAGTGCTGTAAGGCCTCATTAAGACGTCACCCACCCCATGTACGAGAAAAAAAGGACTGATTTCAGTGTTTTGGGCGAGTTTTCACTATCAGTGACTTTTTCATTTTTTTTTAACAGAATAGAAAATTACTGATGGTGATAACTGATCCACACACATGAAAATCAGCCTCTTTTTTCACATACACGGGGGAGGGAAATTGAAGCCTTCCGACATCGTTGTTCTGACCGGACCCCTTCAGTCCTATGTATTTGCTCGGGAGACTTTTATCAGTTGATTTTAACTGCATTACAGTATAAATGGATCACACACAAAGTGCCGTCACTCAGTCCGGCTTCTCACAATGGTGTGAGCGATCTCGTCCATGACTCGGGATAACAGAGTTGATATCAGATCTAGATTTCCGTGGAAATACAATCAGTTATTACTGACATATACAGGTTACAATGGAGTCAACACAAAGGGATATGCAGGAGAGAATCATTCTCACATGTGGGGTTCTGAAGCCAGAACTGCAGGATATACAGGTGGAACTTATTTTCACATGTGGGGTTACTGAAAGCTCAGCATCACTAACATGATGGGGGATACAGGGAGAACTATTCCTCACATGTGGGGTTACTGAAGAGCTCAGCACACTGACAGATGGGGATACAGGGGAACTATTCTCACATGTGGGGTTACTGAAGAGCTCAGCACACTGACAGGATGGGGATACAGGTGGGAACTTATTCTTCACATGTGGGGTTACTGAAGAGCTCAGCTCACTGACATGATGGGGGATACAGGAGAGAATTCATTCTTCACATGTGGGGTTACTGAAGAGCTCAGCACACTGACAGATGGGGGGATACAGGAGAGAACTCATTCTCACATGTGGGGTTACTGAAGAGTCAGCACACTGACAGGATGGGGGATACAGGAGGAACTCATTCCCACATGTGGGGTTACTGAAGAGCTCAGCACACTGACAGGATGGGGGGATACAGGAGAGAACTCATTCCCACATGTGGGGTTACTGAAGAGCTCAGCACACTGACAGGATGGGGGATACAGGAAGTACTATTCCCACATGTGGGTTACTGAAGACTCAGCACACTGACAGGTGGGGACAGGAGAGACTCATTCCCACATGTGGGGTTACTGAAGAGCTCAGCACACTGACAGGATGGGGGATACAGGGAACTCATTCCCCACATGTGGGTACTGAGAGCTCGCACACTGACAGGATGGGGGGATACAGAAATCATCCCACATGTGGGGTTACTGAAGACTCAGCACACTGACAGGATGGGGGGATACAGGAGAGAACTCATTCCCACATGTGGGGTTTGAAGAGTCGACCTGAAGGATGGGGTCAGGAACCATTCCACGTGGGTATGAGCCAGACACTGAAGGATGGGGGATACAGGAGAGAACTCATTCCCCACATGTGGGGTACTGAAGAGCTCAGCACACTGACAGGATGGGGGATACAGGAGAGAACTCATTCCCCACATGTGGGGTTACTGAAGAGCTCAGCACACTGACAGGATGGGGGGATACAGGAGAGAACTCATTCCCCACATGTGGGGTTACTGAAGAGCTCAGACACATGACAGGATGGGGGGATACGGAGAGAACTCATTCCCCACATGTGGGGTTACTGAAGACCTCAGCACACTGACAGGATGGGGGGATACAGGAGAGAACTCATTCCCCACATGTGGGGTTACTGAAGATCTCAGCACACTGACAGGATGGGGGATACAGGTGGGAACTCATTCCCCACATGTGGGGTACTGAAGATCTCAGCACACTGACAGGATGGGGGGATACAGGTGGGAACTCATTCCCCACATGTGGGGTTACTGAAGACTCAGCACACTGACAGGATGGGGGGATACAGGTGGGAACTCATTCCCACATGTGGGGTTACTGAAGAGCTCAGCACACTGACAGGATGGGGGGATACAGGAGAGAACTCATTCCCACTGTGGGGTTACTGAAGACTCAGCACACTGACAGGATGGGGGATACAGGGAGGAACTCATTCCCCACATGTGGGGTACTGAAGAGCTCAGCACACTGACAGGATGGGGGGATACAGGGAGAACTCATTCCCACATGTGGGGTTACTGAAGACTCAGCACACTGACAGGATGGGGGGATACAGGAGAGAACTCATTCCCCACATGTGGGGTTACTGAAGAGCTCAGCACACTGACAGGATGGGGGATACAGGAGAGAACTCATTCCTCACATGTGGGGTTACTGAAGAGCTCAGCACACTGACAGGATGGGGGATACAGGAGAGAACTCATTCCCACATGTGGGGTTACTGAAGAGCTCAGCACACTGACAGGATGGGGGGATACAGGAGAGAACTCATTCCCCACATGTGGGGTTACTGAAGAGCTCAGCACACTGACAGGATGGGGGGATACAGGAGAGAACTCATTCCCACATGTGGGGTTACTGAAGAGCTCAGCACACTGACAGGATGGGGGATACAGGAGAGAACTCATTCCTCACATGTGGGTTACTGAAGAGCTCAGCACACTGACAGGATGGGGGATACAGGAGGAATCATCCACATGTGGGTACTGAAGAGCTCAGCACACTGACAGGATGGGGGTCGGAGAGAACTCATTCCAATGGGGTTACTGAAGAGCTCAGCACACTGACAGGATGGGATACAGGGGGAACTCATTCCTCAATGTGGGGTTACTGAAGAGCTCAGCACACTACAGGATGGGGGGATACAGGGGAACTCATTCTCACATGTGGGGTTACTGAAGAGCTCAGCACAGAAGGATGGGGGATACAGGAGAGAACTCATTCCCACATGTGGGGTTACTGAAGAGCTCAGCACACTGACAGGATGGGGATACAGGAGGAACTCATTCCTCACATTGGGGTTATGAGAGCTCAGCACACTGACAGGATGGGGGGTACAGGAGAGATCATTCCTCACATGTGGGGTTACTAAGAGCTCAGCACACTGACAGGTGGGGGGTACAGGAGAGAACTCATTCCCCAATGTGGGGTTATGAAGAGCTCAGCACACTGAAGGATGGGGGGATACAGAGAGAACTCATCCACATGGGGGTTACTGAAGAGCTAGCACACTGACGATGGGGGTTCAGGAGAGAACTCATTCCCAATGGGGGTTACTGAAGAGTCAGCACATGACAGGATGGGGGGATACAGGAGAGAACTCATTCCCATGTGGGGTTACTGAAAGCTCAGCACTGACAGATGGGGGATACAGGAGAGAACTCATTCCACATGTGGGGTTATGAAGAGTCAGCACATGACAGGATGGGGGATAAGGAGAGAATCATCCACATGTGGGGTTATGAAGAGCTCGCACACTGACAGGTGGGGGATACAGGAGAGAACTCATTCCTCACATGTGGGGTTACTGAAGAGCTCAGCACACTGACAGGATGGGGGATACAGGAGAGAACTCATTCTCACATGTGGGGTTATGAAGAGTCAGCACACTGACAGGATGGGGGATACAGGAGAGAACTCATTCCTCACATGTGGGGTTATGAAGAGCTCAGCACACTGACAGGATGGGGGATACAGGAGAGAACTCATTCCTCACATGTGGGTTACTGAAGAGCTCAGCACATGACAGGATGGGGGGATACAGGGAGAACTCATTCCCACATGTGGGGTTACTGAAGAGCTCAGCACACTGACAGGATGGGGGGATACAGGAGAGAACTCATTCCTCACATGTGGGGTTACTGAAGAGCTCAGCACACTGACAGGATGGGGGATACAGGAGAGAACTCATTCCCACATGTGGGGTTATGAAGAGCTCAGCACACTGACAGGATGGGGGGTACAGGAGGAATCTTCCCACATGTGGGGTTACTGAAGAGCTCAGCACACTGACAGGATGGGGGATACAGGAGAGAACTCATTCCCACATGTGGGGTTACTGAAGAGCTCAGCACACTGACAGGATGGGGGATACAGGAGAGAACTCATTCCAATGTGGGTTACTGAAGAGCTCAGCACACTGACAGGATGGGGGATACAGGAGAGAACTCATTCCTCACATGTGGGGTTATGAAGACCTCAGCACACTGACAGGATGGGGGGATACAGGGAGAACTCTTCCTCACATGTGGGGTTACTGAAGAGCTCAGCACACTGACAGGATGGGGGGATACAGGAGAGAACTCATTCCTCACATGTGGGGTTACTGAAGAGCTCAGCACACTGACAGGATGGGGGATACAGGAGAGACCATTCCTCACATGTGGGTTATGAAGACTCAGCACACTGACAGGTGGGGGCAGAGATATCCTCATGTGGGTTATAGAGCTCGCCGACGATGGGAACGAGAACTATCCACTGGGTAAAGTACACAGAGGGGACAGAGAACTATCCACAGGGTACTGAAGGCGCACATGACAGTGGGGTCGGGATATCCATGGGGGTTATGAGGCTCAGCATGACAGATGGGGATAAGGAGATATTCCCATGGGGTTCGAATGCAGCGAGGGATACAGGAGATCATTCATGGTTATGAGATGCACCTGAGGAGGGTAGGAGGAACTTTCCACTGTGGTTGAGACTCAGCATGACAGGATGGGGGATACAGGAATTTCCCATGTGGTGAGTCGACATGAGGGGATAGGAGAACCTCCACTGTGGGGTTAGTCACTGACGGGGACAGAATCTGTGGGTAGAAGAACATGGGGAAAGACTCCTCGGGTAGAGAATACATGGGAGAGACCCATGGTAGGAGTCTCCACATGGGTACGAGAGCTCACCACAGGGTACGAGGACATCAATGGGGTACGGAGACCATCCAGTGGTACGAGGACCACATGGAGAATCCTGACACAGGGATAAGCTCACAATAGGTCACAGGAGAACTATTCATCCTGGTACTAGTTCCAACTCGAGGGATATAGAGAATCAAGGGAAAGATGACCCTGATGGGGTACGAGAATTCCCAGTGGGTAGTAGACTCGTATGCAGGATAGGGGGACGAGGAAAAGTGGGATGAGGTCGACGAGGTGGGGGACAGGGGACCTCCCGTGGTGGGAGCGCCAGGGGGGAGTAGGAGAATCATATGGGGTTGAATACCCTGCGGTGGGGCCATTCAGGTGAAGGGGGGCCACAGAGTGATGAGGCCGGAATCTGTGTTCTCAGCCCCGACATGACGGATGGGGGTACGGGAGAGAACCTTCCTCAGGGGGTTATTAAAGGGCCGCCATGCAGGAGGGGGGGATACAGGGGGGAACCCCCCCTCACAGGGGGGGTTATGAAGCCTCAGCCAGAAGGAGGGGGGATACAGGGGAACTCTTCCTTTGTGGGGTTACTGAAGTCGCACACTGAAGGGGGGGGGGGGAAAAGGGAAACTCATTCCTAAAAGGGGGGTTATAAAAGAGTAGCACACTGACAGGATGGGGGGTCGGGGGGGGTTTTCCCCCAGATCCCAGATTAGAAATTTTGACCCCCCAAAAAGCTGGCACACGGTAACTAATGGCCCCAAAAAAATCAGGCCTTTTTCCCGGAGCCAATCTTTCCATCTCTGCTTGTAACTTCTTTTTTCCCTTAAACCCTTTCTAAAAAAAAAAATTTTGATGAAAAAAGTGGGAAAGCCCAAGGGAAAAGGTTACCCCGTGATTCCTGCTTTAGGGAAGAGGGAGCTATGATATGTCAGCGCCACAGTGATGGGAAGGGATAGCCCGTTGTGCGGGATAAAAAAGGTGACCGTTATGTGGAAATGGGGGGAGACGAGTTGGGACGGGGGTGGGGGGCAGGTTGTCCGGGTGTACGCGATGTGTTTCCGGGGTAGCCCCGGCCCCAGGGGGGTATACGCGAGGGGAATCGGGTTCGAATGACGGGACAAAAATATTTTTCCCCCTGCCGGTGGTGTGGTTTTCCCATTAAAGGTGGTGCGGCAGTGGCGCCCTTTTTGGGCCCGGGCAGAGTACAGGGTGTGAGGGGCCCCCCCAGGGGCAGGACTCCCCTTACCCCATTTTGTTTCCTTTCCCTCTTGACCGGGCCCCCCCCATGTGCCTCTTGTCTGACGGGCCCGGGAAGGGTGGCTCCGCCCCCCCGCCATACGGGCCTCCAGGGCCCCGGTGGCCCCCAATTTATCACCTGGCCCCATGAAAGGGCGAGCTCAGGGTGTGTTTGTTCCTGCCGCTAGAGGCAGTAATTTAAAGGTACCCTATAACAAGCAAGGGTTGTACCGTAGGGAAAAACTTAATTCACTGTAAATAAAAGGCCCAAAAACCCCCGGGAAAAAGGGGAAAAGGGGGGGCGACTCCCACAAAAGCCGCAGCTTCACAGTGCTCACTGGGGGAAGGGGGAAAAGGGCCCCCAATAGAATATGGGCAAAACGGGACCCCCGCCCCAGTGGTAAAGGGTTTTTTCTTGGCATGTAGGGTAAACTGTACTGGGGTGGTTAAATCTCCGACCCCTAAAACCCCTATATTTTTTTCCCGTAGGTTTGAAAGCATGTGTAAGAGTCGGTTTTCCCTGAGTGCCAGTAGCGCTCGGGCCCGGGTTTCCCTTTTATTTGGATCCTGGATTTGGGGTTTATCTTTTCTTTTTTTTTTTAAATGGGCCTTTTTGCATGTTTATTGGTGACTTTGAGCCTTTATTTTGGGTTTTTTGGGAAAGATCGGGAAAAAATGGAAAAGAAGTTTATTGTCCGAGTTTGTTATTGTGGGTATCTTGAAAGGGTGGTTTGGTCATTTTACAGTGACGTGGGCCCCCTTTGCTCAAAGGGAGGTCTTATGTTCCGACGATTTACATTTTGGGAAGGAAAATTATAGCAGATGTTCATCCATCTTTGGCCCCGATCTCGGGGTGAAAAATGGCGTCTCACGGGAACCCTGCCCTGTGCCATTTTTTCAATTTCCACGCCCCTCCTTTAGGACCAAAGTTGGGATGTACTGAAACATTCGTTTTTTAAGATTTCCCCCTACAATGTCAATTTTGTTAGATAGTCTTTTTTATGGCGGGAAAGGCCCCTGCTACCCATAGGAGGGCGGTAAGTCAGGATGGGGGGGGGGTTTGCAGCTTTGGAACCTCCCCCCATGTGCTCAAACCCGTATCCACTTTTTCCCCCGGCCCCTTTTCCCTTTTGCTCTTTCTTTACCTGTTACCCCTTGCTTCCCCCCCTTTTCTGCGTCTCTCCTTCGGCGGTTTTCCCCTCAGTGTTGAGCGTATGCCATTTTAAAATTTTCGGTGGAATGGTATCGCCCATATCCAAATATCGTCGATATCCGATTCCATACCCCGGGGTCCCCGAAGTCAGGAACAAAATTCGAAAAAAAAAAACCCCTTTTTTTCGTTGTAAACAAAAATTTTCACACTGATACATATTATTTAAATTATATATACATTTCATTGTGAATATATATATAAATTTTTTTTAGTTTATCACTTTCATGTAAAATTAAAATTGTTAAAATTTCCCGGGAAACCCGTGAATACCCCCTGAAAATCGAGGGTCGGTGCCGATCCCCAAAACCTTGGCTCTGTGCGACTACTTGGGCGTCAGAACGGATTCTGTAGTTTATAAACGAGCCTTGTGCCGAATTTAAGGGGTTTTTTGTTGGAATTTAAAAACATAAGGGAAGTTTTGCCTTTTTCCGCCATATCTGCGTAGAGGGACGGGAAAAAAAAGGGCTGCCTTCGTGGGGACACTCACTCAGTGGCGCAAACGGGCCCGGGCCATTAAAAAGTTTCTGCAATGTAAGATCGGCCCACGTTCAGTTCCCCTTCATCCCCCTCGTTCGGAAAAAAACCGAAGGTCCCCCTACAAAAAGGGGCCCTCTCCCAAAGCTAAACACGTGATGGCAAAATGGTAATGGAAGAGCAGAAGTGTGAAGGGAGGGCATCAGAGCTCTCCCCCCACGGAAGGCCCCGCCCCGGAACCACCCTTGGGACCCCGGCCGGAAAACCCCCTCGCTGCAAAAAGCGGAGGAACCTAAAAAGGGGGCCCGGCCCGGCAGGGGGAGGTCGCCAGGATGGAAGCCCCCTGGCTGCCCAAAACTAAATTGGAGCGGCGCCAAAACCCTTTCCTTGTCTTTTTCGGAAGGTGAGGACCCTTCTAGGAGGGTCCGTGGGGCATCCCCCCCCTTTAAAGTGCGGTTTTCGTGCGTGGGGCACCCTTCCTGCAAAAAAGCTGCCCGGGGCCCCAATCCCCCCTTCTCCCCCCTCGCGAGACAGAAGAAGGACACCCGTCCCCCTGGGGAGGGGGAGGCACCAAGGGGTTTCCGTTTCCCGGGGCCCATGTTCTGTTCCGAGCCGGGCTTCCCCCGAGGTGAGCCCGCCGGACTGTCGGGCGCCGGAGAGCTGCCGCAAACCGGCTCGTAAACTGCAGTTTGATGGGGAGAATGGGGATGCTGGTGGGGAGAATTTAAACGGGTGGGGAAGGTGGAGAGTGGGGCGGGAAGCGACGCAAAAGGGGCAGGGAATTCCCCCAACTTCGGGAAAGTACCGGGAAAAGGGCGGGCAGATAAGGCCGGTGAGAAAAGATAAGGCCCCCTGGGAGCCGCGGGTAAGGGTGCGTCGGAAATTTAAATTAAAAAGGGGGTTGGGGGTTTCCGGAGCCTGGACTTTTTTTTAGAAG
>JARQOD010000061.1:0-247198 GCA_033576555.1 Oophaga sylvatica | reverse complement strand
AAAAAAGGAAGTTGTCAGAATTTTTTTTTTTTTTCTCTGTTTCTCTGCATTTTTTCCCTCTTTTCTCTGGGTGCTGAGGAGGATTTTTTTTTTCTCTCAATGGAGTTTGCACAGTTGTCTGGCCGTGTGGATCAGCTTGCCACTGAAGTTCGGCGTATTGCTACCTATCTTGCAGGGTTGCCGATTGTGGAACCTAGGATCCCCATGCCAGATTTATTTTTGGGGGATCGAGCTAAATTTCTGAATTTCAAAAATAACTGTAAGTTGTTTTTTGCCTTAAAACCTAAGTACTCAGGGAACGCAGCACAGCAGGTTCAAATTGTCATCTCTCTCGTGCGCGGCGATCCTCAGGATTGGGCTTTTTCCCTGACACCTGGGGACCCTGTTTTGAGTAATGTTGATGCATTTTTTCTGACTCTGGGGTTATTGTACGATAAACCTAATGTCACTGATCAAGCTGAAAAAACCTTGTTGGCATTAAATCAGGGGCTTGAGGACGCTGAGTTGTACTGTCAGAAATTCCGAAAGTGGGCAGTCCTGACCAAATGGAATAATGATGCTTTGGCAGCCCTTTTTCGGAAGGGTCTGTCAGAGAATGTAAAAGATGTTATGGTGGGTTTCCCTGCTCCCTCTGGTCTCAATGATTCTATGTCATTAGCGATTCAAATTGACAGACATTTGCGTGAGCGTAGAGGTATGCGTGGAATAGTGTTGCCTTGTGAACCAGCTTCTGAACCCATGCAGTGTGATAGAGTGGCTTCTGGGGCACAGCGTCATGAGTTTCGTAAACGCAATGGGTTATGTTTCTACTGTGGTGACGCCTCTCATGCTATTTCAGTCTGCCCTAAGCGGGGAAGACGTTTTGCACGCTCAGTTGTCTTGGGTAGTGTTCAGACTAAATTTCTGTTGACTGTTACCCTGATTTGCTCCCTGTCCACATTTTCTGCTCAGGATTTTGTTGATTCGGGAGCAGCTATTAACCTGATGGATTTTGATTTTGCTAAACGTTGTGGGTTTCCCTTGATACCCCTACGGAAGTCTATTCCCCTACTGGGGATTGATTCTACCCCTTTGGCTGAGAATAAACCCCAGTTCTCCACTCAGGTGATAATGAGGGTTGAACCTGACCATCAGGAGAGTTGCAAATTTTTGGTGCTGTATAATTTGCATGACATTATTGTACTGGGTTTCCCTTGGTTGCAGTCTCATAATCCTGTTTTGGATTGGAAATCTGTGTCTGTAACCAGTTGGGGCTGCCAATGTGTTAATGCCAACACTCCTGTTTTTTCTGCCTCTCCCCAGGCTCAGGATGTTCCTGACTTTTTGACTGATTTTTCTGATGTGTTTAGCGAAAGTAAATCTGCATCCTTGCCCCCCCCATAGGAGCTATGACTGCGCTATTGAATTAGTGCCTGGTAGTAAATTCCCTAAAGGTCACCTTTTTAACTTGTCTGTACCTGAACATGACGCTATGCGGTCTTATATCAAGGAGTCATTGGAGAAGGGTCATATCAGACCATCCTCTTCACCCTTGGGTGCCGGTTTTTTCTTTGTGGCCAAAAAGGATGGTTCATTAAGGCCGTGTATTGATTATCGTCTCTTGAACAATATCACTGTGAAATATCAATATCCGTTACCCTTGATTTCTGACCTGTTTTCCAGGGTGAAAAGTGCTATTTGGTTTACCAAGCTTGCCCTCAGGGGGGCGTATAACCTTATTCGCATTAAGCACGGGGATGAATGGAAGATGGCGTTTAATACCCCAGAGGGACATTTTGAGTACCTAGTGATGCCCTTTGGGCTCACTAATGCTCCTTCCGTCTTCAAGTCGTTCATGAATGACATTTTCAGGGATTTTGTGGATAAATTTCTGATTGTTTATTTGGATGATCAAAGTGTCTTTTTGGCGTACAGAGGATCTCATTTCTGGGATTCATTTTGTCCCCATCTGTTATTGAAATAGACCCGGTCAAGGTTCAGGCCATCTGTGATTGGGTCCAACCTACTTCATTAAAGGCTCTTCTAATGATTTGGTAGCTGAGGAGAGCAGGCAAAAAGGAAATACACCAGAGCAGTTGGAAACTATGAGATTGCAGTACCCTGACTAACACCCACAACTAGAGGCAGCCGTGGAGCGTTCCTACGTTGGTCCTAGACGCCTCGTCACAGCCTGAGAAACTAACTACACCTAAAGATAGAAAGAGGAAAGCTATCTGCCCCGGAGCAGATCCCCAAAGAACATAGAAAGCCCCCAAACATGTAATGGCGGTTAGACAAGAAGAAATACTGACACAGACAGAAAATAGAATGAGCAAACGTTGGGGCCCAAACTTACTAAATAGAAAAGGATAGGAAGGGCACTTACTGCAATCCCAAAAAACCCTGAAAAGCACCAACTCACTAATTTCAAAAACACCTGAGATCACACGACCTCTACCACCTAAATTAGTTCTCTGGTGTAACCAAAAACAAAACAGCAGCCACTGAAAAACTGGAAAAAGCAAATGTACAAACATCAGTGGCTGAACTGAACTGAGAGGGCAAAAGCCCCCAGAAGGGACCCTGAAGGGAAAATGTCTTATCTGTTAGCAGGAGATTCAGACACGACACAGCAGGCTACCAAGGAAACAGGAATCAAGGAGTGAGACCAGAACAATTGATCACCGGCAACCCTGATGGAAGGCGACTCCCTTATATAAGACCAGTCAGTAACACCTGACTCCCAATCCTCACAATCTTCACTGGACAGTCCAGTACCGTTTGTAACCACCAGAGGGAGCTTCTGCTCAGAACTCATTTCCAGCCTATTCACAACAGTACCCCCCCCTTGAGGAGGGGTCACCGAACCCTCACTTGAGCAACCAGGTCGGTCAGGATGAGTTCTATGATACGCACGGATGAGTCTCCTAGCATGGATGTCCGAAGCAAACACCCAAGAATTGTCCTCCTGACCATAACCTCTCCATTTAACCAAATACTGGAGTTTCCGTCTAGAAAAACGAGAATTCAATATTTTCTCAACCACATACTCCAGATTGCCCTCAACCAAAACAGGGTCAGGAGGCACAGTAGTAGGAACCACTGGCTCAACAAACCTCTTCAACAAGGACTTGTGGAACACGTTATGGATCTTAAATGTCCCTGGAAGAAGCAAACGAAAAGAAACAGGATTAAGAATCTCCATGATCTTATAAGGTCCAATGAATCTAGGCTTAAATTTAGGAGATGCCACTCTCATAGGAATATTTCTTGAGGACAACCAGACCAAGTCCCCCACTTTAAACCGAGGACCATCAGTCCTATGCCGGTTAGCAAACCGCTGGGCCCTCTCCTGAGAGAGGGACAACCTCTCCACAACCTGGTCCCAAATCTGTTGCATACGCTCCACAACAGAGTCAACACCTGGACAGACAGAAGCCTCCGTCTGTCCTGAAGAAAATCGAGGGTGAAACCCAGAATTACAGAAAAATGGAGACATCAAAGTGGCAGAGCTAGCCCTATTATTAAGAGCAAACTCAGCCAAAGGCAAAAAAGAGACCCAGTCATCCTGATCAGCAGACACAAAGCATCTTAGATAAGTCTCCAATGTCTGGTTTGTTCTCTCAGTTTGACCATTGGTCTGAGGATGAAACGCCGAGGAGAAAGACAACTGAACACCAATTTTAGAACAAAAGATCCTCCAAAATCTGGAAACAAACTGGACTCCTCTGTCAGACACAATGTTCTCAGGAATGCCGTGTAAACGAACCACGTGCTGAAGGAACAAAGGCACCAATTCAGAGGAGGCAGGCAACTTAGGTAATGGCACAAGATGTATCATCTTGGAAAACCTATCGCAAATCACCCAGATGACGGTCATTCTCTGAGAAACAGGGAGGTCGGAAATGAAATCCATAGAGATATGGGTCCATGGTCTCTTGGGCACAGGTAATGGCATCAACAAACCACTAGAACGAGAGCAAGGCTTGGAGCGAGAGCAAGTCCTGCAGGACTGCACAAACTCCCTGACATCACGAGACAAGGTAGACCACCAAAAGGACCGACTAACCAAGTCTCTGGTACCAAAAATTCCGGGATGACCGGCCAACGCGGAACAATGAATCTCAGACATTACACTCTTTTTCCACTGGTCCGGGACAAACAATTTCCCAACAGGGCAGCGCTCGGGCTTATCCTCCTGACACCCCTCCAGAGCCAGTCTCAAATTGGGCGAGATGGCGGAAAGAACTACACCCTCTTTCAAAATAACAGAAGGATCAGATAACTCAGGAGAGTCCGCAAGGAAACTCCTCGAGAGGGCATCCGCCTTAACATTTTTAGTGCCAGGAAGAAATGAAACCACAAAATTAAAACGTGTGAAAAACAAGGCCCACCTGGCCTGTCTAGGATTAAGTCGCTTGGCAGATTCCAGATAAACTAGATTCTTATGGTCCGTAAGGACCACCACCTGATGTTTGACTCCCTCCAGCCAATGTCTCCACTCTTCAAAAGCCCACTTCATGGCTAATAACTCCCGATTACCCACGTCATAATTACTTTCAGTGGGAGAAAATTTTCGAGAGAAAAAGGCACAAGGGTTACTTTTAGAGGTCTCTGGATCTCTTTGGGACAAAACGGCACCTGCCCCAATTTCAGAGGCATCAACCTCCACCTGAAATGGTAGAGAAACATCAGGCTGCCGTAGAACAGGAGCAGAAGTGAATCTCTGCTTAAGTTCCTGAAATGCAGAGACTGCCTCAGGAGGCCAATTCACCACATCAGAACCCTTCTTGGTCAAATCAGTTAATGGTTTAACAATAACAGAGAAATTACCAATAAATTTACGATAAAAATTGGCAAAACCCAAGAATCTTTGAAGAGCCTTTAATGAAGTAGGTTGGACCCAATCACAGATGGCCTGAACTTTGACCGGGTCCATTTCAATAACAGATGGAGACAAAATGAATCCCAGAAATGAGATCCTCTGAACGCCAAAAAGACACTTTGATCCCTTCACATACAGAGCATTCTCTCTCAAAATCTGGAACACAGTCCGAACATGTTTTACATGAGAGTCCCAGTCATTGGAAAAAATCAAGATATCATCCAAATAAACAATCAGAAATTTATCCACAAAATCCCTGAAAATGTCATTCATGAAGGACTGGAAGACAGAAGGAGCATTAGTGAGCCCAAAGGGCATCACAAGGTACTCAAAATGCCCTTCAGGGGTATTAAATGCCGTCTTCCATTCATCCCCGTGCTTAATGCGAATAAGGTTATATGCCCCCCTGAGGTCAAGCTTGGTAAACCAAGTAGCGTTTTTCACCCTGGAAAACAGATCAGAGATCAAGGGTAAAGGATATTGATATTTCACAGTAATATTGTTCAAGAGACGATAATCAATACACGGCCTTAATGAACCATCCTTTTTGGCCACAAAGAAAAAACCGGCACCTAAGGTGAAGAGGATGGTCTGATATGACCCTTCTCCAATGACTCCTTGATATAAGACCGCATAGCGTCATGTTCAGGTACAGACAAGTTAAAAAGGCGACCTTTAGGGAATTTACTACCAGGCACTAATTCAATAGCGCAGTCATAGCTCCTATGGGAAGGTAAGGATGCAGATTTACTTTCGCTAAACACATCAGAAAAATCAATCAAAAAGTCAGGAACATCCTGAGCCTGGGGGGAGGCAGAAAAAACAGGAGTGTTGGTATTAACACATTGGCAGCCCCAACTGGTAACAGACACAGATTTCCAATCCAAAACAGGATTATGAGACTGTAACCAATGGAAACCCAGTACGATAATGTCATGCAGATTATACAGAACCAAAAATTTGCAACTCTCCTGATGATCAGGTTCTACCCTCATTATCACCTGAGTAGAGAACTGAGGTTTATTCTCAGCCAAAGGGGTAGAATCGATCCCCAGTAGGGGAATAGACTTCCGTAGGGTATCAAGGGAAACCCACAACGTTTAGCAAAATCAAAATCCATCAGGTTAATAGCTGCTCCAGAATCAACAAAAGCCTGAGCAGAAAATGAGGACAGAGAGCATATCAAGGTAACAGTTAATAAAAACTTAGTCTGAACACTACCCAAGACAACTGAGCGTGCAAAACGTCTTCCCCGCTTAGGGCAGACTGAAATAGCATGAGAGGCATCACCACAGTAGAAACATAACCCATTGCGCCTTCGAAATTCATGACGCTGTGCCCCAGAGACCACTCTATCACACTGCATGGATTCAGAAGCAGGTTCACAAGGCAACATTATTCCAAGCATACCTTTCCGCTCACGCAAACGTCTGTCAATTTGAATTGCTATTGACATAGAATCATTGAGACCAGAGGGAACAGGGAATCCCACCATAACATCCTTTACATTATCAGACAGTCCCTTCCGAAAAAGAGCTGCCAAAGCGTCGTCATTCCATTTGGTCAGGACTGCCCACTTACGGAATCTCTGACAGTATAACTCAGCGTCCTCAAGCCCCTGACTTAATGCCAACAACGTTTTTTTCAGCTTGATCAGTGACTAGTGTTGAGCGATACGATACCGCAAGTATCGGGTATCGGCCGATATTAGCTGTTTCGGCCTTTCGATACTTAGTTTCGATATTTTCCATATATCGTATACCGGAATCGGAAGTTCCCATAATTCTTTGAGAGGCAATGTGATTTTAGTCAGCCAATGAGGAATCCTAAGAAGTGTGGGCACATCCTGTACTGCTGCGGTCATGTTAACTAATGGCATGGCTGTGATTGGATGCTGAAATGATGTCAGAATGCACTATAAAAGGCGCCGCCGCCATTTTAGCGTCACTGTGCTGTGAATTCAGTAAGGGACAGAACGCTGCTGTGCTGACTCTGAGGGACAGTTAGAGATTGCGATTTAGTGTACTGTGCTGTAGGCAGGCTAGCACCAACCGCTGTGTAAAGCTTCCTTTTGCCTGCAGTGTTGTTTTAACAGCTCTGCAAGGTGTGTGTGAGTGCAGGTGACGCTGCAGTTTGCTCTGCATGCAACGCTGTCTGTAGGCATCTGCACGTGTCACTCACAGACTCTTTTTTTTTCTTCAGTGTAATTCTTGCTGCTCCATGCAATTTAACTATTAGTGTGACGCGCTTCCATCCGTATCCAATACATTGGTTGCAAACACTATAGAAGTAGACAAAGGAGTAGCCTATCACAGATTGTGAACAGTTGTGTTTCAGTGTTCACTTCAGTCTGTGTTTTTTATTTTTTGAGTGCACATCACGCTCCAGTTACTTGTTCAAGCACTGCTGCTTGTACTCTGCTGAGCGTGTCTCAGTGCCTCATCCTTTTCATTTATCTCCAATTGGTTCTGTTCCATTCCATTTAAAATATAATCTATTAGTGTGACGCGCTTCCATCCGTATCCAATACATTGGTTGCAAACACTATAGAAGTAGACAAAGGAGTAGCCTTTCACAGATTGTGAACAGTTGTGTTTCAGTGTTCACTTCAGTCTGTGTTTTTTATTTTTTGAGTGCACATCACGCTCCAGTTACTTGTTCAAGCACTGCTGCTTGTACTCTGCTGAGCGTGTCTCAGTGCCTCATCCTTTTCATTTATCTCCAATTGGTTCTGCTCCATTCCATTAAAAATATAATCTATTAGTGTGACGCGCTTCCATCCGTATCCAATACATTGGTTGCAAACACTATAGAAGTAGACAAAGGAGTAGCCTTTCACAGATTGTGAACAGTTGTGTTTCAGTGTTCACTTCAGTCTGTGTTTTTTATTTTTTGAGTGCACATCACGCTCCAGTTACTTGTTCAAGCACTGCTGCTTGTACTCTGCTGAGCGTGTCTCAGTGCCTCATCCTTTTCATTTATCTCCAATTGGTTCTGCTCCATTCCATTTAAAATATAATCTATTAGTGTGACGCGCTTCCATCCGTATCCAATACATTGGTTGCAAACACTATAGAAGTCGACAAAGGAGTAGCCTTTCACAGATTGTGAACAGTTGTGTTTCAGTGTTCACTTCAGTCTGTGTTTTTTATTTTTGAGTGCACATCACGCTCCAGTTACTTGTTCAAGCACTGCTGCTTGTACTCTGCTGAGCGTGTCTGAGTGCCTCATCCTTTTCATTTATCTCCAATTGGTTCTGCTCCATTCCATTAAAAATATAATCTATTAGTGTGACGCGCTTCCATCCGTATCCAATACATTGGTTGCAAACACTATAGAAGTCGACAAAGGAGTAGCCTTTCACAGATTGTGAACAGTTGTGTTTCAGTGTTCACTTCAGTCTGTGTTTTTTATTTTTTGAGTGCACATCACGCTCCAGTTACTTGTTCAAGCACTGCTGCTTGTACTCTGCTGAGCGTGTCTCAGTGCCTCATCCTTTTCATTTATCTCCAATTGGTTTTGCTCCATTCCATTAAAAATATAATCTATTAGTGTGACGCGCTTCCATCCGTATCCAAAACATTGGTTGCAAACACTATAGAAGTCGACAAAGGAGTAGCCTTTCACAGATTGTGAACAGTTGTGTTTCAGTGTTCACTTCAGTCTGTGTTTTTTATTTTTTGAGTGCACATCACGCTCCAGTTACTTGTTCAAGCACTGCTGCTTGTACTCTGCTGAGCGTGTCTCAGTGCCTCATCCTTTTCATTTATCTCCAATTGATTCTGCTCCATTCCATTTAAAATATAATCTATTAGTGTGACGCGCTTCCATCCGTATCCAATACATTGGTTGCAAACACTATAGAAGTCGACAAAGGAGTAGCCTTTCACAGATTGTGAACAGTTGTGTTTCAGTGTTCACTTCAGTCTCTGCGTAATAACCACACTTAGGCCTTATAACTTTTCTGACTTTCTTTATCAATCTACCAAGATGAAGAAGGCAGTGAGTAAGGCACGTGGTCGTGGCCGTGGAGTTTCAGCAGGGAGAGGACGTGGGGATTCTGTGGCTGCTGCCGCCCTCAGTGACACAGCTTTCACCAGTTTTACCCATGAGCGTTCCTTTATGCGCACTTTGGTAGGAGCTCGGCGTGCCCCCCTGCTGCGGGAAGAACAAATTGAAGCCGTTGTTGGTTGGATGGCAGCCAATGCATCGACTTCAATTCCTTCCACCTCCTCTCAGGAACACAACACTGTTGAGCAAACATCTGTCTGTTCACCGCCTGTCAAATTGCCCAGGCAGTCAGAGAGTTCTGTACAGGAGCCAGCTGAGTCTCTGCTTCTGTTCTCAGAATTTGTTGGCTCGCAAACACTGGCACAGGCAAGCAGCATTCTGCAATTTGAAGAAGAGGGAGTATGCAGTGATGCGCAACAGCTGTGTCTCTCTCAATCTGAAGAGGCGGGTGAGCCAGTGCCGATGGACAGCACACCGCAGAACGCATCTTATGATGATGATGATGAGACTCAGGTGCTAGGTTTTGTGGAGCATGGTGCTGCCCAGACCATCCAACAGCAGCAGGTGTTGGAAGAGGGTAGTGGAGATGATGAAGTCCGAGACCCAACATGGCGTGAGCAACAGGAAGGTGGTGGGAGCAGCTCTGAGGAAGAGATTGTCCCAACGGTACAAAGAGGAGGGAGAGGTAGGCTGCAGACTCGCTTGCCTGTAGCCTCCAGTTTGGCACCTGTTGGGAGCAGTTCTCTTAGAAATGTCAAAATTGGCGCTCCCATGACTTGCACTGCGTGGTCCTTTTTTGACAGACTTGTAGATGATATTTGCTATGTTCAATGCAAGCTGTGTAAGCAAAAAGTTAAAAGAGGTAAAAATATCAGTAACCTGAATACCACAAATATGTGGAAACATGTACGGACAAAGCACGTAACTGAGTTACAAAGACACACTGGAGATGTAGGCCAACCTACTGCAGCACCTACATCTTCAGGTCGTGTTGGAGCCTCTACCTCCAGCTCACACACACTTGGTTCGGCTTCCTCACAGGATCTCCATGGAAGAACCTCGGTCACTGTTGTCCATAGACAAACTGTTATTCCACCCACAGCAGCAAGTTCACAGTCATCGTCACACTCCCAGACCACAAAACAGCCATCGGTACCACAGGCATGGGATAAAAGACGGCCATACTCGGCAAACCATCCACGAGCAAAGGCTCTGAATGCTGGCATTGCAAAACTCCTGTCCCTTGAAATGCTGTCATTCAGGCTGGTGGAGACTGACAGTTTCAGGAACTTTATGGCATTGGCAGTCCCACAATATAATGTGCCAAGCCGATTTTATTTCAGCAGGCAAGCCGTCCCTGCTCTGCAAAAACATGTCGAGGGAAACATTAAACATGCGCTACTAAACGCCGTCAGTAGCAGGGTCCACCTGACCACCGATGCGTGGACCAGTACCCATGGCCAGGGACGATACCTTTCCCTCACTGCCCATTGGGTCAATGTTGTGGAGCCGGGTACAGATCTTGCCAGTGGCGCTGTACGTGTTCTGCCAACTCCAAGGATTGCAGGAATCCAGTCTGTACACATTGATTCCTCCTCCTACTCCAGTTCCTCAGAATCATCGCTGCACGAGCCGTCACGGTATACCTCCACATGGATCCGTGAAGGCTTACCTGTTGCGACCGATATGAGCACAGCCATGGCCAAACGTCAACAGGCCATCCTGAAATTAATTTCCATGGGGAATCGAAGCCACACAGCGCAGGAGCTCTGGGATGCCATCAAGCAGGAGAGCGACGTGTGGTTTTTGTCAGCTAATCTCCAGCCAGGCTTGGTAGTGTGTGACAATGGCCGAAATCTGGTGGCAGCTCTGGGCCTTGGCAACCTCACTCACATACCATGTCTGGCACATGTGCTCAACTTGGTCGTGCAGAGTTTTTTGAGGGACTATCCGGATCTTGATGCACTGCTGCACAAGGTCCGCCTAGAGTGCGCTCATTTGCGACGTTCCAGCATGGCCAGATCGCGCATTGCAGCTCTGCAAGTCAGATTTCGCCTTCCTGAACATCGCATCATATGTGACGTACCCACCAGGTGGAATTCCACGTTACATATGTTGGAGCGGTTGTGTGAGCAGCAGCCAGCAGTAATGGAGTATCAGCTGCAACAGGCGCAATCAACTCGCAATTTGCGCCGTTCACACTTCACCACTACTGAGTGGGCCTCTATGAAGGACATCTGCGACGTTTTGCGTGCGTTTGATGTCTCAACGCGGATGGCGAGTGCAGATGATGCACTAGTCAGCATGACTGTCCCCCTTATCTGCCTGCTTCAGAAATCACTGAAAGCACTAAAGGAAGAGGTTTTGGAAGAGGTGGAGGATGAGGAGTCACAAATTCAATTACCTTCAGGACAGTCAGCGCAACGTGGTTCCTCACAAAGGGCTGGGCAGGGCTCACTTTGTGAGGAGGATGAGGAGGAGGAGTCAATGGAGGAGGAAGAAATCCCTACAGAGGGAGGTACACAACGCTCTAGTCAGTATGTAGAGCGAGGGTGGGGTGATGCAGAGGAGGCAGAGATGACGCCTCTTCCAGAGGACAGCCTTTGTTGGCCAGTTGGGAGTCTGCAGCACATGGTTGATTTCATGCTTCAGTGCCTGAGAAACGACCGCCGCATCGCCCACATTCTCACCACGTCAGATTATTGGGTGTACACCCTCTTAGACCCTCGCTACCGGGACAACTTACAAACCCTCATCACACCGGTGAACCGTGACCGTAAAATGCAGGAGTACCAAGACACACTGGTGCAATCCATACTGTTGTACATTCCAGCCGAGAGACCTGCTGCTGCTGCTACTGGTTTACAAAGCAGCTCTGTGCGTCGAGGCAGTGTAGACACCTCTACAAGAAGAGGGAGCACAAGCAGCGCCTCTGCACAGGGCAAGAGCTGTATGTTAGAAATGTGGCGAAGTTTTGTGACAGCGCCAGCAAGGTCTACACCATCCGAGACGGCTCCAGTCACCAGGAAGAAACGTTTCCGTAAGATGGTGACAGACTACTTGGCTTTCCCTCTAAGTGTACTCCCAGATGCCTCTTCCCCTTTCAAATTTTGGGTCTCTAAGTTGGATACATGGCCAGAGCTTAGCCAGTATGCATTGGAGGTGCTGGCTTGCCCTGCTGCCAGTGTATTATCTGAGCGTGTCTTTAGTGCTGCAGGTGGTGTAGTAACAGACCATCGCATGCGACTATCCTCAGAGAATGTAGACCGGCTTACTTTTCTGAAAATGAACAAGGCATGGATCTCACCTGAATTTGCCTGTCCGTTTTCAGATTAAATAACTGTTTGGCAACGTTTTCCATGTCTCCTGTTATGTTCATCTTTCTACCACCTGAACTCTACTCCCTGGGCTACAACACCGCCATTTGTTGCTCGTAAGTAATTGGCAGGGGTACTGACTCCTGGCCAGCCTGGTTACAGCACGACAGCTGTTTCCTGGCAGTGTGAACGTCAATTATCCTCCAATAAGTTGTGCTGTCGTGTTGCATTCGGGTTAGCCGACTCTATGGTGCCTGCAGTTTAGGTGATTCCTATGTGTGCTGTTGGATATGTAAATAAAGGCGGTTTCCATTGTGACAATAGGACAAGCACCCACTGTAGGACTGTGTGATTCGGTAACTGCGGACGGCTTGCGTCCTGTCAACTTACATTTTCATGGGTGCGTTCTGCTACCCGTCCGGGGTCCAGTACCGTCAAGTGGTTCTCCCCAGTGCCTTTGGCCTAGGTGCCTCCATCTCCGTATCCGAGTTCCACCAACGTCTGCTGGTCCTTGGTAGTGCTTTGGAGCACAGGTACCTCCTGCTTAGTAACCGTGTCACAGTAACGTCAGCTGGTACTCGGTTGTGACATTGCCTCTTTTCCTTCTGCTACCCGTCCGGGGTCCAGTACCGTCAACTGGTTCTCCCCAGTGCCTTTGGCCTAGGTGCCTCCATCTCCGTATCCGAGTTCCACCAACGTCTGATGGTCCTTGGTAGTGCTTTGGAGCACAGGTACCTCCTGCTTAGTAACCGTGTCACAGTAACGTCAGCTGGTACTCGGTTGTGACATTGCCTCTTTTCCTTCTGCTACCCGTCCGGGGTCCAGTACCGTCAACTGGTTCTCCCCAGTGCCTTTGGCCTAGGTGCCTCCATCTCCGTATCCGAGTTCCACCAACGTCTGCTGGTCCTTGGTAGTGCTTTGGAGCACAGGTACCTCCTGCTTAGTAACCGTGTCACAGTAACGTCAGCTGGTACTCGGTTGTGACATTGCCTCTTTTCCTTCTGCTACCCGTCCGGGGTCCAGTACCGTCAACTGGTTCTCCCCAGTGCCTTTGGCCTAGGTGCCTCCATCTCCGTATCCGAGTTCCACCAACGTCTGATGGTCCTTGGTAGTGCTTTGGAGCACAGGTACCTCCTGCTTAGTAACCGTGTCACAGTAACGTCAGCTGGTACTCGGTTGTGACATTGCCTCTTTTCCTTCTGCTACCCGTCCGGGGTCCAGTACCGTCAACTGGTTCTCCCCAGTGCCTTTGGCCTAGGTGCCTCCATCTCCGTATCCGAGTTCCACCAACGTCTGCTGGTCCTTGGTAGTGCTTTGGAGCACAGGTACCTCCTGCTTAGTAACCGTGTCACAGTAACGTCAGCTGGTACTCGGTTGTGACATTGCCTCTTTTCCTTCTGCTACCTGTCCGGGGTCCAGTACCGTCAACTGGTTCTCCCCAGTGCCTTTGGCCTAGGTGCCTCCATCTCCGTATCCGAGTTCCACCAACGTCTGATGGTCCTTGGTAGTGCTTTGGAGCACAGGTACCTCCTGCTTAGTAACCGTGTCACAGTAACGTCAGCTGGTACTCGGTTGTGACATTGCCTCTTTTCCTTCTGCTACCCGTCCGGGGTCCAGTACCGTCAACTGGTTCTCCCCAGTGCCTTTGGCCTAGGTGCCTCCATCTCCGTATCCGAGTTCCACCAACGTCTGCTGGTCCTTGGTAGTGCTTTGGAGCACAGGTACCTCCTGCTTAGTAACCGTGTCACAGTAACGTCAGCTGGTACTCGGTTGTGACATTGCCTCTTTTCCATCTGCTGCCCCTCCGGGTTCCAGAACAGTCAGCTGGTCCTCGTTACTTCCATTGTCTCTTGCTCCATCTGATACCCGTCAGGGTTCCAGTAACGTCAGCTGGTTCTCGGAAATTAGGCAACCTTAAAGACCACACAGAAGAACATGACGACAACAAGGACGACGAGCATGAAGCCAACCAGCCTGAACACCATCACAAAGAAAAAATAAAAGATTACCCAGAAGAAGATCACCAACAGGACAAAGAAGGTTAAGACAAACTACAAGATACAGAACAAGAGACAGCAGAACAATAAGCAGAAGATAAAAAAGCAGAAGAACATGAAGTATAAGACCAAAATGAAGAGCAAAATATATGCTCTAAATTCTAAGCAGAAGAAGACTAAGCAGTGTATGGGGGTGAGTCCGTTCCTCCTCGTGGTGCCCCTGGAAAATGCCTGCTGCTGCAGGCTAAACTGAACACGGACAAATACTGTTGTAATTTAAATCTTTTGTGACAGCAAGAACGGAAGGATGAACAATTCATACTTTTACAGATTACAAGTACAGGAATCTCTGTCACAAATAAGAATATGTGAAGAAGATGAAGAGGAAGAAGATGAAGAATTTGAATATGAAGAAGATTAATTAGTTTAATAATAACAATATGAGTAATGTAAACAAAAACATGAATAGCAAGAAGTTTAAGAAGAAGATTAAGAAGGTGAAGATGAAGAATAATTTGATGAGAAAGATGATGCTGCTGAAGATTATGAAGGAGAAAGTGTGGCACTGGCAAAAGTTAAAAAGGTGAAGAGCATGGAAGTTGTGAAACATACATATTTGCCAAAATAGAAAAAAGGTTAACAACATTGTCAATTTGTTAGTCAATCCAAACGTATTTCCAAAAAAATATATATTAATGCTATTCCAATGCATTGGGTTAAACATGTATGCCTTTATTGTCTCCTCAACCTCACCCAATACATTCTACATTAGTCTTTGTTGTTTTCCTTCATGTACAATTAACCAACAAGGCAAGAATGGTTTTTTTTAATGTCGATATTTGGTTCCCATAGACTTACATGGGACTTCCGGTATCGGAATCGGATATCGACGATATTTAGTGATATCGGCGATACAATTCCGATCCGATATTTTTAGATATCGAGCAGTATCGCTCAACACTATCAGTGACATTAGGCTCATCGTACAATAACCCCAAAGCCTGAAAAAACGCATCAACATCACTCAAAACAGGATCCCCAGGTGTCAGGGAAAAAGCTCAATCCTGAGGGTCGCCGCGCAGGAGAGAGATGACAATTTGAACCTGCTGCGCTGCGTTCCCTGAGGACTTAGATTTTAAGGCAAAAAACAATTTACAGTTATTTTTGAAATTCAGAAACTTAGCTCGATCCCCTAAAAACAAATCTGGCATGGGAATCCTAGGTTCCACAACAGGCAACCTAGCAAGATAGGTAGCAATACTCCGAACTTCAGTGGCAAGCTGATCCACACGGCCAGACAACTGTGCAAACTCCATTGAGAGAGAAAAAAAAAATCCTCCTCAGCACCCAGAGATACAGAGGGAAAAAAAAAATGCAACAAACAGAAAAAAAAAAAAAAAAAATCTCTGACAACTCTGACAACTTTTTTCTTTCCACAATATTTTTCCCTTCTGTGAGTACCATATAATTTTCAGTTTAGGCCGGTGATACTGTTATGATTTGGTAGCTGAGGAGAGCAGGCAAAAAGGAAATACACCAGAGCAGTTGGAAACTATGAGATTGCAGTACCCTGACTAACCACCACAACTAGAGGCAGCCGTGGAGCGTTCCTACGTTGGTCCTAGACGCCTCGTCACAGCCTGAGAAACTAACTACACCTAAAGATAGAAAGAGGAAAGCTATCTGCCCCGGAGCAGATCCCCAAAGAACATAGAAAGCCCCCAAACATGTAATGGCGGTTAGACAAGAAGAAATACTGACACAGACAGAAAATAGAATGAGCAAACGTTGGGGCCCAAACTTACTAAATAGAAAAGGATAGGAAGGGCACTTACTGCAATCCCAAAAAACCCTGAAAAGCACCAACTCACTAATTTCAAAAACACCTGAGATCACACGACCTCTACCACCTAAATTAGTTCTCTGGTGTAACCAAAAACAAAACAGCAGCCACTGAAAAACTGGAAAAAGCAAATGTACAAACATCAGTGGCTGAACTGAACTGAGAGGGCAAAAGCCCCCAGAAGGGACCATGAAGGCCCCCGCAGAAGTGCAGGACAAAATGCAAAAATAAAGCACAACAACAAAAAGAAGAAAATGTCTTATCTGTTAGCAGGAGATTCAGACACGACACAGCAGGCTACAAGGGAAACAGGAATCAAGGAATGAGACCAGAACAATTGATCACCGGCAACCCTGATGGGAAGGCGACTCCCTTATATAAGACCAGTCAGTAACACCTGACTCCCAATCCTCACAATCTTCACTGGACAGTCCAGTACCGTTTGTAACCACCAGAGGGAGCTTCTGCTCAGAACTCATTTCCAGCCTATTCACAACAGGCTCTTAAGAGATTCTTGGGTTTTGCCAATTTTTATCGTAAATTTATTGGTAATTTCTCTGTTATTGTTAAACCATTGACTGATTTGACCAAAAAGGGTTCTGATGTGGTGAATTGGCCTCCTGAGGCAGTCTCTGCGTTTCAGGAACTTAAGCAGAGATTCACTTCTGCTCCTGTTCTACGGCAGCCTGATGTTTCTCTGCCGTTTCAGGTGGAGGTTGATGCCTCTGAAATTGGGACAGGTGCCGTTTTGTCCCAAAGAGATCCAGAGACCTCTAAAAGTAACCCTTGTGCCTTTTTCTCTCGAAAATTTTCTCCAACTGAACGTAATTATGACGTGGGTAATCGGGAGTTATTGGCCATGAAGTGGGCTTTTGAAGAGTGGAGACATTGGCTGGAGGGAGCCAAACATCAGGTGGTGGTCCTCACGGACCATAAGAATCTGGTTTATCTGGAATCAGCCAAGCGACTTAATCCTAGACAGGCCAGGTGGGCCTTGTTTTTCACACGTTTTAATTTTGTGGTTTCCTTTCTTCCTGGCACTAAAAATGTTAAGGTGGATGCCCTCTCGAGGAGTTTCCTTGCGGACTCTCCTGAGTTGTCTGATCCTGCTGTTGTTTTGAAGGAGGATGTGGTTCTTTCCGCCATCTCGCCCAGTTTGGGACTGGCTCTGGAAGGGTGTCAGGAGGATAAACCCGAGCGCTGCCCTATTGGGAAATTGTTTGTCCCAGAACCGGTGGAAAAAGAGTGTGATGTCTGAGATTCATTGTTCCGCGTTGGCCGGTCATCCCGGAATTTTTGGTACCAGAGACTTGGTTAGTCGGTCCTTTTGGTGGCCTACTTTGTCTCGTGACGTCAGGGAATTTGTGCAGTCCTGCGGGACTTGCTCTCGCTCCAAGCCTTGCTCTCGCTCTAGTGGTTTGTTGATGCCATTGCCTGTGCCCAAGAGACCATGGACCCATATCTCTATGGATTTAATTTCCGACCTCCCTGTTTCTCAGAGAATGACCGTTATCTGGGTGATTTGTGATAGGTTTTCCAAAATAATACATCTTGTGCCATTACCTAAGTTGCCTTCCTCCTCCGAATTGGTGCCTTCGTTCCTTCAGCACGTGGTTCGGTTGCACGGCATTCCTGAGAACATTGTGTCTGACAGAGGAGTCCAGTTTGTTTCCAGATTTTGGAGGACTTTTTGTTCTAAACTTGGTGTTCAATTGTCTTTCTCCTCGGCTTTTCATCCTCAGACTAATGGACAAACTGAGAGAACAAACCAGACATTGGAGACTTATCTGAGATGCTTTGTGTCTGCTGATCAAGATGACTGGGTCTCTTTTTTGCCTTTGGCTGAGTTTGCTCTTAATAATAGGGCTAGCTCTGCCACTTTGATGTCTCCATTTTTCTACTATTTTGGGTTTCACCCTCGATTTTCTTCGGGACAGACGGAGGCTTCTGTCTGTCCAGGTGTTGACTCTGTTGTGGAGCGTATGCAGCAGATTTGGGACCAGGTAGTGGAGAGGTTGTCCTTCTCTCAGGAGAGGGCCCAGCGGTTTGCCAACCGGCATAGGACTGATGGTCCTCGGTTTGAAGTGGGGGACTTGGTCTGGTTGTCCTCAAGAAATATCCCTATGAGAGTTGCATCTCCTAAGTTTAAGCCTAGGTTCATTGGACCTTTTAAGATCATGGAGATCCTTAATCCTGTTTCCTTTCGTTTGCTTCTTCCAGGGACATTTAAGATCCATAACGTGTTCCACAAGTCCTTATTGAAGAGGTTTGTCGAGCCAGTGGTTCCTATGGCTGCGCCTCCTGACCCTGTTTTGGTTGAGGGCAATCTGGAGTATGTGGTTGAGAAAATATTGGATTCTCGTTTTTCTAGACGGAAACTCCAGTATTTGGTTAAGTGGAGAGGTTATGGTCAGGAGGACAATTCTTGGGTGTTTGCTTCGGACATCCATGCTAGGAGACTGATCCGTGCGTATCACAGAGCTCATCCTGACCGACCTGGTTGCCCAAATGAGGGTTCGGTGACCCCTCCTCAAGGGGGGGTACTGTTGTGAATGTGTTAGAAATGAATTCTGAGCAGAAGCTCCCTCTGGTGGTTACAAACAGTACTGAACCATTCAATGAGGATTGGCAATCAGGAGTTACAGACTGGTCTTATATAAGGGAGGTTCCCTCCCATCATGGTTGCCAGTGATCAATTGTTCTTGTCTCAACTGTGGTTCCTGGTTCACTTGGAAGCTTGTTGAGTCTTGCCTCTTCTCCTGCTCTCAGATAAGTTATTTTCTGTTTTTTGTTTTTGTGCTTACCATTTGCATATTTCTCTGCATTTCTGTGAGGTTAGCCAGGTTCACCACCCCCCCGGGGGGCTTTGGCTCCTCTCAGTTCTTCTGGAGCCACTGTTATTTGTTCATTTGCCTTTTCCAGTTTTTTCAGTGGCTGCGGCTTGGTTTTGTTACACCAGAGAACTAATTTAGGTGGTAGAGGTCGTGTGATCTCAGGTGGTTTTGCAATTAGTAGAGTTGGTATTTTTTAGGGTTTTTTGGTTTGCAGTAAGGGTCCTTCCTATCCTTTTCTGTCTAGGCAGATTTGGCCCCAACGTTTGCTCATACTATTTTCTGTCTGTCTGTAGTTCCTCTTGTCTAACCGCCATTACATGTTTGGGGGCTTCCTATGTTCTTAGGGGATCTGCTCCGTGGCAGAAAGCTTTCCTCTTTCTATCTTTAGGTGTAGTTAACCTCTCAGGCTGTGACGACGCGTCTAGGACCAACGTAGGAACGCTCCACGGCTGCCTTTAGTTGTGGTGGTTAGTCAGGGTACTGCAATCCAGTAGATTCCAACCTCTCTGGTGTATTGCCGTTTTTGCCTGCTCTCCTCAGCTACCAAATCATAACAGGCCTCTCTTGAACCCCTTGACTGACTTTGTCATCACTACCTCCTCAGGCAAGTAATTCCAGATTCTCTCTGCCCTAACAGTAAAAAATCCTCTTCAATGTTGGTGGAAAAACCTTCTTTCCTCCAGATGCAGAGAATGCCCCCTTGTGACTGTCACCTTCCTTGGTATAAACAGATCCTGGGAGAGATATTTGTTTTGTCCCTTACATACTTATACATATTGTAAGCTTTTCAGGGGATATAGCTCTGGGATCGCCGTCTCGGGTAGACGGAGTGGCATAGAAACAGTTCAATCACAGACAGCAATTCTGGTGCAACTGGCCGCAACCAGTTTTATTGACAGTCCACAGCAAACAAACATAAGCAAAACCAACTCATAAACCAAAATCCTGAGCCTGTCCGGCTACTAACTAAACACAGATAGTTTCCTCACTATCGGGGCCCAGACTCTACCAGCCTGGCCCAAAACAACACATATATTCAGTATTTACCAGAGTGTAGTTTCCCGGAGACTCCTGCAGTGTCTGAAGTCAGATCCAGACTGAGAGCTCAATGTCTGTGTTCTCAACCACCTACTTCTGGCTGCCTAATTAAAACTTGAGTGGCCTCAGGTTTGAGCTGCAAGCCTGTACTGAATGGAGGGTGTAGTGAACTTGCTCCACCACTAGGTTTACAAAGCCATACATTTCCCTTATGCCAGTCAGCTAAGTACCTGGGCGAGATGTACACCCCATCCAATACATACCCCTTCACTGTCTCACAATGGTTATTAGATCGCCCCTCAGTCGTCTTTTTTCTAGACTAAATAATCCTAATTTTGGTAATCTCTCTGGATATTGTAGTTCCCCCATCCCCTGTATTAATTTTGTTGCCCTACTTTATACTCGCTCTAGTTCCATTATAGTCTTCCTGAGCACCGTTGCCCAAAACTGTACACAGTACTCCATGTGCGGTGTAACCAGGGATTTGTACAGAGGCAGTATAATGCTCTCATCATGTTTATCCAGACCTATTTTAATGCACCCCATGATCCTGTTTGCCTTGTCAGCCGCTGTTTGGCACTGTCTGCTCCAGGTAAGTTTGTCATTAACTAGAATCCCCAAGTCCTTCTCCATGTCAGATTTACCCAGTGGTTTCCCGTTCAGTGTGTAATGGTGATATTGGTTCCTTCTTCCAATGTGTATAACCTTATATTTATCATTGTTAAACCGCATCTGCCACCTTTCGGCCCAAGTTTCCAACTTATCCAGATCCATCTGTAGCAGAATACTATCTTCTCTTGTATTGTCTTTTACATAGTTTTGTATCATTTGCAAATATCGATATTTTACTGTGTAACCCTTCTACCAGATCGTTAGTAAATATGTCGAAGAGAATAGGTCCCAACACCGACCCCTGCGGTACCCCACTGGTCACAAACGACCCACTTAGAGAATATACCATTTATAACCACCCTCTGCTTTCTATCACTAAGCCAGTTACTTACCCATTTACACACATTTTCCCCCAGACCCAGCATTCTCATTTTGTGTACCAACCTCTTGTGTGGTACGGTATCAAGCGCTTTGGAAAAATCAAGATATACCACGTCCAATGACTCACCTTGGACTAGTCTATAGCTTACCTCTTCATAAAAACTGATTAGATTGGTTTGACAGGAGCGATTCCTCATAAACCCATGCTGTTATGGAGTTAAATAGTTATTCTCATTGAGATAATCCAGAATAACATCCCTCAGAAACCCTTCAATTATTTTACCAACAAGAGAGGTTAGACTTACTGGCCTATAATTTCCAGGTTCACGTTTAAAGCCCTCTTTGAATATTGGTACCACATTTGCTATGCGCCAGTCCTGTGGAACAGACCCCATCGCTATAGAGTCCCTAAATATGAAAAATAATGGTTTCTATACTACATGACTTAGTTCTCTTAGTACTCGTGGGTGTATGCCATCCGCTCCCGGAGATTTATCTATTTTAATCTTATTTAGCCGGTTTCGCACCTCTTCTTGGGTTAGATTGGTGACACTTAATATAGGGTTTTCTTTGTCTCTCGGCATTTCACTTAGCATTTTATTTTCCACCATGAATACCATGGAGAAGGTGTTTAATTAGCTTTTTCCTCATCATCTACAACAATATTTTCCTCACAATTTTTTAAGAGGCCTACACTTTAACTTTTGATTCTTTTATTATTGATATAGTTGAAGAATAGTTTGGGATTAGTTTTACTCTCCTTAGCAATGTGCTTTTCTGCTTCCTTTTTGGCAGCTTTAATTAGTTTTTTTAGATAAAATATTTTTCTCCCTATAGTTTTTTTAGAGCTTCAAAGGTGCCATCCTGCTTTAGTAGTTTAAATGCTTTCTTTTTACTGTTAATTGCTCCTCTTCCTTCTTTGTTTAGCCACGTGGGTTTTCCTATTTCTTGTCCTTTTATACCCACAAGATATAAACCACTTACAGTGCCTATTTAGGATGTTCTTAAACATTTTTGGAAGTGCATTGAGCAGCAGGGTGGTTTGCTGTTGAAGGAGAAAAAAAAATCTCTCTTTAAATCTTCTGCTTCAGCGAGTGTGAGCGAGCTGAGTGTGACCGGTGCGCAAGTGCGAACCGTGGTAAGTGTGACTTGTGATTCAGTGACTTTGGATTCAGGGATTTCAGAGGGAGGAATTACTGAATTGCTGTTATATTTTATTAATACTTTTTATTTATTTTTACATATCTTTGCTGTCTGGTGAAATCCCCCTTAGAAATGTGTTCCACTATTGCCAATGCCACCCAGTGTACATCTTGCCACATGTATACAGTCCTTGAATAGCCGGTCGAGGGTGCATACTGCTGTGCGAGATGTGAGCACGTTGTGCATTTGGAAGCCCAACTACTGGATCTAAATGTGCAGCTGGCAACACTGAGATCCATAGACAATATGGAAAGGAGTCTTCTGCTCACTGGCAGATGCTCAATAGGATAGATGAGGGGGGGGGATGCTAGGATGGAGCTGCAGGACACTGACGCAGCAAGCTGGGTGACAGTTAGAAGGCAGGGTAGAGGGAAGAGCGCCAGGAAGGCTAGTACTGATATGGCGCACCCCAATAAGTTTGCAAAGTTGGCAGATGAGAGGAGTGTCAGTACAGGGGTAGCACTGCTGCAGCCAGGCATGTCCTCTGAAAGCTGGGGGAGTGTCTGCTCCAGTAAGGGGGAATTAGGATAGCAGGGCAGGCCAGACAAGTGCTGGTTTTGGGGGACTCAATTATTAGGGTAACAGATAGGGCAATCTGTCACAAAGACAGGGATCGTCGAACAGTGTGCTGCCTACCTGGCGCTCGAGTCCGACACATCGCTGATCGGGTTGACAGATTACTGGGAGGGGATGGTGAGAACCCAGCAGTGGGCATGGTGCACATTGGCACAAATGACAAAGTTAGAGGTAGGTGTAAGGTCCTTAAAGATGATTTCAGGGAATTAGGCTGCAAGCTTAAAGCAAGGACCTCCAACTTGGTATTTTCTGAAATACTGCCGGTACCACGTGCCACACCAGAGAGGCAACGGGAGATTAGGGAGGTTAATAAGTGGCTCAAGAATTGGTGTAGGAAAGAGGGGTTCGGGTTCCTGGAGAACTGGGCCGACTTCTCAGTTGGCTACAGGCTCTATGCTAGGGACGGGCTGCACCTCAATGGGGAGGGTGCAGCTGTGCTGGGGGAGAAAATGGCTAGAAGGTTGGAGGAGTCTTTAAACTAGGGACTGGGGGAGGGTATTCATTTTATAGGAGGGGAAGACAGTGCAGATAGAGTCCTGGGCACAAATAATGAAATTGGGGATGGGGGTGGCATGTGGTGTGGTTAGAACAGTTAATAATTTAAGAAAGAATGGAGGTACAGAGAGATACATAAAGTGCATGTATACTAATGCCAGAAGCCTCAGCAACAAAATGGAGGAATTAGAATTAATTTTGTTGGAACATAATTATGACATGGTGGGGATATCTGAGATATGGCTGGATGAGAGCCATGACTGGGCTGTTAACCCCTTCCCGACCCATGACGCCGACGTCGGCGTCATGAAAACCTGTGCCATCCCGACCCATGACGCAGGCGTCGGCGTCATGCTATAAATCATGTTCCTGCGGGCCGAGTGACCAGGGTCACTGAAAGGTCACTCGACCCGCAGGCACAGGACCTTTAGTACATCACCACAGGGGGGTTGGCTTAACCCCCACGTGGCCACGATCGCTCTGATTGGCTGTTAAAAGTGAAACAGCCAATCAGAGCGATTTGTAATAATTCACCAATGAAACTGGTGAAATATTACAATCCAGCCATGGCGGATGCTGCAATAGCATCTGCCATGGCTGGACACCGAGCCCTGACCCCCCCACACCAAGTCACGGCGATGATCGGCCGCCGCCACCGAAATTTGGCAGCGATCGGTCACCGCCGTCACTGTCTGCTCCCTGCTCCTGCCATCCTCTGCCCCCACCTACCGATCCCCCCCACCTTCCGACCCCCCCTACTCACCTCTCCCGGTCCACCGATGTCCCTGGATCCGTCCCGGCGGCTGCCTGGGATTCTTCATGGGCGCCGCCATCTTGGAAAATGGCGGGCACATGCGCAGTGCGCCCGCCGGCCGGCGCATGCGCAGTGCGCCCTCCATTATACAAAAAATTATTTTGATCACTGTGATAAACTGTCACAGTGATCAAAATAAAAAAAAAGTAAATAAACCCCCCCCCCTGTCATAGGTAGGGACAAATAATAAAATAAAGATTTTTTATTTTTTTTTCCTAGCGGATTTTGCTGCTGATCCACAGCTGATTTTGCTGCGGATCCGCGGCGGATTTTGCTGCGGATCCGCGGCGGATCCGCGGCGGATCTTGCTGCGGATCCGCGGCGGATCTTGCTGCTGATCCGCGGCGGATTTTGCTGCGGATCCGCGGCTGATTTTCCTGGGGATCCTCGGCGGATTTTGCTGGGGATCCTCGGCGGATTTTGCTGGGGATCCGCGGCGGATTTTGCTGGGGATCCGCGGCGGATTTTGCTGGGGATCCGCGGCGGATTTTGCTGGGGATCCGCGGCGGATTTTGCTGGGGATCCGCGGCGGATTTTGCTGGGGATCCGCGGCGGATTTGGCGCTGCAGATCCACGGCGGATTTGGCGCTGCGGATCCACAGCAGATTCAGAAACCATGTACAGTACAATGCAAATAAATGGTTAAAAAAAACGCTGTGCACATGCGGATTTGCTGATGTGTAGCCCAGCTACGCAGGCACACATAAAAGTCCAGGAGAGTGCACTAGAAGGTAACAGCAACGCTTGATATGCATTCACTGTCACTCACACTTTCAGACACGCCCATCTGAGATATAAGGGGGGGTGACACGTGGCAGGAGTGATTAGTCTGGAGGGAGAGTGAGAGAGAGGAGTTAGTTCAGTCAGTTAGCTCCGGGAGGCTCAGGAGTGAGTCATCCCCTGGATAGTTATCTGTCTGAGATAAGAACAGTCTGAGTGGAGCTTAGTGTTCAGTGGAGTTCAGCCTGTTAGCTTCTGTCTCAAGGACAGAGCAGCCATTCAGTCTCGGTCCTGTGTGGACTTTGGAGGAAACTGAGAGCTGTGCAGCGAGCTCTGGATGAAGCTGACATTATTCCACAACTGCCCCAATGCTTATGTTAAAAGCGGGAAGCAGGGCGAAGGGCACAGTGGAGAAGATAGAGAAGTGCTACAGGTATTGGATTGCCTGCACTAAATTGCCGGACACCGGGGTCCGAAGCGTTGCTACAGTTTCAAGCTTAGTAACAAGAAAACCGGAGGCATCTGGACTACAGGTCGCAGAGAGCAGCCCTAAGTGTCAATACGTAACCGGAGTCAGGTGGAACAGGGATTTTGAGTCAAGTGCACGACAAAAGTAAGGACCTAGTTTCATCACTTAGAAGGCTCCACCACAACGTTGGCCGGGCAGTACAGCTATAGAGAAAGCTGGAGTTTCAGAGTTAACTTCGCTTCAGGCAAGTTGGACTCACATGTACATTGAAGTTAAGGAGGCCTCTAACCTGCTCAGCTGTTACCGGAAAGTGCACTCTTCACCCCGACCAGCTCCCTGGGATCTGCTTGAACCATCATCAGTAAAAGGTATGAAAAGGAACTACCTTGTGTGTGACTGAATTCTTACTACCCCTGCATCATAACCACCATAGACTTCCAGGGACACGTCTCACCTGTGGGAGACTTACTATCAAGCTGCCCCATAACATCCCCTGTGAAGACCCTTACAGCAGCGCTGGTACAAATTACCAGAAACCACAGGTGGCGTCACGAACTATCCTAATAATCCCCTGTAAATATTCCCCCATTGCACGACCGCCAGGGCCACGGACCGAGCCACCGCTACCAGTGACAACTCCCATAGATGCCCATGGGCTCGGCTCCGAGTACCCCATAGCCCTGGTATCCACAATTGTGGTGCGTGGTCGCAACAACTAATTTTGGCGTCACGAACAGGATGCGAAGCTTGCAATTGTGAGTCCTGTGTGCCTGTATTGAACTGTTTGTGCAGAAAAGACTGTTGCTGCATTTGGCGCCAAATACCGCCATTTTACCGTCAAGTTGGCGCCCTGAGGCGCTGGTGAAGAAGGTGGGCGTGCATTCGTGGGCGTGTACCCCCCTGAGGCGCGAAAAGATATGGCCGCCCTCTCCAAATGTTACTACAATGTGCGGTCCTGCCCCACTGCTAAAGAAATCAGCCTCCTTTTCATCCTCTATCCGAAGAGGAGGAGACGCAAATCCCGCCTCCACGGAAGAGACCAGACAGTTCCTGATGGAACCTACACTCTTGCCTGGGACGAGATGGCGGAAGGACAGGAGGATCTGAGCCGAGGACCGGATGATTTCCTACCTGTGCCGGAGCTGTCCCCAGATAGGGACACCGACCCCGCCATGATGGAGCTGCGGAAGGAGAACGAGGAGCTGAGAAAGAAGCTCCAGAGTCGTGCTAAACTGCAGGAGACGGAGAGGCACTGGCGCGCCCAAACTCAGCGGCTGCTGTGGGACGCAGTGTTCTCTCCTACAAGCCAAGCGCCGTCTCCTGAATTCCTGAAATCGCTGCTGGAGAAGGCTGAGGGACGACCGGAGGCGACCACCGAAAGAGCTGTACCTGATCCCACCGATGGAGCGGTGGAGGCGAGGGAGGCTGGGGAGGTCCTGCCCGTTCCGGGGTGCCAGCCCGGCCGGGAGGCCGCGGCGGATTGCCGTTCCCCGGTGGGGACGCCGGAGGGTTCCTGTCCATCGTTGCCGGGGGTCGACTGGGACGAGATGGAGCGTATTGATGACATCACGTATGCCGTCCAGTGGGAAAGAGAGATGCAGTGTCGTGAAGAGGAGCAGCGACGCCGGCAGGAGGAAGAGCGGGAGGTGCAGCGGAACCGACAACGGCAGTATGAGCAGTTGGTCGCTGACAAGGAGATGGTCCGCAACGACAAAGGTACCCGAAGGGAACCGCGGCGGCAGGGGTGCGTGGTAGAATTCCAGCTCCGCAAGGGCTGGGGTTTCATCCGGGAACCGGGACTCTATCCTGGGGTATTTGTGAGCCGCCGGGACGTAGAGTCCCACCTGCCCATCGGTCATCCTGGAAGGGACCTAGCTAATGGGGACATAGTGAGCTATACGCGGCACTGGGGTCTGAAGGGATGGTATGCCCTAAATGTCGCAATCGTCAGTGACCCCGTCCTCGACGCCGGTAACGTCAACACAACCGCAGCGTCCCCGTCTCGAGCTCCCACAGCACCAGGTCGTGCTCCAGCAGCGCCCCCTGCAGGCCCATCGCAATTTAAGTTGCAAAAGGCATCGCCTCCTGCATACACCTCTGCAGCCAAGCCTCCCTCTGCATCGCAAACTGCGGTTACAGCTGAATCGCCCCCTGCTACGCAAACAGCGACGCAATCGGCGTCCCACAAAGAGGAAGCACCCGGCGTGCCCCTAGCGGTTCGCACAAGGACTGTAGCGACCCAGACATTGATAGCAGGTCATGACCTGTTTGTAATGCGCTCTAGAGAGCATTGCGTTGTTCCAGCCCCCGGGGTGGAAGATGTAATTGAAGGTAATAACAAGTGAAGACCGGTAGGACCCAGACTGGGTTTACCGCATTCTAGTAACTGTAGAAAGTTTTGAAAGAAAATTGCATTTTTGCACTTTAGAATTGACACTGATGTTTTACATATTTGGAATAGAATACCCGGCTGGGTAAAGAGAGTTAAAGAATTTAGAAAGTTAAATAATGTGTTGATTGCATAGTATACCCTGGTTGGGTAACTCCAGTTGAATTATATGTGAATACTTGAAACATGAATGTCTTTTATTATGTCATGGACTGAGAGGCTGTGGACTGAGCCAGCCCAAGAACTGATCTTTGTAAATAGTTGCGCTTCGGTGCATTATCTTGGTTTTACATGAAACCATTGCTAACTACCTCAGAAGAAAAACCCGTATGGTGTGGCCCAGAGTGAGGTCTGCAATAAAGTCCTGCAGCCCACCCAGGACCCACGTGGGAGGTTTTTAGTGCGGGTCCTCCACAAGTATCTAGTATTTATGAACACGTTTGATATTTTGATACTTTTGTATTCTTCATTGTACAAATTGTAACGTTTTAAGAAATCCTCACCTCCCGGATGGGATGAGTTTGAAATGTTATGTTATTGCAAAACAAAATTTCTTTTTGTCTTTTACAGCCCGGGAGTGCTGTGTTTTACCAAGGGGGGATGTGTAGCCCAGCTACGCAGGCACACATAAAAGTCCAGGAGAGTGCACTAGAAGGTAACAGCAACGCTTGATATGCATTCACTGTCACTCACACTTTCAGACACGCCCATCTGAGATATAAGGGGGGGTGACACGTGGCAGGAGTGATTAGTCTGGAGGGAGAGTGAGAGAGAGGAGTTAGTTCAGTCAGTTAGCTCCGGGAGGCTCAGGAGTGAGTCATCCCCTGGATAGTTATCTGTCTGAGATAAGAACAGTCTGAGTGGAGCTTAGTGTTCAGTGGAGTTCAGCCTGTTAGCTTCTGTCTCAAGGACAGAGCAGCCATTCAGTCTCGGTCCTGTGTGGACTTTGGAGGAAACTGAGAGCTGTGCAGCGAGCTCTGGATGAAGCTGACATTATTCCACAACTGCCCCAATGCTTATGTTAAAAGCAGGAAGCAGGGCGAAGGGCACAGTGGAGAAGATAGAGAAGTGCTACAGGTATTGGATTGCCTGCACTAAATTGCCGGACACCGGGGTCCGAAGCGTTGCTACAGTTTCAAGCTTAGTAACAAGAAAACCGGAGGCATCTGGACTACAGGTCGCAGAGAGCAGCCCTAAGTGTCAATACGTAACCGGAGTCAGGTGGAACAGGGATTTTGAGTCAAGTGCACGACAAAAGTAAGGACCTAGTTTCATCACTTAGAAGGCTCCACCACAACGTTGGCCGGGCAGTACAGCTATAGAGAAAGCTGGAGTTTCAGAGTTAACTTCGCTTCAGGCAAGTTGGACTCACATGTACATTGAAGTTAAGGAGGCCTCTAACCTGCTCAGCTGTTACCGGAAAGTGCACTCTTCACCCCGACCAGCTCCCTGGGATCTGTTTGAACCATCATCAGTAAAAGGTATGAAAAGGAACTACCTTGTGTGTGACTGAATTCTTACTACCCCTGCATCATAACCACCATAGACTTCCAGGGACACGTCTCACCTGTGGGAGACTTACTATCAAGCTGCCCCATAACATCCCCTGTGAAGACCCTTACAGCAGCGCTGGTACAAATTACCAGAAACCACAGGTGGCGTCACAAACTATCCTAATAATCCCCTGTAAATATTCCCCCATTGCACGACCGCCAGGGCCACGGACCGAGCCACCGCTACCAGTGACAACTCCCATAGATGCCCATGGGCTCGGCTCAGAGTACCCCATAGCCCTGGTATCCACAATTGTGGTGCGTGGTCGCAACACTGCGGTTTTAAATCCGCAGCATGTCAACTCTTTGTGCGGATTCCGCAGAGGTTTTACACCTATTCCATTATAGGTGTAAAACCGCATGGAAAAACCGCAACAAATCCGCTCTAAATTCGCAGGTAAAACGCAGGTCATTTTACCTGCGGATTTAAGAAAAATCCGCAAGTGACTCTGCAACGTGTGCACGGGGCCTCAGAGTTAGGGGTAGGCTGGGTTCATATTGCATTATGGCAGTCCATTAGATGGACTGCGTTTCACCGCGGTATAACGCGGTGTAACGCAGTCCGTTAACGCTGCCATTCACCCCATTTGTGTGCGCATCGCAACACATAACGTAATGCGGCATGCGTTTGCGACGTGCCGTCATTCAGAGACGGAGCCTCGGACACGGGCTGCAGTGTCTGGGCTCCGTCACCACTAGCACAGATGAATCATCTGCTGATTCATCTGCGCTAGCGGGTATAGCATAACGCGATCGCGTTATGCTATACCGTTACCAGCCGGTCAACGCTACGTGTTGAACGGGCTGGTAAAACGCAATATGAACCCAGCCTTAGGGTTAGAATTAGGGTTAGGGTTGGAATTTGGGTTAGGGTTGGAATTAGGATCAGGGTTGGAATTAGGGTTAGGGTTGTGGTTAGGTTTATGGTTAGAGTTGGGATTAGGGTTAGGGGTGTGTTGGGGTTAGGGTTATGGTTAGGGTTTGTATTAGGGTTAGCTGTGTGTAGGGGTTAGGGTTGGGGTTAGGGGTGTGTTGGGGTTAGGGTTGGAGTTAGAATTGAGGGGTTTCCACTATTTAGGCACATCAGGGGTCTCCATACGCGACATGGCACCACCATTGATTCCTGCAAATTTTGCGTTCAAAAAGTCAAACAGTGCTCCCTTTATTCCAAGCCCCGACATGTGCCCAAACAGTGGTTTATCCCCACATATGGGGTATCAGCATACTCGGGAAAAATTGCACAACAACTTTGGGGGTTCTAATTTCTCCTGTTAACATTGGGAAAAAAAATTGGGGACTAAAAAATTATTTTTGTGGAAAAAAAATAATTTTATATTTTCACGGCTCTGCGTTATAAACTTCTGTGAAGGACTTGGAGATTCAAAGTGCTTATCACACATCTATATGAGTTCCTTGGGGGATCTAGTTTCCAAAATGGGGTCACTTGTGGGGAGTTTCTACTGTTTAGGCACATCAGGGACTCTGCAAACGTAACATGACGCCCGAAGACCATTCCATCAAGTGGGCATTTCAAAACGTCACTACTTCCCATCCGAGCCCCGACGTGTGCCCATACAGTAGTTTTCTCCCACATATGGGATATCAGCATACTCAGGACAAATTGGACAACAACGTTTGGGGTCTAATTTCTCATGTTACCCTTGGGAAAATAAAAAAATTGGGGACTAAAAGATCCTGATTGTGGAAAAAATATGATTTTTTTATTTTTCATGCCTGGGCGTTATAAACTTCTGTGTAGCCCTTGGGGGTTCAAAGTGCTCACCACACATCTAGATAACTTTTTTGAAGGGTCTAGTTTCCAAAATGGGGTCACTTGTGGGGAGTTTCTACTGTTTAGGCACATCAGGGGCTCTGCAAACGTAACAAGATGCCCGCAGACCATTCCATCAAGTCGGCATTTCAAAGCGTCACAACATCCCTTCCGAGCCCTGACGTGTGCCCAAACAGTGGTTTCCCCCCACATATGGGGTACTAGCGTACTCAGGACAAACTGGACAACAACTTTTGGGGTCCAATTTCTCCTGTAACCATTGTGAAAATAAAAAATAGTGGGCTAAAAAATCATTTTTTGAGAAAAAAAAATATGATTTTTTATTTTCACGGCTCTGCGTTATAAACTTCTGTGAAGCACCTGGGGGTTCAAAGTGCTCACTATGCATCTAGATAAGTTCCTTAGGGCGTCTAGTTTCCAAAATGGGGTCACTTGTGGGGGAGCTCCAATGTTTAGGCACACAGGAACTCTCCAAATGCGACATGGCAACCGCTAAATATTCCAGCATATTTTCCATTCAAAAAGTCAAATGGCGCTCCTTCCCTTCTGAGCCCTGCCGTGCGCCCAAACAGTGGTTTATGACCACATATGAGGTATCTATGTACTCAGGAGAAATTGCCCAACTTATTTGAGGATCCAATTTATACTGTTGCCCATGTGAAAATGAAAAAAACTGAGGCTAAAAGAAAATTTTTGTGAAAAAAAAGTACTTTCTTTTTTTTACGGATCAATTTGTGAAGCACCTGGGGGTTCAAAGTGCCCACTATGCATCTAGATAAGTTCCTTAGGGGGTCTAGTTTCCAAAATGGGGTCACTTGTGGGGGAGCTCCAATGTTTAGGCACACAGGGACTCTCCAAATGCGACATGGCAACCGCTAAATATTCCAGCATATTTTCCATTCAAAAAGTCAAATGGCGCTCCTTCCCTTCTGAGCCCTGCCGTGCGCCCAAACAGTTGTTTATGACCACATATGAGGTATTTGTGTACTCAGGAGAAATTGCCCAACAAATTTTAGGATCCAATTTATACTGTTGCCCATGAGAAAATGAAAAAACTGAGGCTAAAAGAAAATTTTTGTGAAAAAAAAAAGTACTTTCTTTTTTTTACAGATCAATTTGTGAAGCACTTTGGGGTTCAAAGTGATCATTATTCATCTAGATAAGTTCCTTAGGGGTCTAGTTTCCAAAATGGGGTCACTTGTGGGGGAGCTCCAATGTTTAGGCACACAGGAACTATCCAAATGCAACATGGCAACCGCTAAGTATTCCAGCATATTTTCCATTCAAAAAGTCAAATGGCGCTCCTTCCCTTCTGAGCCCTGCCGTGCGCCCATACAGTGGTTTATAACCACATATGAGGTATCTGTGTACTCAGGAGAAATTGCCCAACAAATTATAGGATCCATTTTATCCTGTTGTCCATGTAAAAATGAAAAAATTTATGCTAAAAGAAAATTTTTGTTGGAAAAATTAAAATGTCCATTTTTTCCTTCCAGGTTGCTTTAGTTCCTGTGTTTAGTTTTGAGTAGCTTGAGGGGTGCAGTTTTTATAAAGGTGTCACTTTTGGGTATTTTCTGCCATATAGACCCCTCAAAGTGACTTCAAATGTGAGGTGGTCCCTAAAAAAAATGGTTTTGTAAATTTTGCTGTAAAAATGAGAAATCGCTGGTCAACTTTTAACCCTTATAACTTCCTAACAAAAAAAAATGTTGTTCGCAAAATTATGCTGATGTAAAGTAGACATGTGGGAAATGTTATTTATTAACTATTTTGTGCCACATAACTCTCTGGTTTAACAGAATAAAAATTAAAAATTTGAAAATTACAAAATTTTCAAAATTTTCGCCAAATTTCCATTTTTTTCACAAATAAACGCAAAAATTATCGACCTAAATTTACCACTAACATGAAGCCCAATATGTCACGAAAAAACAATCTCAGAATCGCTAGGATCCGTTGAAGCGTTCCTAAGTTATTACCTCATAAAGGGACACTGGTCAGAATTGCAAAAAATGGCAAGGTCTTTAAGGTCAAAATAGGCTGGGTCATGAAGGGGTTAATTTACAGGGCTATAGTCTGTTTAGGAATGACCGTAAAAATAAGCGAGGTGGGGGTGTGTGTTTATATGTAAAATCATCCTTAAAACCCATCCTGCGTGATAATATCTGTGAATCTTATGAAGATGTAGAGTCCCTGTGGGTGGAGATTAGGGGAGGGGAAAAAATAATAAATTACTGATAGGGGTTTGTTATACGTCTCCTAAAATAAAGGAAGCAACGGAGAATATCCTCGTAAAGCAACTAGATGAAGCAGCGACTCAAGGAGAAGTCATTATTATGGGGGACTTCAACTACCCTGAAACACATTGGGGAACAGAAACCTGTAGTTCCAGCAAAGGTAATAGATTTTTGACAACTATGAGAGACACTTACCTTTCACAACTAGTTCAGGACCCAAAAAGAGGGGGAGGGCACTGCTAGACCTAATATTAACTAACAGGCCAGAACGCATATCAAATATAGGGGTTGGGGGTCACTTAGGTAATAGTGATCACAAAATAATAATTTTTTGTCGCGAACGGGACACAGACGGAGGCCCGAAGGATCACGGCTTAGGATCCCGCCGATGCCACCGATAGGTTGAATGCAGGGATTTATACTTATCCCACTTCCCAGTTCCACTTAGGAACTTGCAGCTCTCTGGCGCCCCTTTACCCTCAGGTCAGTCAGGGAACTGTACCTAGGATAATTAGTTGCTGGACGGGCAGCTTGAACGTGTACTGGCTATTGGGTACGCTACAGTGAGGGAATTATAACTACTCCTAGCCGCAGCCAGACAATACACTTATAAAACCCGCTCCGTCACTGCCAACGCCACCCAAAAGCTCAGCACTAAACACACTCGCTAGCTGCCACCAGCCTCTGGGTTTAGAACGTGGGGAAGAGGCCACCCCAATTTAGTAGCGTAGTATACTTCAGGCACATGCAAATTCGTTATAGAGCATCTCCAAAGTTTAAGCCTAGGTTCATTGGACCGTATAAGATCATGGAGATTCTTAATCCTGTTTCCTTCCGTTTGCTTCTTCCAGGGACATTTAAGATCCATAACATGTTCCACAAGTCCTTATTGAAGAGGTTTGTCGAGCCAGTGGTCCCTATGGCTCCGCCTCCTGACCCTGTTTTGGTTGAGGGCAATCTGGAGTATGTGGTTGAGAAAATATTGGATTCTCGTTTTTCTAGACAGAAACTACAGTATTTGGTTAAGTTAAGAGGTTATGGTCAGGAGGACAATTCTTGGGTGTTTGCTTCGGACATTCATGCTAGGAGTCTGATCCGTGCCTATCACCGAGCTCATCCTGATCGACCTGGTTGCACAAGTGAGGGTTCGGTGACCCCTCCTCAAGGAGGGGTACTGTTATGAATGTGCTAGAGATGGTTTCTGAGCAGAGGCTCCCTCTGGTGGTTACAGACAGTACTGAACCTTTCAGCGAGGAATGGCAATCTGGGATCACGGACTGGTCTGATATAAGGGAGGTTCCCTCCCATGATGGTTGCCGGTGATCAATTGTTCTTGTCTCAATTGTGGTTCCTGGTTCATTTGGAAGCTTGCTGAGTCTTGCCTGCATCTTCTGCTATCAGATAAGATATTTTCTGCTTTTATTTTTGTGCTTACTTTTTGCATTGTTCCCTGCACTTCTGTGGAGGTCAGCCAGGTCCCCTCCGGGGGCTTGTGCTCCTCTCAGTTTATCTGGAGCCACTGTTGTTTGTTCATTTGCTTTTTCCTGTTTTTTCAGTGGCTGCGGCTTAGTTTTGTTACACCAGAGAACTGATTTAGGTGGTAGAGGTCGTGTTATCTCAGGTGTTTTTGCAATCAGAAGAGTTGGTATTTTTTAGGGTTTTTTTGGATTGCAGTGAGTATCCTTTCCTGTACTTTTCTGTCTAGACAGATTGGGCCCCAGCATTTGCTCATTCTATTTTCTGTCTGTGTCCGTGCTTCTTCTTGTCTAACCGCCATTACACGTTTGGGGGCTTCCTATTTTCTTTGGGGATCTGCTCCGGGGAAGATAGCTTTCGTCTTTCTGCCTTTGGGTGTAGTTATCTCTCAGGCTGTGACGAGGCGTCTGGGATCAGCGTGGGAACGCTCCACGGCTACCTCTAGTTGTGTGGTTAGTTCAGGTTACTGCAATCCAATAGGTTCCAGCCTCTCTGGTGTATTGCCGTTTTTGCTTATTCTCCTCAGCTACCAAACATAACAGCTGAGATACCGGGATCTTCCCCTTTCTCTAAATGGTAGTTTTGGGTTCCGAAACATTCTCGGCTATATAATTGGGCTTGAGAACCTAGCAGAGTCTCGGCAGAACCATCCTACGCCTTATTCTAAAATTAGGGTTCTAATGAGTTCAAACTCGGACTAGTTATTCCACTCTGCTCCAGAGAAATCCATTTCTCTGGTTCTGTTGGGGCTAGAACATAGCCAGCACCACTGCAGCGAAGCCTGATAGGAGCATGTTGCAGAACAATAACTTTTGTGTTTCTATCATAACCTCGCAGCGTGTTATGACCGAATGAATGAATTACCATTACAGTATATGCTATGGGACAGTCCAGCAGGGTCTGAAGACAAAGACATTCCTGAGGTGGGGGCGAGAGCAAGGAGTAAGCTGTAACTTCAGGCAGTAAGTGAGAGAAGTCTGCAGGCTGCTAAGAACGATGGGGGTAGTAGTTCTGGAAAAGTATAGGGAAATGGAGCTCCCATTCCAGGTTATCGTCACACCTACCCCTCTTAGAGTGCACTAAGCAGGCATGACCTGTCAGTAATCCGCCATGCGCACCTCAGCGGGTTCGTCCGGGTAGTGGACCTTGTTCAAGCCCATCTGGCATTTTCCCGGCTTGATGATCAGACCCGCCTGGTGAATACGCTTGAGCACCTCCTGGAAATGCTGAAGGTATTCCTCCCAGGTGGAACTGAAGACGGCAATGTCGTCCAGGTACGCCACGGCGTACTTCTCCAGTCCCTGAAGCAGGTTGTTGACCATCCTCTGGAAAGTGGCAGGGGCATTTTTCATGCCAAAGGGCATGACCGTGGACTCGTACAGTCCAAAAGGGGTGATAAAGGCGGATCTCTCCTGCGCCGCAAGGCTCATGTGAATCTGCCAGTATCCCCGGCTTAAATCCATGATGGATATGTATTTGGTGTTCGCCAACTGCTCAAGCAGATCTTCGATGCGCGGCATCGGGTGTGCATCAGAGGTGGTGATAGCGTTGAGCCCCCGGTAGCCCATGCAGAACCGGGTGGTCCGATCCTTTTTAGGCACGAGAACTACAGGTGAGGACCATTAAATCACCCCCAGCTGCAACATCTCAGCGATCTCCTGGCGCATAATCTGCTGGACCTCCTCAGAGATCCGATAAGGTGTCTGCCGTAGTGGGGCATGATTCCCGGTGTCCACCTTGTGAGCTGCTATCTTCGTCCGCCCAGGTCGGTTGGAGAAAACAGCCCGAAAGGGTTCCAGGGTGGCCAGCAACTGCGACCGCTGGGGAACGGTTAGCGAAGCACTTACCTCCATGTCCTCAATGGACCCATTGGTCTTGGCTTGGGCCAGCATGTCCAGGAGGGAGTCTTCCTCCCCGTCCTCGGGCAGGTTGCAGACCGGTAGGATGCAGGCTTCACGTTCGTGATGAGCTTTCATCATGTTGACGTGAAAGGCCTTGCGCCTACCGCGAGCGTGGTCAAGCGTGACCATGTAGATGACTGGGTTGAGCTGTTGGTGCACGACGTATGGGCCTTCCCAGGCTGCCTGAAGCTTATCCTTTGGTACGGGGACCAGCACCCACACCTTTTGACCCACCTGGTAGGTCCGCTCCCGGGCGTTCTGGTCGTACCAGTGCTTCTGGTCAGCCTGAGCCTGCGTCATGTTGTCATGCACCAACTGCGTCAAGGTCTGCATCTTGTCACGGAAGCGCATGACATAATCCACGATGGACACTTCCGTGGGGTTTGGCTTATCTTCCCAGAATTCTCTTACCAACCCAAGGGGTCCCCGGACTCGCCTGCCATACAGGAGCTCGAAGGGAGATAACCCCGTCAAGGCCTGCGAAACTTCTCTGTAGGCAAATAGCGGGTGTGGAGCGCGTCTTCGGGGCTCAACCAGGATGCAAAGCATCTGAGGGTACCGTTAAAGCGCTCACACAAACCATTGGTCTGTGGGTGATACAAACTCGATACCATATGCTGCACCTGCATTTTCTTACAGAGAGCCTCCATTAGGCGAGACATAAATTGGGTCCCTTGATCAGTAAGCATCTCCCTGGAAATGCTACCGGTGAAAAGATGGTCACCAGTGCATCCGCCACCTTATCTGCCCTAGTTGAGGACAGAGCTACTGCCTCCGGGTACCGGGTAGTGCTGTCTACCACAGTAAGGATGTATCGCTTTCCAGAGCTGCTGGGGACGGCCAGCGGGCCCACAATGTCCACTGCGATCCTCTGGAAAGGCTCCTCTATCACTGGCAATGGGATCAGGGGAGCCTTAAGAGCAGGCCCCACCTTACCCACTCTTTGACAGGTGATGCAGGAGCGGCAGTAGTTAGTCACATCTGTCCCCATCTTGGGCCAATAGAAGTGTTGAGACCGCCGTGCCTTAGTTTTGCTGATCCCCAAATGTCAAGCAAGTGGAATCTCATGGGCAATCCGCAACAACTCACCTCGGAACTGGTACCGGACGACCAGCTGTTTTTCTCTCAACCACTCCTTTTGGGAATCTCTGGGTACTGTCTCCCGGTACAACCTTCCTCATTCCCAGAACACCCTCTCCTTATCAGTCACGGAGGTGGGCGTCTCGGCGAGGTGCCTCAAGTTCTCCAGGCTCGCATCTTAGTACAGAGCAGCCTGGAACTCCTGACTGGAGGCAGCCAGAAGTGACGTCAGGGTTCCTTCCTCACTTGGACCCTCTGGGACCTGCTCTGGATCCACCTCTGGTTCAGTCTCTCCTGTAGCGGAGGAGGGTCCAGATGGCAGCGCGGTACCTGCGATCCGGACACTCTGACTGCGGGTGACAGCAGCTACGTATGCTGTCTCCCCAGGGATTTCTACAGACCCATCAGCCTGCGCTGCTATGGGCGTTGCTCCCCCATCCACCCCCAACATTTCAGGAGCAGTGCTACTTATGGGCCAGTTACCTTCCTCGGTGGCACTGGTCAGTGGCATGGCATCACCTTCCTCACGGTTCCCATGCACCTCCCCATTTCCTTGAGCACCGTCAGCACAGTGAGGGAATTATAACTACTCGTAGCCGCAGTCAGGCAATACACTTATAAAACCCGCTCCGTCACTGCCAACGCCACCCGAAAGCTCAGCACTACACACACTCGCTAGCTGCCACCAGCCTCTGGGTTTAGAACGTGGGGCAGAGGCCACCCCAATTTAGTGTAGTATACTTCAGGTACGTGCAAATTCGTTATAGAACATAGAGGATGAACTAGTAATTTTATATCTTTACTCCAAGAAGTGTGGCAGTGTTTATAAAGTATTAAAACAAGGTTTTACAAAAAAGGGGACAATTAAAATATGTACAGGCAATTACAAATAAAACAGGGTTAAAGAAGAAAAACTCACATGGCACTTAGATCATTCCGGAGAATCAGGCTGGGGGAAAAGAAGGGAGGGAGCCACACATCACCATGCATGACAGTGTGGCTGTCTATCCCAGGCTCTCTTAGCAGAATCTCACACCCTGACTGAGTGGCTGTACACTATAGTTCTGGGTCATGACATCATAAAGGGGCTGAGATACCGGGATCCTCCCCTTTCTCTAAGTGGTAGTTTTGGGTTCCGAAACCTTCTCAGCTATATAATTGGGCTTGAGAACCTAGCAGAGTCTCGGCAAAACCATCCTTCGCCTTATTCTAAAATTAGGGTTCTAATGAGTTCAAACTCTGACTAGTTATTAAACTCTGCTCTGGTTCTGTTGGGGCTAGAACATAGCCAGCACCACTGCAGCGAAGCCTGATAGGAGCATGTTGCAGAACTGTAACTTTCGTGTTTCCATCATAACCTCGCAGCGTGTTATGACCAAATGAATTCCCATTATATGCTATGCGACAGTCCGGCAGGGTCTGAAGACAAAGACATTCCTGAGGTGGGGGCGAGAGGAAGGAGTAAGCTGTAACTTCAGGCAGTGAGTGAGAGAAGTCTGCAGGCTGCTAAGCACGATGGGGTAGTAGTTCTGGAAAAGTATAGGGAAATGGAGCTCCCATTCCAGGTTATCGTCACAGTTTTCATGTATCCTTTAATAATATGTGTAGTAAAGGGGTTACAAAAACATTAAACTTCTGGAAGGCAAATTTCCAACGGATGAGAGATGATCTTAGTGCAATAAACTGGGACGATATCCTGAGACATAAAAATACACAAAGAAACTGGGAGACGTTTATTAGCATACTGAATAGGACCTGTGCACAGTATATACCCTATGGGAATAAACATGCATAAACATGCTAAAAATAGGAGGAAACCACTATGGCTAAATGGAGCTGTAAGGGGTGCAATAAGTGACAAAAAGAAAGTGTTTGGGGAATTAAAGCAAGTAGGTAGTGATGAGGCATTAAATAAATACAGAAGATTAAATAAATTCTGTAAAAAGCAAATCAAGACAGCAAAGATTGAGACAGAGACTCAATGCCAGAGAAAGTAAAAATAATCCCAAAATATTCTTTAACTACATAAATAGTAAGAAACTAAAAAATGATAGTGTTGATCCCCTTAAAAATAGTCTGGGTGAAATGGTGGATGAAGATGAGGAAAAAGCCAATATGCTAAATGTTTTTTTTTCAACAGTATTTACACAAGAAAATTCCATGACAGTAGATGTTAAGCTCACTGGCCTATAATTTCCAGGTTCAGTTTTTGTCCCCTTTTTGAATATTGGCACCACATTTGCTATAGGCCAGTCCTGTGGTACAGACCCAGTTATTATGGAATCTTTAAAGATTAAAAATAATGGTCTATCTATGAATGTACTTAATTCCTGCAGTACTCAGGGGTGTATCCCGTCCAGGCCCGGAGATTTATAAATTTTAGTGATTTTTAGACGCCGCCGTACTTCCTGCTGGGTTAAGCAGGTGACATTTAATGGAAATTTTTTTTTATCACTGATCATGCTGATCCGCAGCGGATTTCGCTGCTGATCGGCGGCGGATTTCGCTGCTGATCGGCGGCGGACATCGCTGCTGATCCGCGGCGGACATCGCTGCTGATCGGCGGCGGATTTCGCTGCTGATCGGCGGCGGACATCGCTGCTGATCCGCGGCGGATTTCGCTGCTGATCGGCGGCGGATTTCGCTGCTGATCCGCGGCGGATTTCGCTGCTGATCCGCGGCGGATTTCGCTGCTGATCGGCGGCGGATTTCGCTGCTGATCCGCGGCGGATTTCGCTGCGGATCCGCGACTGATTTCGCTGCGGATCCGCGGCGGATTTCGCTGCTGATCCGCGGCGGATTTCGCTGCTGATCCGCGGCGGATTTCGCTGCGGATCCGCGGCTGATTTCGCTGCTGATCCGCGGCGGATTTCGCTGCTGATCCGCGGCGGATTTCGCTGCTGATCCGCGGCGGATTTCGCTGCTGATCCGCGGCGGATTTTGCTGCTGATCCGCGACTGATTTTGCTGCTGATCCGCGGCTGATTATCTGCTGATTCATCTGCGCTAGCGGGTATAGCATAACGCGATCGCGTTATGCTATACCGTTACCAGCCGGTCAACGCTACGTGTTGAACGGGCTGGTAAAACGCAATATGAACCCAGCCTTAGGGTTAGAACTAGGGTTAGGGTTAGCATTAGGGCTAAGGTTAGAATTACGGTTAGGGTTGGAATTTGGGTTAGGGTTGGAATTAGGGTTAGGTTTGGAATTAGGGTTAGGCTTGTAGTTAGGTTTATGGTTAGAGTTGGGATTAGGGTTAGGGGTGTGTTGGGGTTAGGGTTATGATTAGGGTTTGTATTAGGGTTAGGTGTGTGTAGGCGTTAGGGGTGTGTTGGGGTTAGGGTTGGAGTTAGAATTGAGGGGTTTCCACTATTTAGGCACATCAGGGGGTCTCCATACGCGACATGGCGCCACCATTGATTCCTGCAAATTTTGCGTTCAAAAAGTCAAACAGTGCTCCCTTTATTCCAAGCCCCGACGTATGCCCAAACAGTGGTTTATCCCCACATATGAGGTATCAGCGTACTCGGGAAAAATTGCACAACAACTTTGGGGGTTATAATTTCTCCTGTTAACATTGGGAAAAAAAATTGGGGACTAAAAATTATTTTTGTGAAAAAAAATGATTTTATATTTTCACGGCTCTGCGTTATAAACTTCTGTGAAGGACTTGGAGATTCAAAGTGCTCACCACACATCTAGAGGAGTTCCTTGTGGGATCTAGTTTCCAAAATGGGGTCACTTGTGGGGAGTTTCTACTGTTTAGGCACATCAGTGACTCTGCAAACGTAACATGCCGCCCGAAGACCATTCCATCAAGTGGGCATTTCAAAAGGTCACTACTTCCCATCCGAGCCCCGACGTGTGCCCATACAGTAGTTTTCTCCCACATATGGGATATCAGCATACTCAGGACAAATTGGACAACAACTTTTGGGGTCTAATTTCTCATGTTACCCTTGCGAAAATAAAAAAATTGGGGACTAAAAGATCCTGATTGTGGAAAAAATATGATTTTTTTATTTTCATGCCCGGGCGTTATAAACTTCTGTGTAGCTCTTGGGGGTTCAAAGTGCTCACCACACATCTAGATAAGTTCTTTGCGGTGTCTAGTTTCCAAAATGGGGTCACTTGTGGGGAGTTTCTACTGTTTAGGCGCATCAGGGGCTCTGCAAACGTAACAAGATGCCCGCAGACCATTCCATCAAGTTGGCATTTCAAAGCGTCACTACATCCCTTCCGAGCCCTGACGTGTGCCCAAACAGTGGTTCCCCCCCACATATGGGGTACTAGCGTACTCAGGACAAACTGGACAACAACTTTCGGGGTCCAATTTCTCCTGTAACCATTGTGAAAATAAAAAATAGTGGGCTAAAAAATCATTTTTTGAGAAAAAAAAATGATATTTTATTTTCACGGCTCTGCGTTATAAACTTCTGTAAAGCATCTGGGGGTTCAAAGTGCTCACTATGCATCTAGATAAGTTCCTTAGGGCGTCTAGTTTCCAAAATGGGGTCACTTGTGGGGGAGCTCCAATGTTTAGGCACACAGGAACTCTCCAAATGCGACATGGCAACCGCTAAATATTCCAGCATATTTTCTATTCAAAAAGTCAAATGGCGCTCCTTCCCTTCTGAGCCCTGCGGTGCGCCCAAACAGTGGTTTATGATCACAAATGAGGTATCTGTGTACTCAGGAGAAATTGCCCAACAAATTTTAGAATCCAATTTATACTGTTGCCCATGTGAAAATGAAAAAAACTGAGGCTAAAAGAAAATTTTTGTGAAAAAAAAGTACTTTCTTTTTTTTACGGATCAATTTGTGAAGCACCTGGGGGTTCAAAGTGCTCACTATGCATCTAGATAAGTTCCTTAGGGGGTCTAGTTTCCAAAATGGGGTCACTTGTGGGGGAGCTCCAATGTTTAGGCACACAGGGACTCTCCAAATGCGACATGGCAACCGCTAAATATTCCAGCATATTTTCCATTCAAAAAGTCAAATGGCGCTCCTTCCCTTCTGAGCCCTGCCGTGCGCCCAAACAGTGGTTTATGACCACATATGAGGTATCTGTGTACTCAGGAGAAATTGCCCAACAAATTTTAGGATCCAATTTATACTGTTGCCCATGTGAAAATGAAAACAACTGAGGCTAAAAGAAAATTTTTGTGAAAAAAAAGTACTTTCTTTTTTTTACGGATCAATTTGTGAAGCACCTGGGGGTTCAAAGTGCTCACTATGCATCTAGATAAGTTCCTTAGGGGTCTAGTTTCTAAAATGGGGTCACTTGTGGGGGAGCTCCAATGTTTAGGCACACAGGGACTCTCCAAATGCGACATGGCAACCGCTAAATATTCCAGCATATTTTCCATTCAAAAAGTCAAATGGCGCTGCTTCCCTTCTGAGCCCTGCCATGCGCCCAAACAGTGATTTATGACCACATATGAGGTATCTGTGTACTCAGGAGAAATTGCCCAACAAATTTTAGGATCCAATTTATCCTGTTCCCCATGTAAAAATGAAAAAACTGAGGCTAAAAGAAAATTTTTGTGAAAAAAAAGTACTTTCTTTTTTTTACAGATCAATTTGTGAAGCACCTGGGGTTCAAAATGATCACTTTGCATCTAGATAAGTTCCTTAGGGGGTCTAGTTTCCAAAATGGGGTCACTTGTGGGGGAGCTCCAATGTTTAGGCACACAGGGACTCTCCAAATGCGACATGGCAACCGCTAAATATTCCAGCATATTTTCCATTCAAAAAGTCAAATGGCGCTGCTTCCCTTCTGAGCCCTGCCATGCGCCCAAACAGTGGTTTATGACCACATATGAGGTATCTGTGTACTCAGGAGAAATTGCCCAACAAATTTTAGGATCCAATTTATACTGTTGCCCATGTGAAAATGAAAAAACTGAGGCTAAAAGAAAATTTTTGTGAAAAAAAAGTACTTTCTTTTTTTTACAGATCAATTTGTGAAGCACCTGGGGGTTCAAAATGATCACTATGCATCTAGATAAGTTCCTTAGGGGGTCTAGTTTCCAAAATGGGGTCACTTGTGGGGGAGCTCCAATGTTTAGGCACACAGGGACTCTCCAAATGTGACATGGCAACCGCTAAATATTCCAGCATATTTTCCATTCAAAAAGTCAAATGGCGCTCCTTCCCTTCTGAGCCCTGCCGTGCGCCCATACAGTGGTTTATGACCACATATGAGGTATCTGTGTACTCAGGAGAAATTGCCCAACAAATTTTAGGATCCATTTTATCCTGATGCCCATGTAAAAATGAAAAAATTGATGCTAAAAGAAAATTTTTGTTGGAAAAATTAAAATGTCCATTTTTTCCTTACACGTTGCTTTAGTTCCTGTGAAGCACCTGAAGGGTTAATAATCTTCTTGAATGTAGTTTTGAGTAGCTTGAGGGGTGCAGTTTTTATAAAGGTGTCACTTTTGGGTATTTTCTGCCATATAGACCCCTCAAAGTGACTTCAAATGTGAGGTGGTCCCTAAAAAAAATGGTTTTGTAAATTTTGCTGTAAAAATGAGAAATCGCTGGTCAACTTTTAACCCTTATAACTTCCTAATAAAAAAAAATGTTGTTCCCAAAATTGTGCTGATGTAAAGTAGACATGTGGGAAATGTTATTTATTAACTATTTTGTGTCACATAACTCTCTAGTTTAACAGAATAAAAATTAAAAATTTGAAAATTACAAAATTTTCAAAATTTTCGCCAAATTTCCATTTTTTTCACAAATAAACGCAAAAATTATCGACTTAAATTTACCACTAACATGAAGCCCAATATGTCACGAAAAAACAATCTCAGAATCGCTAGGATCCGTTGAAGCGTTCCTGAGTTATTACCTCATAAAGGGACACTGGTCAGAATTGCAAAAAATGGCAAGGTCTTTAAGGTCAAAATAGGCTGGGTCATGAAGGGGTTAAGGGATACTATATTGGAGTATGTGAGGCAGAATAACCTCATGACCCAATATCAACATGGGTTTTCGAGGGACAGTTCTTGTCAGACTAATCTGATAAGCTTTTATGAAGGGGTAAGTTTCGGACTGGACCAAGGGAATGCAGTGGACGTGGTGTACATGGACTTCTCAAAAGCTTTTGATACGGTGCCACACAAAAGGTTGATACATAAAATGAGAACAATGGGGATAGGGGAAAATATGTGTAAGTGGGTTAAGAACTGGCTCATGGATAGGAAACAAAGGGTGGTTATTAATGGAGCACACTCGGACTGGGTCACGGTTAGCAGTAGGGTACCACAGGGGTCAGTATTGGGGCCGCTTCTCTTTAACATATTTATTAATGACCTTGTAGGGGGCACACAGAGTAGTATTTCAATATTTGCAGATGACACTAAACTCTGCAGGGTAATCTATACAGAGGAGAACAATTTTATATTACAGGAGGATTTATGTAAACTAGAAGCTTGGGCTGATAAATGGCAAATGAGCTTTAATGGGGATAAATGTAAGGTCATGCACTTGGGTAGAACAAACAAGATGTATAATTATGTGCTTAATTGTAAAACATTGGGCAAAACTGTCAATGAAAAAGACCTGGGTGTATGGGTGGACGACGAACTCACATTTAGTGGCCAGTGTCAGGCAGCTGCTGCAAAGGCAAATAAAATAATGAGATGCATTAAAAGAGGCATAGATGCTCATGAGGAGAACATAATTTTACCTCTATACAAGTCACTGGTGCGACCACACTTAGAATACTATGTACAGTTCTGGTCTCCGATGTATAAGAAAGACATAGCTGAACTGGAGCGGGTGCAGAGAAGAGCGACCAAGGTTATTAGAGAACTGGGGGGTCTGCAATACCAGGACAGGTTATTACACTTGGGGTTATTTAGTTTGGAAAAACGAAGGCTTTGGGGTGATCTTATTACATTGTATAAATATATGAGGGGACAGTACAAAGACCTTTCTAATGATCTTTTTACTCTTAGACCTATGACGGGGACAAGGGGACATCTTCTACGTCTGGAGGAAAGAAGGTTTAGTCATAATCACAGACGCAGATTCTTTACTGTAAGAGCAGTGAGACTATGGAACTCTCTGCCATATAATGTTGTAATGAGTGATTCCCTACTAAAATTTAAGAAGGGACTGGATGCCTTTCTTAAAAAAAATGTAATATTACAGGCTATATTCACTAGTTTCCTAGATATTGCGTTGATCCAGGGAGATAGTCTGATTGCCGTATGTGGAGTCGGGAAGGAATTTTTTTCCCCAATGTGAAGCTTACTGTTTGCCACATGGGTTTTTTTTGCCTTCCTCTGGATCAACATGTTAGGACAGGTCAGGATAGGATATGGGTTGAACTAGATGGACTTAAAGTCTTCCTTCAACCTTAATAACTATGTTACTATGTATTTCCCATTTATTATCTGTATTCTTATTTCTGAGGACATTGTCCCAGACAACCAGATTAAGGGCATCTCTAAGCTGGTCAAACTTTGCCTTCCTAAAATTCAGTGTTTTTGTGACTCCCTGACAAGTCCCCCTAACGAAAGACAAGTAAAACTGTACAATATTGTGGTCGCTATTTCCTAGATGCCCGACGTCCTGCAGATTTTTTATTCTGTCAGGTCTATTAGATGGTATTAGGTCTAAAAGTGCTGCTCCTCTGGTTGGATTCTGCACCAATTGTGAAAGATAATTATTCTTTGTTATTAGCAGAAACCTGTTTCCTTTATGGGTTTCGCAGGTCTCTGTTTCCCAGTTAATATCCGGGTAGTTAAAATCCCCTATAACAAGGACCTCATTATGGGTTACAGCTTCATCTATCTGCCTTAGTAGTAGACTTTCCATAATTTCTGTTATATTTGGGGGTTTGTGACAGACTCCAATGATAATTTTGTTACTATATTTACCTCCATGTACACTGCTCAAAAAAATAAAGGGAACACTTAAACAACAGAATATACTGTAACTCCAAGTAAATCAAACTTCTGTGAAATCAAACTGTCCACTTAGGAAGCAACACTGATTGACAGTCAATTTCACATGCTGTTGTGCAAAAGGAATAGACAACAGATGGAAATTATTGGCAATTATCAAGACACACTCAATAAGGAGTGGTTCTGCAGGTGGGGACCACAGACTACATCTCAATACCAATGTTTTTTGGCTGATGTTTTGGTCACTTTTAAATATTGGTTGTGCTTTCACAGTCGTGGTAGCATAAGACGGACTCTACAACCCACAAAAGTGGCTCAGGTAGTGCAGCTCATCCAGGATGGCACATCAATGCAAGCTGTGGCAAGAAGGTTTGCTGTTATGTTTCGGTAGCTGAGGAGAAAGTGCAAAAAATAGCAAAAGTAGTAATACACCAGAGGGGCTGGAACCTATTGGATTGCAGTAACCTAAACTAACCGCCACACTAGAAGTAGCCGTGGAGCGTTCCTACCGTGATCCTAGACGCCTTGTCACAGCCGGAGAGATAACTACACCTAAAGGCAGAAAGATGAAAGCTATCTGCCCCGGAGCAGAGTCCCCAAAGAAATAGGAAGCCCCCAAACATGTAATGGCGGTTAGACAAGAAGAAAACACGGACACAGACAGAAAATAGAATGAGCAAACGCTGGGGCCCAATCTGTCTAGATAGAAAAGTATAGGAAAGAATTCTGACTGCAATCCAACAAAACCCTGACAAAAATACTAACACTTCTGATTACCAAAAAACCTGAGATCACACGATCTTAACCGCCTAAATCAGATCTCTGGTGTAACAAACAGCTATTCAGAAAATAAAAAGTGACAAAGGAACAAAGCAAAAGTGCAAACACAAACTGAGCACAATTGCAGCGCCAGTCCCCCAACAGGGGACCAGGCTGTAGTCCACTGCAAGCAGCAAACCAGCAGTGAAAATCCAACAGAGGAAAAAAAAAAAAAAAACACTTATCTGAATGAGAGCAGGAAAGCAAGCTGTGTTCCAAGCAAGACCAGGAAGAGCAATTGATTACCGGCAAGGCTGATGGGAACTCAGATCACTTATATCATACCATTCAGCGCCAGCTGAAGGCCATTCAGTAATCAGTTCATTACCGTCAGCAACCACCGGAGGGAGGCCCAGCTCAGAAGTCGCCTCCAGATTATTCACAACAGTACCCCCCCTTGAGGAGGGGTCACCGAACCCTCACCTGCGCAACCAGGCCGATCAGGATGAGCTCGATGATAGGCACGGATAAGTCTCCCAGCATGGATGTCCGAAGCAAACACCCAAGAATTGTCCTCCTGACCATAACCTCTCCACGTAACCAAATACTGGAGTTTCCGTCTAGAAAAATGAGAATCCAATATTTTCTCAACCACATACTCCAAATTGCCCTCAACCAAAACAGGGTCGGGAGGCGCAGCCATAGGAACCACTGGCTTGACAAACCTCTTCAATAAGGAATTGTGGAACACGTTATGGATCTTAAATGTCCCTGGAAGAAGCAAACGGAAGGAAACCGGGATTAAGAATCTCCATGATCTTATAAGGTCCAATGAACCTAGGCTTAAATTTTGGAGATGCAACCTTCATAGGGATATTTCTTGAAGACAACCAAACCAAGTCCCCCACTTTAAAACGAGGACCATCAGTCCTATGCCAGTTGGAAAACCGCTGGGCCTTCTCTTGAGAGAGAGACAACCTCTCCACTACCTGGTTCCAAATCTGCTGCATACGCTGCACAATAGTGTCAACCCCCGGACAGACAGAAGCCTCCGCCTGTCCTGAAGAAAATCGAGGGTGAAACCCAGAATTGCAAAAAATGGAGACATCAAGGTGGCAGAACTAGCCCTATTATTAAAAGCAAACTCAGCCAAAGGCAAAAAAGAGACCCAGTCATCCAAGTCTCCAAGGTCTAGTTTGTTTTCTCGGTTTGTCCATTGGTCTGAGGGTGAAATGCAAAGGAGAAAGACAACTGAACACCAAGTTTAGAGAAAAAAGTCCTCCAAAATCTGGAAACAAACTGGACTCCTCTGTCAGACACAATGTTCTCTGGAATGCCATGTAACCGAACCACGTGCTGAAAGAACAAAAGCACCAATTCGGAGGAGGAAGGCAACTTAGGTAATGGCACAAGATGTATCATCTTGGAAAACCTATCACAGATTACCCAGATAACGGTCATTCTCTGAGAGACAGGGAGGTCAGAAATAAAATCCATAGAGATATGGGTCCATGGCCTCTTGGGCACAGGTAATGGCATCAACAAACCACTAGAGCGAGAGCAAGGACTGCACAAAGTCCTAGACGTCACGAGACAAAGTAGGCCACCAAAAGGAGCAACTCACCAAGTCTCTGGTACCAAAAATCCTGGGATGACCAGCCAATGCGGAACAATGAATCTCAGACATCACATTCTTCTTCCACTGGTCTGGGACAAACAATTTCCCAACATGGCAGCGCTCAGGTTTATCCTCCTGACACCCTTCCAGAGCCAGTCTCAAACTGGGCGAGATGGCGGAAAGAACTACACCCTCTTTCAAAATAACAGCAGGATCAGATAACTCAGGAGAATCCGCAAAGAAACTTCTCGAGAGGGCATCCGCCTTAACATTCTTAGTGCCCGGAAGAAAAGAAACCACAAAATTAAAACGTGTGATAAACAAGGCCCACCTGGCCTGTCTAGGATTAAGTCGCTTGGCTGATTCGAGATAAACCAGGTTCTTATGGTCCGTGAGGACCACCACCTGATGTTTGGCTCCTTCCAGCCAATGTCTCCACTCTTCAAAGGCCCACTTCATGGCCAATAACTCCCGATTACCCATGTCATAATTACGTTCAGTTGGAGAAAATTTTCGAGAGAAAAAAGCACAAGGGTTACTCTTAGAGGTCTCTGGATCCCTTTGGGACAAAACGGCACCTGCCCCAATCTCAGAGGCATCAACCTCCACCTGAAACAGCAGAGAAACATCAGGCTGCCGTAGAACAGGAGCAGAAATGAATCTCTGCTTAAGTTCCTGGAACGCAGAAACTGCCTCAGGAGGCCAATTCACCACATCGGAACCCTTTTTGGTCAATGGTTTAACAATACCGGAGAAATTACCAATAAATTTACTATAAAAATTTGCAAAACCCCAAAATCTCTGAAGAGCCTTCAATGAAGTAGGTTGAACCCAATCACAGATGGCCTGAACCTTGACCGGGTCCATTTCAATAACAGACGGAGGCAAAATGAATTCCAGAAATGAGACCTTCTGTACGCCAAAAAGACACTTTGATCCCTTCACATACAGTGCATTCTCTCTCAAAATCTGGAACACAGTCCGAACATGTTTCACATGAGAGTCCCAGTCGGTGGAAAAAATCAAGATATCATCTAAATAAACAATCAGAAATTTATCCACAAAATCCCTGAAAATATCATTTATGAAGGATTGGAAGACGGAAGGGGCATTAGTAAGCCCAAAAGGCATCACTAGGTACTCAAAATGCCCCTGTGGGGTATTAAACGCCGTCTTCCATTCATTCCAACTAGCACTTTTCACTCTGGAAAATAGGTCAGAAATCAAGGGTAACGGATATTGATATTTAACAGTGATTTTATTCAGGAGGCGATAGTCAATACACGGCCTCAATGAACCATCCTTTTTGGCCACAAAGAAAAAAACGACGCCCAAGGGTGAAGAGGATGGTCTGATATGACCCTTCTCCAATGACTTCTTGATATAAGATCGCATAGCATCGTGTTCAGGTACAGATAAATTAAAAAGGCGACCTTCAGGAAATTTACCACCAGGCACTAACTCAATAGCGCAATCATAGCTCCTGTGAGGAGGTAAGGATGCAGAGTTACTTTCACTAAACACATCAGAAAAATCAGTCAAAAAGTCAGGGACATCCTGAGACTGGGGAGAGGCAGAAAAAACAGGAGTGTCAGTATTAACACATTGGCAGCCCCAACTGGTCACAGACACAGATTTCCAATCCAAAACAGGATTATGAGTCTGTAACCAAGGGAAACCCAGTACAATAATGGCATGCAGATTATGAAACACCAGAAATTTGCAACTCTCTTGATGATCTGGTTCAACCCTCATTATCACCTGAGTAGAAAACTGGAGTTTATTCTCCGCCAAAGGGGTAGAATCAATGCCCAGTAAAAGAATAGACTTCCGCAGGGGTGTCATGTGAAACCCACAACGTTTGGCAAAGTCAAAATCCATCAGGTTAATAGCTGCTCCTGAATCAACAAAAGCCTGAGCCAAAAATGTGGACAGGGAGCAAATCAGGGTAACTGTCAACAGAAATTTAGTCTGAACACTACCCAAGACGACTGAGCGCGCAAAACGTCTTACCCGCTTAGGGCAGACGGAAATAACATGGGAAGCGTCACCACAGTAGAAACATAACCCATTGCGCTTACGAAACTCATGACGCTGAGCCCCAGAAGTCACTCCATCACACTGCATGGGCTCAGGAGCTGGCTCACAAGGCAAGACTATCTCACGTATACCTCTGCGCTCCCGCAAACATCTGTCAAATTGAATAGCCAAAGACATAGAATCATTGAGACCAGAGGGAACAGGGAATCCCACCATAACGTCCTTTACATTCTCTGACAGACCCTTCCGAAAAAGGGCCGCCAAAGCATCATCATTCCATTTGGTCAGGACTGCCCACTTTCGAAATTTCTGACAGTACAGCTCATCGGCTTCATGACCCTGATTTAATGCCAACAAGGTCTTTTCAGCTTGATCAGTGACATTAGGTTCATCGTACAATAACCCCAGAGCCTGAAAAAATACATCACCATCATTCAAAAGCAAAAGTGCAAACACAAACTGAGCACAATTGTAGCGTCAGACCCCCAACAGGGGACCAGGCTGTAGTCCACTGCAAGCAGCAAACCAGCAGTGAAAATCCAACAGAGGAAAAAAAAAACACTTATCTGAATGAGAGCAGGAAAGCAAGCTGTGCTCCAAGCAAGACCAGGAGGAACAATTGATTACCGCAAGGCTGATGGGAACTCAGATCACTTATACCATTCAGCGCTAGCTGAAGGCCATTCAGTAATCAGTTCATTACCCTCAGCAACCACCGAGGGAGCCCCAGCTCAGAAGTCACCTCCAGATTATTCACAACAGTTTGCTGTGTCTGCCAGCATAGTGTCCAGAGGCTGGAGGTGCTACCAGGAGACAGGCCAGTACACCAGGAGACGTGGAGGAGGCCATAGGAGGGCAACACCCCAGCAGCAGGACCGCTACCACCACCTTTGTGCAAGGAGGTACAGGAGGAGCACTGCCAGAGTCCTGCAAAATGACCTCCAGCAGGCCACAAATGTGCATGTGTCTGCACAAACGGTTAGAAACCGACTCCATGAGGATGGTCTGAGCGCCCGATGTCCACAGATGGGGTTGTGCTCACAGCCCAACACCATGCAGGACGCTTGGCATTTGCCACAGAACACCAGGATTGGCAAATTTGCCACTGGCGCCCTGTGCTCTACACAGATGAAAGCAGGTTCACACTGAGCACATGTGACAGACGTGACAGAGTCTGGAGATGCCATGGAGAGCGATCTGCCTGCAACATCCTTCAGCATGACCGGTTTGGCAGTGGGTCAGTAATGGTATGGGGTGGCATTTCTTTGGAGGGCCGCACAGCCCTCCATGTGCTCACCAGAGGTTGTCTGACTACCATTAGGTACAGAGATGAGATCCTCAGACCCCTTGTGAGACCATATGCTGGTGCAGTTGGCCCAGGGTTCCTCATAATGCATGACAACGCCAGACCTTATGTTGCTAGAGTGTGTCAGCAGTTCCTGCAAGATGAAGGCATTGAAGCTATGGACTGGCCCACCCGTTCCCCAGACCTGAATCTGATTGAGCACATCTGGGACATCATGTCTCGCTCCATCCACCAACGTCACGTTACACCATAGACTGTCCAGGAGTTGGCGGATGCTTTAATCAAGGTCTGGGAGGAGATCCCTCAGGAGACCATCTGCCGCCTCATCAGGAGCATGCCCAGATGTTGTAGGGATGTGACACACGCACAGGGAGGTCATACAGGCACGTGGAGGCCACACACACTACTGAGCATCATTTTGACTTGTTTTAAGGACATTACATTCCGCTTTAATTTTGTGGGTGACTCCAAATCCAGGCCTCCATTGGTTAATAAATTTGATTTCCATTGATGATTTTTGTGTGATTTTGTTGTTAGCACATTCAACTTTGTACAGAACAAAGTATTCAATGAGAATATTTCATTCATTCAGATCTAGGATGTGTTATTTGAGTGTTCCCTTTATTTTTTTGAGCAGTGTATTTCGACCCATATGGACTCGATATCCTTATTCCTTTCACTAATATCCTCCCTTAAAGTGGACTTTAGACAAGACTTTACATACACTCCTGATGAGTGTAGCGTGTCTTCTGGTGAATGTGTGTTTCCCAGGTTTATTGAGGTGTTGTCCGTCTCTGTGGAGGAGTCCGTCATACAGGTAATTCACACCGTGGTCCAGGAATCCAAATCCTTGTTGTCTGCACCATCGTGTTAGCCAGTAATTCGCATCAAGGATCCTGTCCATCTCCTGGTGCCATGCCCATCTACTGGAAGGATAGAAGAAAAAACTACCTGTGCATTCAGTTCCTTTACTTTCTTTCCCAACTCTTCAAAGTCCTTGCAGATTGTCGGTAGGTCCTTCCTTGCCGTGTCATTGGTGCCAACATGTATCAGAAGAAATGGGTGGACATCTTTGGATCTGATGAGCTTTGGTATCCTATCGGTCACATCCTTGATCTTCGCACCTGGGAGGCAGCATACTTCTCTTGCGGTTGTGTCCGGTCTGCAGATGGCTGCTTCTGTGCCTCTCAGTAGTGAGTCTCCCACAACTACAACTCTTCTTCGCTTCTTGCCTGTACTTTTTGTTGTCATTTCTGGGTGTTGATGTGTGCCCTTTTCTTCTTTGCTTTCTGGTAGTGCCTCATCCTTAGGTGTGCCATCTTCGTCCTCCACAAGGCCTTGGTATCGGTTTCTCAGTTGTGTGGTTGGTGATGTCTCCATGGTCTTCTTGCTTCTTTTGGTCACATGCTTCCACTCGTCTTCTTTGGGAGGTTCTCTGACACTTTCTTCACCTCCTGTGACCAGTAGAGATGCTTCTTTTATGTCTAGGAAGTCTTCATTTTCTTTGAGTTTCAAAGTTGCAATTTTTTCTCCCAGACCTCGCACCTTGTCTTCTAAAAGGGCCAGTAGTCTACACTTCTGGCAGGTGAAATGGGATTCTTCTGGTCGATCTGTGAACATGTAGCACATGTTGCAGCTCACCATGTAGCTTGTCATATCTGCCATGTTGCTCTTAGATCCTGCTGACTTGCTCTGTGTCTTCCTTCTTGTGTAATCTGCTTTGTTTTTTCCTTCTTGTGTTATCTACTCAATCAGCCAAGCTTTCTTGCAATATTGTCCTAAAGGCAAAAAATGTGCTCGTTTGGCGATGCTTTCCAAGCAGATGGTCCAAGCAGAACGATCTTCTTGATGAGAGAGACTCTTCGCTTTTCCCAGAAGGTACCTGAAATATGCAAATTATCCTCCTCAAGCTTCAATCCCTGGTTTGGCAAAGCGGTCTTCTGGTTCCTCTCTGTCGCGGTTAACCAGTGACAGTCTGCTTATGTTAGTGAAGGGTCTATCCACCATTTTTTTTTTAAACTCATTTTTATTGGTTTCCAACAAATTGACAAACTATCGTACGCATCATGTATATAACATTGGTGTCATGACTCACATAGATCTCAAGCGTACATACTGCAAGCAGTAATTTTAAATAATAACAAATACAAATAAAATAATAATTCCAACAATAATAATAACATTTCCCCTTAAGTCCACAACTATATGAATTTGTATTGATTGAGATTTAATTGAGTCTTCCAACTATACATCATATAATAAATTTCTCATGTCATATACTTTCATTTACCTAAACTACCTCCCAGGTCCGCTAAAAGATACCAATCTGAGTTAATAAAAGGCAACATTATCTCTTGAATTTCCAAACTGGATAGTGACGTTTCCATAAACGCTCTCCACTTCTTAAAAAACCTTCCGGTCAGTTTGTCTTTGTTCCTTTCTGTTTCTCTTTTTTCGAAATATAAGGTGGATAATAATAAGGTGGATAATAACCCTGCCTTAACTTCCTTTGCCCCTGGAAGTGATTTGGCAAGCCAGTACTGCAAAATCAATCGCTTTGCTACCATTGCTATAGTGTGAAACAGTTCATGTAGATGGCTCCCTCTCGTTTTATCTAACGTATAATGGAACAGCCAACATATTGGATCAATATCAACACAAACCCCACTCATCTGCACATACAGTACAGACCAAAAGTTTGGACACACCTTCTCATTCAATGATTTTTCTGTATTTTCATGACTGTGAAAATTGTAGAATCACACTGAAGGCATCAAAACTATGAATTAACACATGTGGAATTATACATTACACTTTACAAAAAAGTGTGAAACAAGTGAAAATATGTCTTATATTCTAGGTAGCCACCTTTTGCTTTGAAGCCTGCTTTGCACGCAGAAAAGATGAACGGATGGACTCTACATGCCTGGTTCCCACCGTGAAGCATGGAGGAGGTGGTGTGATGGTGTGGGGGTGCTTTGCTGGTGACACTGTTGGGGATTTATTCAAAATTGAAGTCATATTGAACCAGCATGGCTACCACAGCATCTTGCAGCAGCATGCTATTCCATCCGGTTTGCGTTTAGTTGGACCATCATCTATTTTTCAACAGGGCAATGACCCCAAGCACACCTCCAGACTGTGTAAGGGCTGTTTGACCAAGAAGGAGAGTGATGGGGTGCTATGCCAGATGACCTGGCCTCCACAGTCACCAGACCTGAACCCAATTGAGATGGTTTGGGGTGAGCTGGACCGCTCACCGCTTCAATTTTGAATAATCCCCAACAGTGTCACCAGCAAAGCACCCCCACACCATCACACCACCTCCTCCATGCTTCTCGGTGGGAGCTAGACATGTAGAGTCCATCCGTTCACCTTTTCTGCGTGCAAAGCAGTAATCAAAGCAAAAGGTGGCTACTTTGAAGAACCTAGAATATAAGACATATTTTCAGTTGTTTCACACTTTTTTGTAAAGTGTAATGTATAGTGTTGAGCGATATTGCTCGATATCTAAAAATATTGTATCGAAATTGTATCGCCGATATCACTAAATATCGTCGATATCCGATTTCGATACCGGAAGTCCAATGTAAGTCTATGGGAACAAAATATCGCAACTAAAAAAAACCTTTATTTCCTTGTAAACACTAAATATACACACATAGAATACATATATATATATATATATATACATGTCATTGTGACATATATATATACATATATGTATAGTTTATACACTTCTACATAGTAAAATATCCTCTGATTCAATTGCCGGTAAAGCCGGCTTCTGTGAAAAGACAGAAGCACCCGACATGAAATGACACTTGGTGTACATAGGGTTAACCATGTCTTTTCATGTCGTTTGCAATCTGATTTGCACAAACAATTACATCAGTCTATGTGTGCAAAATTTCACACCTGTAGGGGTTAATTAAAGGTGTAAATTCGTTGTAAAAAAAACGGACTTTTTTGCTACGAATTTACACCTTTAATTAACCCCTATAGGTGTGAAATTTTGCACACTTACACTCATGTAATTGTTTGTGCAAATCAGATATCAAACTACATGAAAAGACATGGTTAACTCTATGTAAACCAAGTGTCATTTCATGTCGGGTTCTGCATTTTCACAAAAGCCGGCAATTGAATTAGCGGCTATTATACTATGTAGAAGTGTATGAACTATAAATATAAATATATATATATGTGTCACAAATTCAATGACATGTATATATATATATGAGGTGTAAAATTGCTGAAAAAAATGCGTGGGCTCCCGCCCTATTTTCGCAACCAGACAGACAAAGCCAGTGAGTGTGGGGCAGATAATAATAGCCCAGAGAGGGACCATTATTTTTGGCCCCCCCAGGCTACTAACATCTGCCCCCAGACACCCCAGAAAGGGCAAATCTCTAATTAGATTTGCCCTTTCTGGCACTTTGCCCGTCTATTCCCATTGCCCTGTAGCGGTGGCGAATGGGTTAATAAGGGGTTAAAATGACCTTGCAATTGAAAGGTCACTTTAAGCCAGGTTAATAATTGAGAGCTGTCAATCAGACAACTATCAATTATTAATCCTATTGTATGAAAGAAAAATCAAACACACACACTTTAATAAAAAAGAAGTTTAATGAAATAATCACACAGTTTTTGACCATATTTTATTTACCTGCTAAAACCATTTCCTGTAATAAAAATAAAATAATAAAGCAAAATTATTCTTACCAATCCGATGTACAGTCAGGTCCCACGGTGTAATCCATCAGAAAGGGTTAATGTTTACTGCAGGGACCGCAGCTAATGCTGCAGCCTCACAGTAAACCCCCAAATGAATGAGCTCCTCTCCTGGCTGACAGGAGAGGAAGTGGAAAGCTTAATTGATTGCTTTCCACTTTCACTTCAGGTCAGCCAGGGACACCATCAGTGACGTCAGAGGGAACTGATTAACAAAAATAGGGGTTCCCTTCGAAAAAAAAATGGCGTGGGGTCCCCCCTATTTTTGTTAACCAGCCAGATGAAGCAGACCGCTGAGTCCTGGATTTTCAGGCTGTTAAGGAGCCAAGATCCATGGACCTTGCCAGCCTGATAATACCAGGCCACAGCAGTCTGCATATCTTGGCTGATTAACAAAAATAGGGGATCCCCTCGAAAAAAATTGGCGTGGGGTCCCCCCTATTTTTGTTAACCAGCCAGATGAAGCAGACCGCTGAGGCCTGGTTTTTCAGGCTGGTAAGGATCCAATATCCATGGACCTTGCAAGCCTGATAATACCAGGCCACAGCAGTCTGCTTAGCTTGGCTGGTTAACAAAAATAGGGGATCCCCTCGAAAAAAAAACGGCGTAGGGGTCCCCCTATTTTTGTTAACCAGCCAAGTAAAATGCAGACTGCTGCGGCCTGGTATTAAAAGACTGTCAAGGCCCATGGATTTTGGCCCTCAACAGCCTGATAATACCAGGCTACAGCAGCCCCACATTTGGCGCATCAAAAGATGTGCCAATTGTGGCACTTTACCCGGCTCTTCCCACTTGCCCTGTAGCGGTGGCAAGCGGGGTAATAAGGGGTTATTGTCACCGTTGATTGCACGGTGACAATAAGCCCGGTTAATAATGGAGAGGCGTCAATAAGACACCGATCCATTATTAATCCCAAAGTTATTAAATGCATAAAAAAAAGACACAGCAAGAAAAAAGTCTTTTAATGAAATAAAAGAGACAACACAGTTTTCATTTCTTTTATTACTCTCTCATTCCTGCGACGCCATCGATCTCCTGTAAAAAAAGAAAAAAAACAAACCAACAGTATACCACCTGTCCGACGCAGTCCATAGTAACGACAGTCCCACGACGATCCAGCTCTGCTACATCGGAATGACAGGCAGAGCCTGTCATCGCGACGCAGCACAGCTGATTACCTGCTTCTCCGGCGGTGACGTCATCGGACTGACTGCTTTACGGCCGCGATTACCCAGCAGTCACTGCAGTTATCGCGAGAAACTGCATGTGATCGCCGGGGAGAAGAGGATGGCGGCCATGAAGCAGTCCAGGACGTGACCGCCGGAGATCTTCTGCCAGGTAAGTGCCGCTGACTCCTGACAGACCCGACCGACGGACACTGACAGTGACAGACCCGACCGACGGACACAGACAGTGACAGTGACAAATCCGATTCCGGTATTCGATAAGACGAAAATATCGAAACGAATTATCGAAAGGCCGATAGAGCTAATATCGGCCGATAGCCGATATTTGCATTATCGTATCGCTCAACACTAGTAATGTATAATTCCACATGTGTTAATTCATAGTTTTGATGCCTTCAGTGTGATTCTACAATTTTCATAGTCATGAAAATACAGAAGAATCTTTGAATGAGAAGGTGTGTCCAAACTTTTGGTCTGTACTGTACATCCCCTGGACCTCTTTCCAGAATTGTTGTGTTCTGGGGCATGACCACATGCCATGTTCCATATCTGTTTTAGTTGTATTACATTTGGGACAACTTGTCTGTCTATCAGGATTTCGTGGATTTGCTTGTATGTTGAAGCCACATATTATTTTGTGCATTATCCTGAATTGACTTTCCCTCCACTGTTCATTAATAATATTTTTCCTTATTAGTATCCACCCTTGTAATATTTTATGCTCAAGTTCTTCATCTAGCATATGTTTCATCCATTTGTTAGATATTTTATCTGTACCTGAAGGTGTGTAGCCCTGGTACACAATACCAGGAGGATGAGTGGAGAGGTAACGGTTAAGGGCTCTTCATAACATCACGTACACTTCTGACACACCCAGCAGGGGTGTGGAAGGGAGTGATTTAGTCAGTCAGTTTCCTGTCCTTGGACAGAGTAGACGTGTCCAGCCTGGTTCTTCATCAGTTCAGAAAGTGGAGGCTAGTACAGGTGGTCTAGTTCACCTCAGCCTAGTCAGAGCTGTGCCCCACTGGAAGACAGACTGAAATATCTATCAAGAGTCGAGCAAATCGAAGGGCAAAGTGGAAAGTTTATTGGAAAGGTGCGTTTGGATTGAAGAAGTCCTGCACATTGCTACCGGTCACTGGGGACCGAAGGATCACTATTAGCTACAAGCATAGTGGTAAGAAAACCAGAGATTTACCGGACTTTAGGTCGCGGCAAACAGCCCCAAATAGTCAGTACGTAACCGGAGTCAGGTGGAATAGGGACTTTGAGTCAAGCGCAGACAAAAGTAAGAACCTAGTTTCATCATTTGGAAGGCTCCACCACAAATCTGACTGGGCAGTACAGCTTTGGAATAGCTGGAATCGTAGAGGGAACTACGCTGCAGGCTGGTTGTACTCATCGTGTTGAAAGTAAAGGAGGCCCCTAACTTGCTTAACCGTTGCCTCAAAGCTCATCCTCCATCAACCCCATCAGCCTCCCTGGGACCTGTCTTACCATCTTGCAAGTAAAGGTATGGAAAGACGCTGACCGTGTGAGACTGAGTTATTATTGCATGCCTGCACAATCCCTACCTAACTACCGACCTGAGGGAAGAGTCCCACCTGTAGGGGACCCGACATCTAGCTGCCTCACCATCCCCTCAGAGATCTACAGCAGCGCTGGTATAAATTACCAGAAGACTACAGGTGGCGTCACGAACTGTATATAAACCTATCCCCTGTAAATATTCCCCCAACATACGCCAGACCGCCAGGGCCACAGACCGAGCCACCGCTACCTGTGACAAACCCCATAGACTTCCATGGGCTCGGCTCTGAGTACCCCATTGCCCTGGTAACCCACAATTGTGGTGGCGGGTCGATACAATTTGGCGTCACGAACAGGATACGAAACTTGCAGCATTGCGAGCCCTGTGTGCCTGTGGAGTGTTTTGGCGAAAAAGACCGTTGCTGTTGTTTGGCGCCAAATACCGCCATATTTGCCGCCAGATTCGCGCCCTAAGGCGCTGGAGAAGAAGGTGGGCGTACCTGAAAGAGCGCGCAAAGTCTTGGACACGCCCCCGGCTCTGACTCATCGGCAGGTCCTGCAACAGGAAGTGAACGCTCTGACATCAGAGCGCCTGCGACGAAGGTCCTGTTCCCACTGCGGTGCCTGTGAAATAGCAGCGTCTGAAACCGGTAGGCTCCGTTTAACCAAGGGGGCGCTAAGATGTCACAACAACCGGCTGACAGTGCGGCCCCAGCCGGAGTCCCCAATCCCGCACCGTCTGGTATTGTAGCGCCAGATGGGGGCGCAGGCCCTGCACCCAGTCCGGTAGTCCCGATCATGCCACTAACGCTCCCATATATGCCTGGGGCGAAATGGCTTCCCCAGTACAGCGGTGGGCCAGGCACATTAGCAGGCTTCAAGCGGAAGTTATGCAGCATCCTCGAAATGTACTCCATGCCTGAGAGACAAAAAGCTGCTGTGCTAATAGGGCAGCTAACTGGCGCTGCTGAGAGGGAGGTGGAGACTTGGGATACCGTTGATCAGGAGTCGGTACCTGCGATCTTCCTTAAGCTGCATGCCATATTTGAAGACCGCACAGAAACGGATCTCCGGATGGCCTTCTATCACTGTTCACAACAGCCAGGTGACAGCATCCGGGACTACGCTTGCCGACTACAAGGAGCCCTGAGAGCCCTCAAGCAAATTAACAATTTAAATGCTATCGACGAGAATAAAATGCTGAAAGAACAATTTATACAGGGATTGAGATCCCCAGAGGAACGCAGAACTGTAAATTGGTGGTCCTTAGATCATCCGGATGCTACCTTTGATGCCCTAAAGGACATGGCAATAAAAGGGCTGCGGCCCCTGGGCAAACCTGAGGTGGCCACCCAACATCATCAGGGTGAAGTCACTCTGGAACCGGCAGTAACCCCCTGTTCCCCGTTAGTGGCTGAAGCCAAAGCGCAGATGACACCTCCTAGGAATTGGACTGTCTGCGCTCAGAGGTGCGCCAGCTGACTAAAAATCTGACCGCTGTGATGAGTGCCCTGCAGCTGCGGAAAGAGGAGGAAGGGAAGATCTTGTTAGCTGACTGCCCAGAAGACGTCCCGTGGATGCAGCGGAGAAGAAAGAAGACGTCGCCCCCCCGGAGGAGGACAACGCCACCCCCAGGAGCGACCTCTGATCAACACCCTCCTCGTCGAGAGATCATCTGTTACCGATGCAACCGGAAAGGTCATCTGTCTACACAGTGTCCTTTAAACGGGCAGAACCTGGGTCCAAGGGCCAACACCCAGGAGAATACCCGTCAGGCCCCCTAGACTGGAACCGCAGGTATGTGGGCGGGCGACCCTACCTGTCTATTATTCTAGATGGTATTGCTGTTCCAGCATTGTTAGACACTGGGTCCCAGGTGACCCTAATACCTGATGCTCTATATACCAAGTACTGGTCAATGGACAGTCTTAAACCTCCGAGCCTTGACTTTACTGTGTATGCTTCTAATGGTCTTCCTGTAGAAGTACTCGGAACAAAATGTGTAGATGTAAAGGTGGGCAGAGAGGAGTTGAAAGACCAGGGGCTTCTGGTAGTAAAGACTGTAAATGAGGAGAACGGTTTAAATATAATTTTGGGTACTAACATTATCGGTAATTGTTTGGGAGAAGTTGTGTTCTTGCTCCAACAGCTCGCTGAGATTGCCCGACCAAGGCAGAGAGGAGTAATCCAAAGAGAGATCCGGGCCCTGGTGTGTCAGCAGCAAGCGAAGCTTACCGACGGCGAAATTGGTAATGTACGGGTCACTGACTCGGATCCTATTGTGATACCCCCAATGAGTGAAATGATCATTTGGTGCAGGGCAGCCATAGGTCTGAGAGGACAGAATTACCAAGCTGTAGTAGAACCCCACCATTCAGAACATAGACCTACACTTATGACTGCTAGAGGAGTAGTAGAAGTGGTGAATGGAAGAGTACCGGTACGGCTTCTCAATTGGGGAGAGGATGAGGTAAATTTACCCCGTTATGCAACCATTGCTAAACTTCATGCTGTTGATAATAATTCTATTCTCCCGGCTGAGTCCTTAGACTCCTGTCAAATAGCGGAGGACAATGACTCAGCAACCCAGGTGGCGGAATGGTGTCAGCAACTCCATGTTGGGACGGACACCACTCCCGCTCACCAGAAGCAAGGGGTATTACGGGTGGTGCAAGAGTACGCCCAAGTGTTTAGCAAAAATCCACTTGATTTTGGGATAATTAAGGGAGTACAACATCATATCCCTACAGGCAGTCATCCTCCCATCAAAGAGCGGTATAGGCCCATACCTCCAGCTCATTATCAGAAGGCTAAAGAAATGTTGAATGATATGAAGAAAGCCGGGGTGATAAGGGATAGTTGTAGCCCCTGGGCAGCCCCTCTAGTTCTGGTTAAAAAGAAAGATGGTAGTATGAGAATGTGTGTGATTACAGGCAGGTGAACCGCATAACACACAAGGATGCATACCCGTTACCACGCATAGAGGAATCATTAGCTGCTCTGAAAACGGCTAACTACTTTTCTACCCTTGATCTGACTAGTGGTTACTGGCAAGTGGCTGTGGCTGAGGAGGATCGTGAGAAAACGGCTTTCACCACCCCAATGGGGCTCTGTGAGTTCGACAGAATGCCGTTTGGGCTCAGTAGCGCCCCAGGAACATTTCAGAGAGTGATGGAAAACTGTCTGGGACATCTCAATTTTGAAACCGTGCTGCTATACCTAGACGACGTTATCGTGTATTCCAAGACATATGAGGACCATCTGAAGCACCTGGCAGAAGTGTTTGAGTCCCTGTCCAGGTACGGGATGAAGTTGAAACCCTCAAAATGCCATCTACTCAAGCAGAAGGTACAATACTTGGGGCACATCGTCAGTTCGGAAGGAGTAGCGCCGGACCCAGAGAAAGTCACTGCCATCCAGAAGTGGCCGGAGCCGAAGAACCTTAAGGAAGTGCGACAGTTCCTGGGACTAACGGGTTACTACAGAAGGTTCGTGAAAGATTACACGAAGAAGGCAGCTCCTTTACAGGACCTCCTGGTAGGACAATCCTTAAAGAGCAGAAACCCTCCCTTTAATTGGGGTAAAGAACAGGCTGAAGCATTCCAAAAGATGAAAGAAATCCTTACCGGTGATGAGATCTTAACCTATCCTGATTACAGCCAACCGTTCCTGTTGTACACCGACGCCAGTAATGAAGGGTTGGGAGCCGTTCTCAGTCAGAAGCAGAATGGACAAGAAAAAGTCATCGCATATGCCAGCAGAAAACTCAGGCCAACTGAAAGGAATCCGGAAAATTATAGCAGCTTCAAGCTGGAGTTTCTGGCGCTGGTCTGGGCCATTACTGAAAGATTTAAGCACTATCTGGCCTCCAATAAGTTCACTGCGTTTACAGACAACAACCCGCTAACGCACCTGGAAACGGCCAAGTTGGGCGCCATGGAGCAGCGTTGGATGGCTCGGTTGTCCAATTATCAGTTTACTATCAAGTACCGGGCAGGTCGAAAGAATGCTAATGCTGATGCGTTGTCCCGAATGCCGCATGACTCTGATACGGAAGAAGAATCGGACGACCTGGAAGAAATTGAGCTCCCTGCGTTTCATCGAAATGGGGTAGTCCACGAGCATCGAGTCCACAGAAAGCAGTATGGTGCAACCTTAAATCCTTTACCCCATCACAGTTGGAAAGAGACTCAGGACAGTGATCCAGTGGTCAGCCGCATCAAGGAGTTGTTAAGACAGGAAGGCTCCTCTTTGGAAAAGGATGCACCTATGTCAGCAAAGCTCCTGTGGAACGAGAAAAGCAGGTTGTTCCTATACCGTGAGAAGTTGTGCAGGAGATACGTCAACCCCAGAACCCATGAGATGGTCTGGCAAATCGTGGTCCCCAAGGCAGACGTCCCAATGGTGTTGGAAGCATACCACGATCAAGCAGGACACTTTGGCTGGAGAAAGCTGGAGACCCTGTTGAGATGCCGGTTCTACTGGGTAGGGATGCGCAGCTCCATCGAGAGGTGGTGTCGGAACTGTGGACCCTGTGGTCTCAGAAGAAAGGACTACGGTAGTCAGAAGGCACCCCTGCAACCTATCCGGACGACTCGTCCTCTGGAGATTGTGGCCCTGGACCACGTCAAATTGTCGCCAAGTAGATCTGGATACTCATACGCCTTGACCATGGTGGACCATTACTCCAGATTTCTGGTGGTTGTTCCAGTGAAGGACCAGACCGCAGTGACGGCCGCGAAAACCTTTCAAGCAAGTTTCTGCAGACCGCATGGGTATCCGGAGCAAGTATTAACCGATCAGGGACCTGCTTTCGAAGCCGATCTATTCAAGGAATTCTGTCACATGTACGGGTGCAAGAAAATTAGAACGACACCATATCACCCTCAAACCAACGGTCTTTGCGAGAAAATGAACCATATCGTCCTTGATTTGTTGAGATCCATACCGTTGGAAGACAGGAATCAATGGCCGGACTTACTACCTGATTTGGTTGATTTGTATAACCATATACCTGTAAGCTCAACTAACTGCACTCCAGCCTATCTTATGAGAGCAAGGCCTGGAAAACTACCAATGGATCTAGAATTGGAGTGGTAGAACCGGAGGCAGACGACGCCGTTGAAAACTGGGACATCAATCGGCAAGAGCAATACAGAAGAGTACAAATTTGTGTAGAGGAAAGTCTCAACAAGGCACGGGAGAAACAGGAAGATGTTTACAACAGAAATGCTCCTGCCAAGCCTTTGATGCCTGGAGAGGTAGTATTAAAAAGAAAAAGGAAGATGCACAAATTGGATAATCAGTGGGAGCAAGAACCCTACGTCATACAAGATTCTAAATATGACAACAGAAAAGTTTGTGTCGTCAGTAAGGACGGAGGAAGAACAATAACCACTGTGTCCAGAGACCATTTGAAATTGTGTCCAGAACCCTTAAAGCGTTGTGAAAAGAACCCTGTCATCAATCAAGGAGAAAGAAAGGAAGAGGTCATACACACAGATCTGGGAGATTTTCCTGCGGATTGGCCCCGACTGGGAGATGCTGTGATAATTCCAGTGTTGCAGTTTTATCAGCCACAAGAGGAAGTCCTACCTCCAGTTGTGCCCGTGGTGCCAGTTGAGCCCGTTCAGGAGTTACCCATCCCAGCAACACCTCAACTTGTGGAACCTCAAGAAGGATCATCTGAAGCAGCGCCCCATACTATGGGATCCCCTGGTGAAGCTGACTCACACCGCCCAGCCATCAGTACGCTTGCCAGATCCATAGAAAGATTGAGGCAGTTCTATAGTTTGCCGTTACGCAGTGCAGACAGATCGCAACTTGATATACCTGAAGCTACACCACGTAGATCAGAGCGAATCACAAAAGGGAAGTTACCCATTAGATATCAGCAGTGATTATAACGAATTGATGTGAATACTGTAAAAAGTTTATATATATATATGTGTTTTTCCCTATTATGTCTTATAATGGACTCAGAGGCTGAGGACTGAGCCAGCCCAAAAACTGTATCCTGTAAATAGTTGCACTTTGTGCCTTTTAATGGTTTCACATGAAACCTTGACTTACCTCTGAACAGAAAACCCGTGTGGTGTGGCACTGAGTGAGGTCTGCATTTGGATGTCCTGCAGCCCACCCAGGACCCACGTTGAAGGTTTGGTGCGGGTCCTTCACAAGCATATTATCTATTTATATGAAAATGTTATTTATATTTGTATTTTTCTATAATGTTATTATTTGCAACGTTCAAGATATCCTCACCTCCCGGATGGGACGAATTACTGTTTAATGTTGATGTTTTCATGCATAAACAAAACTGTCTCTTTATATTTTACAGCCCGGGAGTGCTGTCGTTTACCATGGGGGAATGTGTAGCCCTGGTACACAATACCAGGAGGATGAGTGGAGAGGTAACGGTTAAGGGCTCTTCATAACATCACGTACACTTCTGACACACCCAGCAGGGGTGTGGAAGGGAGTGATTTAGTCAGTCAGTTTCCTGTCCTTGGACAGAGTAGACGTGTCCAGCCTGGTTCTTCATCAGTTCAGAAAGTGGAGGCTAGTACAGGTGGTCTAGTTCACCTCAGCCTAGTCAGAGCTGTGCCCCACTGGAAGACAGACTGAAATATCTATCAAGAGTCGAGCAAATCGAAGGGCAAAGTGGAAAGTTTATTGGAAAGGTGCGTTTGGATTGAAGAAGTCCTGCACATTGCTACCGGTCACTGGGGACCGAAGGATCACTATTAGCTACAAGCATAGTGGTAAGAAAACCAGAGATTTACCGGACTTTAGGTCGCGGCAAACAGCCCCAAATAGTCAGTACGTAACCGGAGTCAGGTGGAATAGGGACTTTGAGTCAAGCGCAGACAAAAGTAAGAACCTAGTTTCATCATTTGGAAGGCTCCACCACAAATCTGACTGGGCAGTACAGCTTTGGAATAGCTGGAATCGTAGAGGGAACTACGCTGCAGGCTGGTTGTACTCATCGTGTTGAAAGTAAAGGAGGCCCCTAACTTGCTTAACCGTTGCCTCAAAGCTCATCCTCCATCAACCCCATCAGCCTCCCTGGGACCTGTCTTACCATCTTGCAAGTAAAGGTATGGAAAGACGCTGACCGTGTGAGACTGAGTTATTATTGCATGCCTGCACAATCCCTACCTAACTACCGACCTGAGGGAAGAGTCCCACCTGTAGGGGACCCGACATCTAGCTGCCTCACCATCCCCTCAGAGATCTACAGCAGCGCTGGTATAAATTACCAGAAGACTACAGGTGGCGTCACGAACTGTATATAAACCTATCCCCTGTAAATATTCCCCCAACATACGCCAGACCGCCAGGGCCACAGACCGAGCCACCGCTACCTGTGACAAACCCCATAGACTTCCATGGGCTCGGCTCTGAGTACCCCATTGCCCTGGTAACCCACAATTGTGGTGGCGGGTCGTTACAATTGCCTCAATGTCTCTCTTAACGTTTTATATATTCAGGAAACCGATATCTCTGCTATATCTTTGGTAATCAAATCACTCCACTTCTCAGATTCAATCTCTCTCCTCACATCTTGTAGATTGTCCAATACATAATGTTTCAATTGACTATAGAGCATCAAGTGGAATCTTGGTAATTCAAATTTGTCTATCACCTCCAACCCTGTTAGCCAGCGATTCTCTTGTGCATGTAATAGATCTCCTAGTGTCCGTATACCTCTCCTAGCCCATTCTCAATATAGTTTATTTTCTCTTCCCATTTTAAATGCTGGGAATGCCCAAGGGTTCAGATGTTTCGATATTCTCCATGACATTTTTAATTTTTTCCTAACTGCTTTCCATGTAGAAATAGTGTCTTTACATATCACTGAATACTTGATATAAGGTGGAATATGTGGCAGTGGCGTATGTAGCAGTGCCGTCAAATCCCATCTACCACAAAACTCCAATTCTAGCGTATAATCAGTGTAACGACTCGTCTTTTTAATCCAATCAATTACGCTCCTCATTAAACATGCAAGATTATACCCCCGTATGTTCGGCAGCCCCGCTCCCCCGCCCTCTTTTGAGCACATTAATGTTTTCATGGCAAGTCTCGCTTTTCTCCCCCTCCATATAAACTTTGAAAAGCCTTATTCAATTTAATGACATCTACGTGTCTAATTAACATTGGGATGGTTTGCATAGGATATAATAGTCTTGCAAAACTTGTCATCTTAATAAGATGACATCTGCCTAATAACGAGAGCGATAGATTTCCCCACCTCTCTAACTCTTTCTGTATTTTGTCTATAATAGGTTTGCAATTAAGATCATAAATCTGTATCGTTGATCTTCCCATATTTATTCCCAAGTATTTTATAGATGTTGCCGCTTTTGGAATACCCATTATATTACTTTCTTGACCGTGTTTCTCGGGATTTCTCATATATAAAATTTCACACTTGCTCTTATTTAATCGAAAACCCAAGAACTTTCCGAATTTTTCAATCTCTGATAATAATATTGGGAGGTCTTCCTCTGGATTTCTCATAAACAAGATTATATCGTCCGCGAATAACGCAGTTTTAACTGTCTCTTTCCCCACTTCTATTCCCTTATAACAGCTATGATCATACAGGTATCTTGACAGAGGTTCGATTGCAAGGTTAAATAGCAAGGGAGATAATGGACACCCCTGTCTCGTCCCTTTTTTCAATTTGAAGACATCTGACAGAAACCCCGGCGTATAAATTTTTGCTTTAGGGTTGTGGTATAAGACCGTCAAAAATTTCCTAAATGGACCTACCAGGCCTATTTTATCTAGTACTTGACCCAACCAAGGCCACTTCACATTGTCAAACGCCTTTTTTTGAGCATCCAGTGTGACCATGGCTGGGTCTTCTCCCCTTTCTAATCGCTCGTGTCTGATCACATCTAATAATAACATCGCCTTCCTGATATTAGTAACGGCTGATCTTCCCTTTATAAAACCTGTCTGTTGTTTGGCAATTAATTTTGGTAATATTCCAGCCAATCTATCTGCCATTATTTTGGAGAGAAGTTTGACATCTTGATTTATTAATGATATTGGTCTATAACCCGAAGGGTCCTCTGGATCTTTCCCTCCCTTCGGGACAAGTTTTATGTAGGCTGTATTCATGGTTTCTGACATGACATTCCCATATAAAATGTGATTGTATAGATCTTTAAGTGTGGGAGTGACTCAGCTAGTGTGTGTGATGGATGCAGTGTTGCCAGAGCCAGGTGTAGTGCTTCCATCTCACCTGAAAGGTGAGATACCACATCTCTGGTTGAGATGCAGTACCTCTGTGGTGACTGAACCCTCAGGGGCGCCACATTTCATTCTGAATAATCTGCCTGCAGGACTGGTATTGGGGATGACCTGGCTGCAACGCCACAATCCTCTCATTGATTGGGTGAAGGGAGAGATCACCCGATAGGGATGTAATGATAATGGTCTGTGTTGTAACCCAGTTCCTTTTGTCAATCCGATAAAATCTGTATCTGTGTCGTCTGTCGGTCTGGAGGGTATTCCGGAGTACCTGAGAGACTTTGAAGACGTGTTTTCCGAAAGTGAGGCTGAGGCGCTCCCACCACATAGACCGTATGATTGTGCCATTGATTTAGTACCTGGAGCCAAATTACCCAAGGTTCGTTTGTTTAATTTGTCCGGGCCTGAGCGTCAAGCTATGAAACAGTACAACAAAGAGAGCCTTCGCAAGGGGCATATTCGGCCCTCGGTCTCACCCGTGGCAGCGGGGTTTTTCTTTGTAAAGAAAAAAGATGGTGGGTTGCGACCGTGCCTCGACTTTCGGGAACTGAACAAAATTACCGTTAAGAACACGTACCCTCTCCCGTTGATTCCTGATCTATGCAACCAACACGGGGGCCAAATGGTTTTCTAAGCTCGATCTGCGAGGGGCTCATAATCTTATAAGAATCTGGGAGGGGACGAATGGAAAACAGCGTTCCTGACAACTGACGGGCTGTTTGAAAACCTGGTTATGCCCTTCGGTCTCACTAACTCCCCTGCTGTGTTTCAGAACTTCATCAATGTTGTTTTTTCTGATTTAATTGGGCGTTATGTAGTCATTTACTTGGATGACATTTTGATATACTCTGGACAGTCAGTCACACATCATCTACGTGCGGTTCTTATGAGACTACGCGAGAACCATTTGTACGCTAAGCTGGAGAAGTGCTCATTTTTTATGCAAGAACTGTCTTTTCTGGGTGTAATTGTATCCGGGGAGGGATTCCACATGGATCCAGGGAAGGTTCAGGCCATTACAGATTGGGTGCAGCCTCATGATCTGAAGAGGTTGCAGCAATTTCTGGGTTTCTCTAACTATTATAGGAAGTTCATTAAAGGGTTCTCGCAGGTTGTGAAACCTTTGACGGACCTCATTCTTAAAGGGACAGATGTAAAAAATTGGTCTGTGGCCGCAAAAAAATCCTTCCTTACATTAAAGAAATGCTTTACTTCAGCCCCTGTGTTGGTACAACCCGATTCGTCAAGACCTTTTATCGTGGAGGTCGACGCTTCGGAAGTGGGGGGTGGGGGCAGTGTTGTCCCAGGGCCCATCTACCCTGACTAACCTCAAACCCTGTGCCTTTTTCTTTACAAAGTTCTCTTCGGCCGAGAGAAACTATGATGTCGGCAACAGGGAATTGTTAGCAATTAAATTGGCCTTCCAAGAATGGAGGCATTTTTTGGAGGGGCCACTCATCCCATTACGGTCATCACTGATCATAAAAACCCTCTGGAGGGAGGTTCAGGGGAACATCTCCAAAGCCCAGAAGAAGTACAAACATTTTGCGGACAGGAGGAGGGGGTCGGGTCCTGCGTTGACAGTGGAGGAAAAGGTCTGGTTGTCCACCCGTAACATCAAACTTAAGATAACCTCTATGAAGTTGGGCCCCAAATTTATTGGCCCATACAAGATTGTAGAGGTGATCAACCTGGTGGCCTACAGGCTTCAGTTGCCCACCTCCTTCAAAATATCTAATGTCTTCCACAGGTCCCTATTAAAACCTGTGGGGACAGTTAGAGAAGATCCCTCATCCGTGGTTCCACCAGTATTGGTAGAGGGTCAACTGGAGTATGAGGTAGTGCGCATCATTGATTCACGGTGGGCACGCCAGAGACTTCAGTACCTTATTCATTGGAAGGGATATTTCATTGAGGATCGGTCATGGGTTCCAGTTCGGTACATGCTGATCGACTGGTACTGACTTTTCATGCCAGATACCCTGAGAGGCCTGGGGGTCCAGTGGCCCCCCGTTAAGGGGAGTTACTGTCATGGTATAAGACATGGTTAATGTCCTGCTCTCTCAGGGTTAACTTTTGCTGGCCTCCCTTTGGATCTGGGAGGGGTATTTATACTCCCTCCAGACAAAGATTCTCTGTCAGCTATACTGTTGTTTTGACTGTGTGTCTGACCCCCCTGGTTTGCTTGTACACTGCTTTGCTTGTTTGACTCCCGTGTATGACATGGTCTGTCCGCTCACTCTGTTCTGTCTCACGTTTTGGTACTATTGTCTCCTATACTGTTATTGCCTATGCAGTGAGTGGCTGGGCGGCCAAAAATTAGGACGCACCCCAATACCCCTTTGACGAGACTTACAGGAGGGCCTCATGAAAAAGTTCCCATTATAAGAAAATGGGTCTCCCATAGTGTTTGCATATGCATTTAATGCAAGGCCTGCCTTGCCCCAAAGTTACACGCACCCCAATAACCTTTTGAACCGATGTCCTGGATGGCCACATGAAACCAAAGTTCACATTATTATGAATTTTGGTAAAAATGAGAAACGTGTAGCGGCGCTAGTACACCAATACTTGATCAGCTGCAAGTATAGGTAAACCTCCTACCACAAAGAGGTAATAGTGGTCAAAATCAATATAAGAGAGATATACTCGCGCTATGATTCAAGCATATAGACAATACTGATAGAACCAATACCTGTAAAGATGTGGAGGATTCATAGAGATAGGGGTGCAGGTTCAGAAGTATGTGTGATTCTTGAGAGCAGAAATGCAAAAGCAGATCCAAATAGAAATACGCCTTTTTTCCAGAGTGCTTGGGAAGCAAAAAGTAAGAAGTAAAATATGTATAGAGTATGTATAAAATATATATCCTATGTTAAAACAATAATATGGCTTCACAATAAAATAAAGATATGATAAGATAAGATAAGATCATTCATTTGACAGCTGCATATTAGATATATTCAAAGAGAGAGTCTCAAAAAATGAGGGTCTCTAAAGTGCTGAAGTGCAAACATCACACTTATGGGTTATAGTGACTCTACAGTAAGAATAGATGCGAGTAGTATTGTATGCTCACAAGGTCCATAAGGTGCAGAGGAGCTGTAAAGGAATATATATTAACAGGCCACAGGTGGTAGCTTAAAAGACTGGTGAGCCACAGTGTGTGTGAAGGACCAGGCTAGTATTTGTATACTGTGCGTTGTGGGAGCTTAGCAATATAGCGCAATAAATGACTAGCCGCCTGGAATTGCGGGCCTACGCTGGCGTTTCACCAGTTAGTAATGTCAATATGACGATCCAGTACCTTTTACAAAGAATTATAAGTCCAGTGGTACTTATCTTAAAATGGAAATGGAGAGAATCCTGGGGGTCTTCACAGCTGGAAGTGGGTCACGGAGAGCTGCCCCGGCCGGTAGCACGCTCCCAATGATCCCAGATGCTGAAGGCTGAAGCGTGGCAGAGGCCGCGGTAGACGTTGGTGGAGCTCGTGTGTTCGGGTCACGTGACTCAAAATAGTCACGTGGTGCCCAGGGAGCCCAGTGAGTGGGTACGGTGTGCAAGAAGAGCCAGATCCTTCTTATGAATTTAGTACTCCCATAAAGTTTGGCAATGAAGTGAATGCAAGGCCTGCTCTAAATTTGGACACATCACAATAACCCAAAAAACAGACGTCAAGGATGGCTACATGAAACCAAAGTTCCCATTATGCTTATTTTTTTTACTCCCATACAGTTTGCCCATGAAGTGAATGGAAGGCCTGCCCTGCCCCAAAGTTACATGCACTAACCCTTTGAATCAACATACTGGATGGCCACATGAAACCAAAGTTCCCATTATTATGATTTTTGTACTCCCTTAAAGTTCGGCCATGAAGTGAATGCAAGGACTGCCCTGCACCAAAATTAGCCGCACCCAATACCCCTTTGAAGAGACATACAGGAGGGTCTCTTGAAAAAAATGTTCCCATTCGGAGAAAGTGGGACTCCCATAGTATTTGCCTATGCATTGAATGTAAGGCCTGACTTGCCCCAAAGATACACGCACCCCAATAACATTTGGAACAGACGTCCTGGATGGCCACATGAAACGAAAGTTCACATTAATATGATTTTTGTACTCACATAAAATTTGGCCATGACGTGAATGCAAGGCCTGCTCCAAATTTCGACGCACAGTAACCCAAAAAACAGACGTCCTGGATGGCCACATGAAACCAAATTTCCCATTATGCTTATTTTTTTACTCCCATACAGTTTGCCCATGAAGTGAATGCAAGACCTGCCCTGCCCCAAAGTTACATGCACCCCAATAACCCTTTGAACCAATGTAGTGGATGGCCACATGAAACCAAAGTTGCCATTTTTTTCATTTGGTACTACCATACTGTTAGCCTATGCATTGAATGCAAGGCCTGCCCTGCACCAAAGTAACCTTTTCAACAGACGTACTTGAGGGCCTCATGACAAAAATGTTCCCATTATTACGAAGTGGGTCTGCCATTATGTTTGCCTATGCAGTGAATGAAAGGGCTGCCAAAAATTTGGAGGCACTCCAATGCCCCTTTAATTTAAAGGAGCTAGTCTCCTATACTTGTAATGCCCATACAGTAAGTGTATGGGCTGACAAACATTTCCCTCTGGGGGTACACATCAACATACTGTGTAAATATTTTTTTTACGGCCATCCTAAACACCCTTGAAAACATTAACGTGGCTGTTGCATCACGGACTACGTTTACCCTGGTGATCAAGTGGTGGTGGTGGATGATGAGGACGAGAAAAAAGAGGAGGATAACACCAAATAGCCAAAATCAGGAAGCATATACCTATTTGTGGGTGTAAAGAGGTGCATGGGAATACACTTCCCAAAAAAAGTCACTGGATTTGAGGTTATGTTTCGCTGCTATCATTCGGTGGTGTAGAAAAGTCTGGCCCAATCCAGCCCTTGTTCATTTTTATAAGAGTCAGCCTGTCAACATTTTCATGTGACAGGCGGATGCGCATATCAGTTATAATTCCACCAGCGGCACTAAAAACCCGCTCTGACAAAACGTTAGCGTCAGGGCAGGCCAGGACCTCCAAGCCGTAGAGAGCCAGTTCATGCCATGTGTTCAGCTTGGATACCCAATAATTAAAAGGCAAAGAAGAATCACAGAGGAAGTTGGTTTGGTCAGCAAGGTACTCCCTAAGCATCTTCCAAAACTTTGCACTCCTTGTGAGAGTACCCCGTACCTCAGGGCCAGTGTGATGGGAGGGTCTGAGAAAACTCTCCCAGAACTTTTCCAGTGTTCCCCTGCCTCTGCTGGATTGGAGTTGTGTCTCTCTCACCTGTACTCCTTGGTTGTCCAATGAACTGTGACCTTTGCTGCCAGTGTTTTCAGATGGGAATTTTTTTTAATAATTCCGCAACAAGGGCCCTATGGTACTGCACCATTTTAGTACACCTGTCTGTGTCTGGAAGAAGAGATTGAAAGTTCTCCTTGTAGCGTGGGTCTAGAAGTGTCACCAACCAGTAATGAGTGTCACCCAAAATTTTTACAATGAGAAGGTCATGGGAAAGGCAGCGCAACATAAAGTCAGCCATGCGTGCCAGACTGCTAACAGTCTTCCTCTTAGTGAGGACACAGAAGTCTTGCCTGACCATGCTGTCCTCCTCCTTGTCCTAAGGCCATCCACACTGAACAGATAGTATGGCAGTTGTGCTTGTAGTACCGTCTATAGAGCATGAAAGTAGCTCCTGTTCTTCCTCCTCTTCCTCATTGTCAACCAATCCATGTTGGGATGACATGAGGCTGGGCTGTGTGTAATCACCCTGTATGGTTCCTTGCTCCATCTCATTGTGCTCTGCCTGCAATGCATCCTCTTTCATTTTGAGCAGAGAGCTTTTCAGAATACAGAGAAGCGGGATGGTGACGCTAATTATGGCATCATTGCCGCTCACCATCTTGGTGGACTCCTCAAAGTTTTTTAGGATGGTACATATGTCTGACTTACATACTGTATGTCAGTCCACTCCTGAGGTCTTATGTGTGGAGGCTGAACTTAATAACGACGGCCTTGTTAATGCCGGTAGTCAACAACTGCCCTCTTCTGCTCACAAATCCTTTCCAACATATGCAGTGTAGAGTTCCAAGGAGTGGGGGCATCACACACCAGTCGGTGAGCTGGAAGCTGCAACCGCTGCTGAAGCACGGCAAGGGCGGCTGAAGCTGTAGCTGACTTTCTAAAATGGGCACACAGGCGGTGTACTTTCACAAGCAGATCCGTCAGCTCCGGGTAGCTTTTGAGAAATTGTTGAACAACAAAGTTAAGCACATGGGCCAGGCATGGTACATGTGTGAGCTCGCCTCGCCTCAGAGCCACCACCAGGTTACTGCTATTGTCACACACGACCATGCCTGGCTGTAGGTTCAGCGGTGTCAGCAACAGATCTGCCAGCTCTTTCAGAGCTGTCCACAATGCTTCAGCATTGTGCGGTTTGTCACCTAAGCATATTAGCTTCAGCACAGCCAGTTGCCACTTGGCTGAGGCAGTGCTGCAGTGCTTCCTGCTTGTGACTGATGTGGTCATTTCGGAGATGGAGGCTGAAGGGGAGGAGGAGGAGGTGCAGGAGCTGCAGACTGTGGGGGCAACTCTGATTGACGTAGGGCCCACAATCCTCGGCGTCGGGAGGACATGTTCCATCACAAGGTCCGACTGGGTACCAGCTTCCACTATGTTAACCCAATGTGCCATCTGTACAGTCCCTGCCCACAAGCACTGGTCCACGTGTCAGTGGTTAGGCGGACTTTCCCGTAACAGCATTGTTGAGGGCACTGGTAATGTTGTTGGACACGTGCTTGTGTAATGCCGGGACCGCACACAGGGAGAAATAGTGGCGGCTGGGGACCGAGTACCTTGGGACAGCCACCGCCATCAGGTTGAGGAAAGCTTCGGTCTCCACGAGCCTAAAAGGCAACATTTAGAGCGCAAGCAGACGAGAAATGTGTGAATTTAGTACTGTGGCCTGTGGGGCGTTGGCTGCGTATTTCCGCTTGCGTTCCAATGACTGGGGTATGGACAACTGAAGGCTGCACTGGGACAAGGACGTGGACGTGCTTAATGTGCTCGTTGAGTGTTGGCAATGACAGGTGAAGGGCAGGAGGCTTCTTCGCATGCATCGTGGACAGGGGATTGGCTTGCACCACAACTGTGGAAGAAGCAGTGTTGTCACCCGCAGACACTGTTCCTGGAGCTTGGGGTCCGGCCCACAAAGTTGGGTGCTTTGCTGCCTTGTGCCTGATCATGCTGGTGGAGGTCAGGCTGAAAGTTTTGCTACCCCTGCTGATGCGGGCATGGCAGGTGGTGCAAATGGCCTGTTTGGGGTTATCGGTGGAGTCTTTATAAAACAACCAGACTCGGGATGACCTAACAGTTAAATTGCCAACTTCCGTTGTGTTGGTGTTACAAGGAACGGTTGCCCGCCTAATGTCTGCGGCCACCACACTGCTTCTTCCTGCCTGTTGGGGTACTATGCCTACCTCTCCCTGTGTGCTGCTGTCCTTGCTCTGCATGTCCTCCTGCCAGGTTGGATCAGTTACTATATCATCCACCACCTCATCTTCCACATCCGCAACCTGGTCCTCCTGTAAGGTTCTGTGTACATGTTCCTGAAACTCAGTTTTTCCGTCAGCCATTTTACTTTCTGTCTTGCTGCAGCTGTCTTGCCCTCAGTCAATATGGAGTTTCCAGCTTGCATGTTCCCGCCCTGATTCTCTCCCTCTTGCTTCTTAAGCAGCCACAGCTGAGCAATCAGTGCTTCAGAATCAAGCCTGCAGTGAACCTGTGACCTGACTCCTGGAAGCCTTGGACCTTGTACTCCAGTTATTTCCTATTGTGGAACTTTGGAACACTCGTGGACTTTGGAACCTTGCTATTTGATAAATCCATGTTTGCATGGACTTACGGTAACAGAGAAGAAGATCCTGAACCTGTTGTGAGAGTGATTGCTGAGCTTAAGTTACTCTGGCCTGCTGTGTCTCCTGCTTCTGTACCTGCAAACTGTGTGACTATTATTGCCACTTGTATGAAGTAATACAAGACCTTCTATATCAAACCTGTGACTCCTGTGTTTTCATCGCACCCAAGCACAAGACACTATATGAACTGTACTCCTTACATTACAAGATTTTGAAGCCAAACGTTAGTGTCTGCTGGGTCTGGAAAGGCTGTGTCTGCTGTAACTGTGGATATCAGATGTCCGGTTGTACTTTCTGTGATGACAGTGGTTGTGACTTCTCACAACCATTCCAGGTGAGCAATTCCCTTAAGTTTTTTTTCTGCAGTGTTACCACAGGTAAACACTATTGTTTTTTTTTTCTTTCCTCTTTTGTGTCTGCTGTAACTGTGGATATCAGATGTCCGGTTGAACTTTCTGTGATGATAGTGGTTGTGACTTCTCACAACCATTCCAGGTGAGCAGTTCCCTTAAAAAATTTTTTCTCTCTGCAGTGTTACCACAGGTAAACACTATTGTTTTTTTTTCTTCTCCTCTCCTTCCAGTACTCCTGTCTTAAAAGATCTGGAAAATGGAGGCCCGCATAAAGGAACTTTGCGGAGTGACTGATAATATCCTTGCAGATTTGCAGACTATAAAAACCCGTTTTACAAATCTACAGGACCTCACTAATCACAATTTGCAAGTGTTTGGACAGACTGCCCAGGATTTGCGAGCCAGGATTGAGGTTCTAGAGGAGCGAGTCCAGGCTCCTGCCGTAGCCCCGAGTTCTGGGATTCCTAAGTTGCCCCCTTTTCGTTTTGGCGGTGAACGTGAGAAATTCAGGGGATTTATTAATCAATGCAATCTTTTTTTTTCTGCACATGCTTCACAATTTCCCACTGAACGATCTAAAGTACTTACTATAATTATGTTGCTTACCAACAAGGCTTTGATGTGGGCAAACCCTCTGATTGAGACTGAGGATGAATGTTTGGATCATCTTGATGCTTTCATTTCAGCCATGGGGCAGGTGTTTGATGACCCCAATCGAGGTGCAACAGCTGAAGCAGCCATGTTAGCTTTGCGCCAAGGTAAGCACTCGGTAGCTGAATATGCCTTGGATTTCAGGAGATGGGCCCTTGATACCACCTGGGACAGTTCCGCCAAAAAATCTATTTTTCGAAAAGGGTTATCTCCACTGATTAAGGATGAACTTGCTCGTGCCGACCCTCCCACTGCGTTAGGTGACTTTATTAACTACTGCATCCGTATTGATACTCGTCTGACTGAACGCAGGCAAGAGAGATGGTTCGAAAGCAATCGCACTAACCTTTTCCTACCTTCCTCTCCAGCTAAGGAACCTTTGAGTAGGATCACACGGGAACCTGAACCTGAACCCATGCAGGTAGACTCTTTACAACGACGGGTTAGTGATGCACGCAAGGAACATCGTTTTAAGGAGAATCTATGTTTCTATTGTGGTAAGTCAGGGCACTTCATTATAAACTGCCCCAGCCGTTCTCGTAAGACTACTGCAGCACTCATTCACTGTGAGTGTTGCGAGAGGGGATCTGTCAGGTCCGAGCCTCAGGCTCCAGAGAGATCTGCAGCAACAGATCTTGATTTCTCTGACTTAAACTCCGTTACTTCTGAGGACGTTGACTGTGTAAACGCTGCAATTTTTCAAGTTTCCTCAGCGGTGTCCCAGCTGAGTTGTAAGAAAAACAATTCTCATTGCTTTCTTTCCATCAAACTCTGGGTTGACTCAGCTTGGGTGTCTAGCTCTGCTATGATCGACTCAGGGGCAAGTGGAAATTTTATGGATGTCTCCTTTGCTCTGAAACAGGGGATACGTTCAGTGAAGAAGGCTACTCCAGTACAGATGGAAACTGTGGATGGCTCCCTGCTTACCTCTGGACCAGTGGATCAGGAAACAGAGCCTTTGAGGGTTCTTATGGGTAAAGATCATCAAGAAAACTGTCCTTTATGCTTATCTCTTCTCCCCACTTTCCCATTATTCTAGGGCTACCATGGCTGCAGGCTCAGAATCCTACCATTAACTGGGAGACCAAGGAATTACACTTTCCAGAGAAACAGATGACTCCAAAGGTTTCAGCTTGCTCTGTTCCTAAAGGAACCATGTCAGTCCCTGAACTACCAGCTGTATACCAGGACTATGTGGATTTATGTGACAAGAAGAACGCTGACCAGCTTCCCCTCACCGTCCATATGATTGTCCAATTGAATTATTGCCTGGAGCAGAGATACCTTTTGGTAAGATCTACCCCCTGGCGGGGCCCGAGCTAAAGGCTTTAAAGGATTACATAGACGAAAATCTAGCCAAGGGCTTCAAACGCCCCTCTTCATCTCCTGCAGGTGCACCCATCTTCTTTGTAAAGAAAAAAGATGGATCTCTGAGACCCTGCGTAGACTATAGGGAACTCAATAAGGTTACTATTAGAAACCGTTATCCATTGCCTTTAATCCCTGAGTTATTGGAGAGAGTGCGACATGCCAAAATTTTCTCTAAACTAGATCTCCATGGGGCCTATAACTTAGTCCGTATTAGACCTGGGGATGAATGGAAGACTGCATTCAGGTCACGCTATGGACACTTTGAATATCTAGTTATGCCTTTTGGTCTGAGTACCGCCCCAGCCACTTTCCAACACTTGGTGAATGACATCTTCAGGGATCTCCTAGATACATTCGTGGTGATTTATTTGGATGATATTCTAATTTTTTCTAACTCCACAGAGGAACATCATGGACATGTGAGAATGGTCTTGGAACGTCTAAGACAAAATCATCTTTACATCAAACTTGAAAAGTGTGAATTCCATAGGACCGAAATTCAATTTCTGGGGTATGTACTGTCTACACAAGGAATTAGTATGGATGGAAGCAAGACCCAAGCCATCAAGGATTGGCCAAGTCCTAGAAATGTGAAGGAGGTGCAGCGCTTCATCGGGTTTGCCAACTTCTATAGACGTTTCATTAGGAATTTCTCTGAGGTAGTGTCACCTATCACCCAACTTACCCGGAAAGAGTCTAGGTTCTCCTGGACTCCCCAAGCCCAGGAAGCATTTTCCCGTCTAAAAGATAAATTTACCACTGCACCTATCTTAGTACATCCCAACCCCGAACTTGCCTTCATAATAGAGGTGGATGCTTCAGACTGTGCCGTTGGAGCTATACTCTCTCAGAGAACAGGTGAGAAGAATGTCTTGCATCCCTGTGCCTTCTTTTCCCAGCAGTTGTCTTCGGCTGAGAGGAACTACGATGTGGGCAATAGAGAGTTGTTGGCCATTATTGCCGCCTTCAAAGAATGGAGACACCTTCTTCAGGGAGCTGCACAGCAAATAGTCGTCCTGACAGACCATCGTAACCTTGAATTTATCAGGTCGGCTAAGTGCCTGACTCCTCGCCAGGCTCGCTGGAATCTTTTCTTAAACCAATTTAATTTTATCATTTCTTATAGACCAGGATCGCGCAATGGAAAGGCTGATGCACTCTCTAGGATTTATTCAGCAGAGACACGTCCACTTACTCCTCCTAAGACTATTCTTCCTGACTCTAGATTCCTGGGAGTGATTCATAATCAAGACCTACTTAAGGACATCAAGGAAGCATACCATGCGGATTCCTTTTTGGCACAACCCCCAAGGGACGTAAGTCTTGTCTTTAAGAATGGTGTGTGGATTCAGGGACAATGTCTGTATATTCCTGAAACAGTCAGATTAAGAGTATTGCAACTCATTCACGATTCCAAGATAGCTGGGCATAGAGGAATTCTAAAGACACAGGAATTTCTTTCTCGTTTCTTTTGGTGGCCCACTTGCAGGAAGGATGTTTTAAACTATGTCACTTCATGTGAAGTCTGTGCAAGATGCAAAACACCTCGCTCCTCACCAACTGGTCTGTTGCAACCTCTTCCCACCCCGTCCCGCCCGTGGGGATCCATTTCTATGGACTTCATTGTGGAGTTACCAACCTCTCAAGGGAAGAACACCATTCTAGTGGTGGTTGATCGTTTAACAAAAGCAGCTCATTTTATCCCTTGTGTCGGCTTACCCACTGCAAGACAGACATCAGATTTGATGATTAAAAATGTGTTTCGTTTACATGGAGTACCAGATGAGTTTATTTCGGATCGAGGGGTGCAATTCACTTCAAGGTTTTGGCAAAATTTCTGTGCAGCATTGGACATTAAAGTGAACCTTTCTTCTGCTTTTCATCCTCAGACTAATGGACAGACGGAACGAACCAATCAGACCCTGGAGCAGTATCTTCGCTGCTTTATCTGCCACCTACAGGATGATTGGGTGGATCTACTTCCACTGGCTGAGTTCTCTTATAACAACTCTCAGAGCGCCTCCACTAAGCAGTCTCCTTTTTACTCCAATTTAGGTTATCATCCTAACATTCTTCCTCGATTTCCCATAGAAACGCCTTTGCCAGCAGTGGCTGAAAGAATCACGTCTTTACAAAAGAATATGGATCTTCTAAAGGGAAATCTGGAATTGGCTCAGGAAAGGTACAAGAAAGCCGCAGATAAATTTCGTAAACCTGCACCAGCTTTCAAGGTAGGAGACCTGGTCTGGCTGTCAACCAGAAATCTTAAGTTAAGAATTCCATCATCTAAGTTGGGACATAAATACATTGGACCTTATAAAATCAGTAAAATTATAAGTGCTGTCGCTTGTCGTCTTCAACTGCCCAGAACTATGAGAATCCACCCTGTCTTTCATGTATCTCTACTAAAGGCTGCGACACCCAATACGTTTCCTGGACGTTCTTCTCCTTGCCCTGACCCAGTGCTAGTCGATGGTCAGGAAGAATTTGTGGTGGAAAGGATTCTAGATTCCAGGTTGTATAGAAATCAGTTACAATATTTGATTAAATGGCAGGGCTACCCAGTGGAGGACAATTCATGGGAACCAGTCAATAACGTTAATGCTCCTCGCTTGCTCCGTCAGTTTCATCAGAGGTACCCACACAAGCCTGGTCTGAGGTCATCCGGAGGTTGTCCCTAAGGGGGGAGTAATGTAAGGTTCTGTGTACATGTTCCTGAAACTCAGTTTTTTCCGTCAGCCATTTTACTTTCTGTCTTGCTGCAGCTGTCTTGCCCTCAGTCAATATGGAGTTTCCAGCTTGCATGTTCCCGCCCTGATTCTCTCCCTCTTGCTTCTTAAGCAGCCACAGCTGAGCAATCAGTGCTTCAGAATCAAGCCTGCAGTGAACCTGTGACCTGACTCCTGGAAGCCTTGGACCTTGTACTCCAGTTATTTCCTATTGTGGAACTTTGGAACACTCGTGGACTTTGGAACCTTGCTATTTGATAAATCCACGTTTGCATGGACTTACGGTAACAGAGAAGAAGATCCTGAAACTGTTGTGAGAGTGATTGCTGAGCTTAAGTTACTCTGGCCTGCTGTGTCTCCAGCTTCTGTACCTGCAAACTGTGTGACTATTATTGCCACTTGTATGAAGTAATACAAGACCTTCTATATCAAACCTGTGACTCCTGTGTTTTCATCGCACCCAAGCACAAGACACTATATGAACTGTACTCCTTACATTACACCTCCTCTTGACTTTCTGGCAATTGTGTCTCATCATCGTCCATCTCTTGAGACACGTTCACACCGTTGCCTTCGTGTGACTGTGGCTCCTCAAATATTTGGTCATCGCTACAATCGATCTCATCTTTCCCCGCTTCAAGTGGACCGGGCGAGAGGCCTGAATCTATAAATGGAAAAGTGAACAGCTCTTTGGAGTGTCCAAGTGTGGGATCAGTTGTCTTCGGGCATTCTGCATGGTGGGAGGAAGGAGATTAAGGCCTCGTGCACACTTTGCAGGTTTTGCTGCGGTTCTGCAGCGGTTTTGGACACTGCGGAACCGCTGCAGAATTGGCTGCAAAGTACAGTACAATGTTAGTGAAGGGAAAAAAAAAAAAGTTGTGCACACATTGCGGAAATTTCCGCGCATTGGGTGCGGATTCAAATCTGCAGCATGTCAATTCTTTGTGCGGATTCCGCTGCGGTTTGACACCTATTCCATTATAGGTGTCAAACCGCAGGGCAATTCCGCACTCCAAACCGCGCAAATTCTGCAGGAATTCAGCACGAAATCCGCAGTGCGGTTTACCTGCAGAATTTGCCCAAAACTGCGCGGAAAAAAATGCAAGTGAATCCGCAAAGTGTGCACGGGGCCTCAGGGTGAGGAATATGCGGTCCAGACTCACTGGTGCTGGTGGTGGTGGCAAATGGAATCTAACCAACAACCTTTTGACACTGCTCTGGGTTCAATAGTGGTGTTCTGCTGCGGTCCCCTAGTATTTGGGACAGGAAGGTCGAGTGAGAAGATGTGAGTGTTTGTTGTGGCCCTATTTCAGCTTTCCCACAGCCTCTGCCTCTGCATGTATCATCACCATCACGTCCACTTCCCCGTCCCTCACCACGCACCTTGCCCATTTTAAATATATTAAAATATTTTCCACGTTCACTACAAATGCCTGAATTTGGAGCAAACTTATATGTGATACATGTGCGTTAAAACCACAGTTTAAAATATGTGGCCTGTAGGATACAATTTATTTTTGGCAGCTAAATAGTGTCAATAACTAGAGTAAGACATAGCTAAAACAGTTGAATGGAGGCCGGAAATGCCACTATTTGTAGCCCACAGATAGATGAGGCGTGTGATGGAGATACCACACTGTTCAATATGTGGCCTGTATTTTTTGGTTTTTACAGCTTTATAGTGTAATAGAACTAGGGTTAAACACAGCAAAAACAGTTGAATGCAGGCCTCAAATGCCACAATTTGTAGCCCACTGATAGGTGAGGCGTGTGACGGAGATTCCACACTGTTCAATATGTGGCCTGTATTTTTTGTTTTTTACAGCTTTACAGTATATAGAACTAGTGTAAGACACAGCAAAAACAGTTGAATGGAGGCTTGAAATGCCACAATTTTTAGCCCACAGATAGATGAGGCGAGTGACAGAGATACCACACTGATCAACATGGGGCCTGTATTTTTTTTTTGGACAGCAAAATTGTGTCAAAAAAATTCTATGGAGGACTGAAATGGCACAATTTTTAGCACAATGATGTGCGATCCGTGTGCAGACAAAACCCAGTGTAAAATATCTGCCCTGTAGCTAAATATTTTTTTGCCAGCTAAATTTTTTTTTGGGCAGCAAAATGGTGTCAAGTAATTGTATAAGAAATTTTTACAGTACCACAAAAATGGCAGAATTTGATGTGCACTCAGATGTGATGGCTGGGACGGACAAACCCATTTAATAGCTTGATTTTCACTCTGTACTATGAAACGAATCTGGCTGTATTCTGCAGTGTCAACAAGCAAATGGAGAAAAAAAGGGGGCTCTGGATTGTTTTGGAATAAAATAATCAAGATTAAAATGCAAAAAAAAATATTCCTGGCCCCTGATACCTGGAGCTATGTATATACGGTCAATATATGTCAGCAGCAGCAGACAGTAATGGAATGGACCCTCTTGATGTATGCAATTAAGTATACCACATGCAATGCCTGCCTGCTACTGATATCTATATACCCACATACACTGCCTACCTACCTAGCACTGCAATCTATATGTGTAGCCCTGGTACACAATACCAGGAGGATGAGTGGAGAGGTAACAGTTAAGGGCTCTTCATACATCATGTACACTTCTGACACACCCAGCAGGGGTGTGGAAGGGAGTGATTTAGTCAGTCTGTTTCCTGTCCTTGGACAGAGTAGACGTGTCCAGTTTGAGCCTGTCAGCAGTTCAGAAAGTGGAGGCTAGTACAGGTGGTCTAGTTCACCTCAGCCTAGTCAGAGCTGTGCCCCACTGGAAGAAAGACTGAGCTATCTATTAAGAGTCGAGCAAATCGAAGGGCAAAGTGGAAGGAAGATTATTGGAAAAGTGCTTTTGGCTTGGAAAAGTCCTGCACATTGCAACCGGTCACTGGGGACCGAAGGATCACTATTAGCTTCAAGCATAGTGGTAAGAAAACCAGGGATTTACCGGACCCTAGGTCGCGGCAAACAGCCCCATATAGTCAGTACGTAACTGGAGTCAGGTGGAATAGGGACTTTGAGTCAAGCGCAGACAAAAGCAAGAACCTAGTTTCATCAATTGGAAGACTTCACCACAAATCTGACTGGGCAGAACAGCTTTGGAAAGCTGGAGTTATTGAGGGAACTACGCTGCAGGCTGGTTGTACTCATCATTATTGGACAGTAAAGGAGGCCCCTAACTTGCTTAGCCGTTGCCTCAAAGCTCATCCTCCATCAACCCCATCAGCCTCCCTGGGACCTGCCTTACCATCTTGCAAGTAAAGGTATGGAAAGACGCTGACCGTGTGAGACTGAGTTATTGATTTGCATGCCCGCACAATCCCTACCTAACTACCGACCTGAGGGAAGAGTCCCACCTGTAGGGGACCCGACATCTAGCTGCCTCACCATCCCCTCAGAGATCTATAGCAGCGCTGGTACAAATTACCAGAATACTACAGGTGGCGTCACGAACTGTATATAAATCTATCCCCTGTAAATATTCCCCCCAACATACGCCAGACCGCCAGGGCCACAGACCGAGCCACAGCTACCTGTGACAACCCCATAGACTTCCATGGGCTCGGCTCTGAGTACCCCATTGCCCTGGTAACCCACAATTGTGGTGGCGGGTCGACACAAAAATTTGGCGTCACGAACAGGATACGAAACTTGCAGCATTGCGAGCCCTGTGTGCCTGTGGAGTGTTTTGGTGAAAAAGACTGTTGCTGTTGTTTGGCGCCAAATACCGCCATATTTGCCGCCAGATTCGCGCCCTAAGGCGCTGGAGAAGAAGGTGGGCGTACCTGAGAGAGTGCGCAAAGTCTTGGACACGCCCCTGGCTCTGACTCAGCGGCAGGTCCTGCAACAGGAAGTGAACGCTCTGACATCAGAGCGCCTGCGACGAAGGTCCTGTTCCCACTGCGGTGCCTGTGAAATAGCAGCATCTGAAACCGGTAGGCTCCGTTTAACCAAGGGGGCGCTAAGATGTCACAACAACCGGCTGACAGTGCGGCCCCGGCCGGAGGCCCCAATCCCGCACCGTCTGGTATTGTAGCGCCAGATGGGGGCGCAGGCCCTGCACCCAGTCCGGTAGTCCCGATCATGCCACTAACGCTCCCATATATGCCTGGGGCGAAATGGCTTCCCCAGTACAGCGGTGAGCCAGGCACATTAGCAGGCTTCAAGCGGAAGTTATGCAGCATCCTAGAAATGTACTCCATGCCTGAGAGACAAAAAGCTGCTGTGCTAATAGGGCAGCTAACTGGCGCTGCTGAGAGGGAAGTGGAGACTTGGGATACCGTTGATCAGGAGTCGGTACCTGCGATCTTCCTGAAGCTACATGCCATATTTGAAGACCGCACAGAAACGGATCTCCGGATGGCCTTCTATCACTGTTCACAACAGCCAGGTGACAGCATTCGGGACTACGCTTGCCGACTACAGGGAGCCCTGAGAGCCCTCAAGCAAATTAACAATTTAAATGCTATCGATGAGAATAAAATGTTGAAAGAACAATTTATACAGGGATTGAGATCCCAAGAGGAACGCAGAACTGTAAACTGGTGGTCCTTAGATCATCCGGATGCTACCTTTGATGCCCTAAAAGACATGGCAATAAAAGGGCTGCGGCCCCTGGGCAAACCCGAGGTGGCAACCCAACATCATCAGGCGGAAGTCACTCTGGAACCGGCAGTAACCCCCTTTTCCCCGCTAGTGGCTGAAGCCAAAGCGCAGGTGACACCTCCTAGTGAATTGGACTGTCTGCGCTCAGAGGTGCGCCAGCTGACTAAAAATCTGGCTGCTGTAATGAGTGCCTTGCAGCTGCGGAGAGAGGAGGAAGGAAAGATCTCGTTAGCCGACTGCCCAGAAGACGTCCCGTGGATGCACCGGAGAAGAAAGAAGACGTCGCCCCCCCGGAGGAGGACAACGCCACCCCCAGGAGCAACCTCTGATCAACACCCTCCTCGTCGAGAGATCATCTGTTACCGCTGCAACCGGAAAGGTCATCTGTCTACACAGTGTCCTTTAAACGGGCAGAACCTGGGTCCAAGGGCCAACACCCAGGAGAATACCCGTCAGGCCCCCTAGACTGGAACCGCAGGTATGTGGGCGGGCGACCCTACCTGTCTATTATTCTAGATGGTATTGCTGTTCCAGCATTGTTAGACACTGGGTCCCAGGTGACCCTAATACCTGATGCTCTATATACCAAGTACTGGTCAATGGACAGTCTTAAACCTCCGAGCCTTGACTTTACTGTGTATGCTTCTAATGGTCTTCCTGTAGAAGTACTCGGAACAAAATGTGTAGATGTAAAGGTGGGCAGAGAGGAGTTGAAAGACCAAGGGCTTCTGGTAGTAAAGACTGTAAACGAGGAGAACGGTTTAAATATAATTTTGGGTACTAACATTATCGGTAATTGTTTGGGAGAAGTTGTGTTTTTGCTCCAACAGCTCGCTGAGATTGCCCGACCAAGGCAGAAAGGAGTAATCCAAAGAGAGATCCAGGCCCTGGTGTGTCAGCAGCAAGCGAAGCTTACCGACGGCGAAATTGGTAATGTACGGGTCACTGACTCGGATCCTATTGTGATACCCCCAATGAGTGAAATGATCATTTGGTGCAGGGCAGCCATAGGTCTGAGAGGACAGAATTACCAAGCTGTAGTAGAACCCCACCATTCAGAACATAGACCTACACTTATGACTGCTAGAGGAGTAGTAGAAGTGGTGAATGGAAGAGTACCGGTACGGCTTCTCAATTGGGGAGATGATGAGGTAAATTTACCCCGTTACGCAACTATTGCTAAACTACATGCTGTTGATAATAATTCTATTCTCCCGGCTGAGTCCTTAGACTCCTGTCAAATAGCGGAGGACAATGACCCAGCAACTCAGGTGGCGGAATGGTGTCAGCAACTCCATGTTGGGACGGACACCACTCCCGCCCACCAGAAGCAAGGGTATTACGGGTGGTGCAAGAGTACGCTCAAGTGTTTAGCAAAAATCCACTTGATTTTGGGACAATTAAGGGAGTACAACATCATATCCCTACAGGCAATCATCCTCCCATCAAAGAGCGGTATAGGCCCATACCTCCAGCTCATTATCAGAAGGCTAAAGAAATGTTGAATGATATGAAGAAAGCCGGGGTGATAAGGGATAGTTGTAGCCCCTGGGCAGCCCCTCTAGTTCTGGTTAAAAAGAAAGATGGTAGTATGAGAATGTGTGTGGATTACAGGCAGGTGAACCGCATAACACACAAGGATGCATACCCGTTACCACGTATAGAGGAATCATTAGCTGCTCTGAAAACGGCTAACTACTTTTCTACCCTCGATCTGACTAGTGGTTACTGGCAAGTGGCTGTGACTGAGGAGGATCGTGAGAAAACGGCTTTCACCACCCCAATGGGGCTCTGTGAGTTCGATAGAATGCCGTTTGGGCTCAGTAGTGCCCCAGGAACATTTCAGAGAGTGATGGAAAACTGTCTGGGACATCTCAATTTTGAAACCGTGCTGCTATACCTAGACGACGTTATCGTGTATTCCAAGACATATGAGGACCATCTGAAACACCTGGCAGAAGTATTCGAGTCCCTGTCCAGGTACGGGATGAAGTTGAAACCCTCAAAATGCCATCTACTCAAACAGAAGGTACAATACTTGGGGCACATCGTTAGTTCGGAAGGAGTAGCGCCGGACCCAGAGAAAGTCACTGCCATCCAGAAGTGGCCGGAGCCGAAGAACCTTAAGGAAGTGCGACAGTTCCTGGGACTAACGGGTTACTACAGGAGATTCGTGAAAGATTACACGAAGAAGGCAGCTCCTTTACAGGACCTCCTGGTAGGACAATCTTTAAAGAGCAGAAACCCTCCCTTTAATTGGGGTAAAGAACAGGCTGAAGCATTTCAAAAGATGAAAGAGATCCTTACAGGTGATGAGATCTTAACCTATCCTGATTACAGCCAACCGTTCCTGTTGTACACCGACGCCAGTAATGAAGGTTTGGGAGCAGTTCTCAGTCAGAAGCAGAATGGCCAAGAAAAAGTCATTGCATATGCCAGCAGAAAACTCAGACCAACTGAGAGGAATCCGGAAAATTATAGCAGCTTCAAGCTGGAGTTTCTGGCGCTGGTCTGGGCCATTACGGAAAGATTTAAGCACTATCTGGCCTCCAATCGGTTCACTGCGTTTACAGATAACAACCCCTTAACGCACCTGGAGACTGCCAAGCTGGGTGCCATGGAGCAGCGATGGATGGCTCGGTTGTCCAATTACCAGTTTACATATCAAGTACCGGGCAGGTCGAAAGAATGCTAATGCTGATGCGTTGTCCCGAATGCCGCATGACTCTGATACGGAAGAAGAATCGGACGACCTGGAAGAAATTGAGCTACCTGCGTTCCATCGAAATGGGGTAGTCCACGAGCATCGAGTCCACAGAAAGCAGTATGGTGCAACATTAAATCCTTTACCCCATCACAGTTGGAAAGAGACTCAGGACAGTGATCCAGTGGTCAGCCGCATCAAGGAGTTGTTAAGACAGGAAGGCTCCTCTTTGGGAAAGGATACACCTATGTCAGCCAAGCTCCTGTGGAACGAGAAAAGCAGGTTGTTCCTATACCGTGAGAAGTTGTGCAGGAGATACGTCAACCCCAGAACCCATGAGATGGTCTGGCAAATCGTGGTCCCCAAGGCAGACGTCCCAATGGTGTTGGAAGCATACCACGATCAAGCAGGACACTTTGGCTGGAGAAAGCTGGAGACCCTGTTGAGATGCCGGTTCTACTGGGTAGGAATGCGCAGCTCCATCGAGAGGTGGTGTCGAAACTGTGGACCCTGTGGTCTCAGAAGAAAGGACTACGGTAGTCAGAAGGCCCCCCTGCAACCTATCCGGACGACTCGTCCTCTGGAGATTGTGGCCCTGGACCACGTCAAATTGTCGCCAAGTAGATCTGGATACTCATACGCCTTGACCATGGTGGACCATTACTCCAGATTTCTGGTGGTTGTTCCAGTTAAGGATCAGACCGCAGTGACGGCAGCGAAGACCTTTCAAGCAAGTTTCTGCAGACCGCATGGGTATCCGGAGCAAGTCTTAACGATCAGGGACCTGCTTTCGAAGCTGATTTATTCAAGGAATTCTGTCACATGTACGGGTGCAAGAAAATTAGAACAACGCCATACCACCCTCAAACCAACGGTCTTTGTGAGAAAATGAACCATATTGTCCTTGACTTGTTGAGATCCATACCGTTGGAAGACAGAAATCGATGGCCGGACTTACTACCTGATTTGGTTGATTTGTATAATCATATACCTGTAAGTTCAACTAACTGCACTCCAGCTTATCTTATGCGAGCAAGGCCCGGAAAACTACCAATGGATTTAGAACTTGGAGTGGTAGAACCGGAGGCAGACGATGCCGTGGAAAACTGGGACATCAATCGGCAAGAGCAATACAGAAGAGTACAAATCTGTGTGGAGGAAAGTCTCAATAAGGCACGGGAGAAACAGGAAGATGTTTACAACCGAAATGCTCCTGCCAAGCCTTTGATGCCTGGAGAGGTAGTATTAAAAAGAAAAAGGAAGATGCACAAATTGGATAATCAGTGGGAGCAAGAACCCTACGTCATACAAGATTCTAAATATGACAACAGAAAAGTTTGTGTCGTCAGTAAGGACGGAGGAAGAACAACAACCACTGTGTCCAGAGACCATTTGAAATTGTGTCCAGAACCCTTAAAGCGTTGTGAAAAGAACCCTGTCATCAATCAAGGAGAAAGAAAGGAAGAGGTCATACACACAGATCTGGGAGATTTTCCTGCGGATTGGCCCCGACTGGGAGATGCTGTGATAATTCCAGTGTTGCAGTTTTATCAGCCACAAGAGGAAGTTCTACCTCCAGTTGTGCCTGTGGTGCCAGTTGAGCCCGCTCAGGAGTTACCCATTCCAGCAACACCTCAACCTGTGGAATCTCAAGAAGGATCATCTGAAGCAGCGCCCCATACTATGGGATCCCCTGGTGAAGCTGACTCACACCGCCCAGCCATCAGTACGCTTGCCAGATCCATAGAAAGATTAAGGCAGTTCTATAGTTTGCCGTTACGCAGTGCAGACAGATCGCAACTTGATATACCTGAAGCTACACCACGTAGATCAGAGCGAACCACCAAAGGGAAGTTACCCATTAGATATCAGCAGTGATTATAACGAATTCATGTGAATATTGTAAAAAGTCTATATATATATGTGTTTTTCCCTATTATGTCTTATAATGGACTCAGAGGCTGAGGACTGAGCCAGCCCAAAAACTGTATCCTGTAAATAGTTGCACTAAAGTGCCTTTTTAATGGTTTCACATGAAACCTTGACTTACCTCTGAACCAAAAACCCGTGTGGTGTGGCACTGAGTGAGGTCTGCATTCGGATGTCCTGCAGCCCACCCAGGACCCACGTTGAAGGTTTGGTGCGGGTCCTTCACAAGAATACTGTATATTTATTGAATGCTATTTAATACTTTTGTATTTCTATATATAATGTTATTGTTTGCAACGTTCAAGATATCCTCACCTCCCGGATGGGACGAATTAATGTTATTGTTGATGTTTTCATGCATAAACAAAATGTCTCTTTATATTTCACAGCCCGGGAGTGCTGTCGTTTACCATGGGGGAATGTGTAGCCCTGGTACACAATACCAGGAGGATGAGTGGAGAGGTAACAGTTAAGGGCTCTTCATACATCATGTACACTTCTGACACACCCAGCAGGGGTGTGGAAGGGAGTGATTTAGTCAGTCTGTTTCCTGTCCTTGGACAGAGTAGACGTGTCCAGTTTGAGCCTGTCAGCAGTTCAGAAAGTGGAGGCTAGTACAGGTGGTCTAGTTCACCTCAGCCTAGTCAGAGCTGTGCCCCACTGGAAGAAAGACTGAGCTATCTATTAAGAGTCGAGCAAATCGAAGGGCAAAGTGGAAGGAAGATTATTGGAAAAGTGCTTTTGGCTTGGAAAAGTCCTGCACATTGCAACCGGTCACTGGGGACCGAAGGATCACTATTAGCTTCAAGCATAGTGGTAAGAAAACCAGGGATTTACCGGACCCTAGGTCGCGGCAAACAGCCCCATATAGTCAGTACGTAACTGGAGTCAGGTGGAATAGGGACTTTGAGTCAAGCGCAGACAAAAGCAAGAACCTAGTTTCATCAATTGGAAGACTTCACCACAAATCTGACTGGGCAGAACAGCTTTGGAAAGCTGGAGTTATTGAGGGAACTACGCTGCAGGCTGGTTGTACTCATCATTATTGGACAGTAAAGGAGGCCCCTAACTTGCTTAGCCGTTGCCTCAAAGCTCATCCTCCATCAACCCCATCAGCCTCCCTGGGACCTGCCTTACCATCTTGCAAGTAAAGGTATGGAAAGACGCTGACCGTGTGAGACTGAGTTATTGATTTGCATGCCCGCACAATCCCTACCTAACTACCGACCTGAGGGAAGAGTCCCACCTGTAGGGGACCCGACATCTAGCTGCCTCACCATCCCCTCAGAGATCTATAGCAGCGCTGGTACAAATTACCAGAATACTACAGGTGGCGTCACGAACTGTATATAAATCTATCCCCTGTAAATATTCCCCCCAACATACGCCAGACCGCCAGGGCCACAGACCGAGCCACAGCTACCTGTGACAACCCCATAGACTTCCATGGGCTCGGCTCTGAGTACCCCATTGCCCTGGTAACACACAATTGTGGTGGCGGGTCGACACATATATACCCCATAATTAGTCCTTAGAAGAACTGTTGATTAAGCTGGATTTGTGTATTCTATTATAGTATACCCGCACTAACTTATAAACCCCCAAATCTGACCCTATCTCGGCAGCAGCTCTCCCTACACTAGCTGATTCCGGAGCTGAATGAGACGAGTATGGCGACGCCAGGTCTCTTATAGATGCTGTGCGGCCAGCCAATCACTTTAATACCACAACCAAGATGGCTGTGGCATTACAGTGCGTGTCAGACAATCCCTGCATGTTGATTGGTGCTCTAAAGACCCGAATTGCCGCCGAACAATCCCGAAAATGATCGGTGCTCGCAGAGTACCGCGATTACAGCGATGCTCGGGTGAGTACTGAGCATTACCAAGTATGCTCGCTCATCACTAGATTTTATGTGTCTCCAGTCGGTGGAGGAGTTTTTTAGGGATCTTGCCCTCATCTATGACGATCCTGACCGTATTTCCTTGGCTAAATCCAGGCTACGACGCATTCAGCAAGGGATTTGTTCAGTGGAGATTTATAACTCTGAGTTCCGCAGGTGGTCAACTGATAGTATATGGAATGACCCGGCTCTCAGAAGCCAATTCCTTCAGAACCTTACTGAAAGGTTGAAGGATGCTTCAGCAGTGTACGAAACCCCCGAGTCCTTGGAAGCTGCTATGTCTTTGGCTATTCATGTTGATAGATGCCTTTGGGATAGTTGTGTAAGACCACCTTCTCTGAAGCCTCTTTTTTGGGATATTGCCCCTTTGCCAGGGGAGCAGTCTAGTGGTAAACCTGTACTGGGGAGGGTGGAGGGGTCGTTAGGGGGGTGCAGTTAGGGGGTGCCTCTGCATCAAACATTTCACAGGATGTTCGCCAAAACATGGGTGTGTGTTATTTTTGTGGATAAATGGGAAATTTCTGTGTTTGTTGAAAGTGGAGCTGCAGTCAGCATAGTTGATGCGGAGTTTGCCAGAACTCATGGGCTGGTTTGCTGTGCTTTAGCTAAGCCCATTTCCATCTTCGCCATTGATTCAACACCATTGGCACAGAAAGCTTTCACTCACATTGTACGTTATGTAAGACTGAGGGTGAGGTTGATTCATTGTGAAGTGATTCCTTGCAATGTCCTGGATGATCTTCCCACTCCAGTTGTATTGGGTCTTCCCTGGTTGGTGAAACATAATTCGTTGGTGGATTGGCAAGCCAGGGAGGTCATTGAGTGGAGGGATTACTGCCAGAACTGTTTAGATATTTCTCTTTCTTCAGTTTCTATGGAAACCTTACCTGATTTTTTGTCTGGGTTTGAGGACTTTTTCCCGAGAGAGGGTGTCAGGATTTGCCTCCTCATCATGAATATGATTATCCTGTTAATCTTGTTCCCGGAGCTAAACTGCCAGAATCCAGGCTGTATAATCTTTCCGGTCCTGAGAGACAAGCCATGAAGGATTTCATTGCAGAAAGTCTGGAGAAGGGACACACCAGACCCTCATCTTCGCCCGTGGTAGCAGGGTTCCTCTTCGTGAAGAAAAAGGTTGTGGGAGCTAAGGTGTTCTCCAAGTTAAGGAGGGCCTACAATCTGGTTAGAATCAGAGGAGGGGGTGGATGGAAAATGGCATTCAATACCCCTGAGGGTCATTTCAAGAGTCTGGTTATGCCTTTCTGTCTGACCAATTCACCTGCTGTATTCCAGCATTTCACTAACAATATTTTCCATCATTTGGTGGGTAGGTTTGTGGTGGTCTGTCTAGTTGATATTTTGGTTAGCTCATCTGATTGGAGACACATCGGGGGCATGTTAGACAGGTGTTGCAAATATTAAGAGATAACAAATTGTATGCCAAACTGGAAAAATGTGTTTTCACCATTCAGGAGGTGAAGTTTTTTGGGTACCTGTTGTCATCTTCGTGTTTTCAGATAGATCTAAGTATTTAGGAGACTTAATAGCTGTCTACAAATATCTCAAGGGCTGTCACATTGTAGAAGGATCATCTTTATTCTCATTTTCACAAGGAAAGACTAGAAGCAATGGGATGAAACTGAATGGGAGGAGACACAGATTAGATATTTGAAAAAACTTCTTGACAGTTAGGGTGATCAAGGAGTGGAACAGGCTGCCACGAGAGGTGGTAAGTTCTCCTTCAATGGAAGTCTTCAAACAGAGGCTGGACAGACATCTGTCTGGGATGATTTAGAGAATCCTGCTTTGAGCAGGGGGTTGGACCAGATGGACCAGGAGGTCCCTTCCAACTCTACCATTCTATGATTCTATGATTCTATCTGGAGAAGATCCGTGCTGTTCATCCCGAGAACCTGAATGCCCTAAAACATTTCCTGGACTTTACTAATTTTTACTGGAAATTCATCCGGAATTATTTAGTAATTGTGAAACCCTTACTGACATGACTAGGAAGGGGTTTGACTTGTCAAAATGGTCGGACACTGTGCTGCGGGCTTTTTACTCCCTAAAGAACTGATTCACCATGGCTCCTATACGCAGTCAATCTGAGGTTTCCCAACCCTTTGTTGTGGAGGTTGATGCGTCGGCGGTGGGGGTTGGGGCTTTGTTCCCTCAGGGTTCGTCCTCTGGTAAATGGCGTCCATGCGAATTTATTTTCAAAAATATTTTCTTAAGCTGAAAGACATTATGAAGTGGGTAATAGGGAGCTAGTTCAGGCAGGAACTAGGTATCCTGTTCAGTGATAGGTGCAAAACCTATATAGAGATGATAGTGAGTCGCACTTAGTACCAGGGCAATGGGGTACTCGGAGCCGAGCCCATGGAAATCTATGGGAGTTGTCACTGGTAGCGGTGGCTCGGTCCGTGGCCCTGGGCGCTCATCCAATGGGGGATATTTACAGGGGATGTTTAGGATAGGTAGTTCGTGACGCCACCTGCGGTTTCTGGTAAATTGTACCAGCGCTGCTCTAAGGACTTTCACAGGGGATGTTATGGGGCAGCTTGGTAGTAAGTCTCCCACAGGTGAGACGGGTCCCTGGAAGTCTATGGTGATGATGATGCAGGGTATAGATAATAATTCAGTCACACACGAAATAGCTTCTTTTCATACCTTTTACTGGTAGATGGTTCATGTAGATCCCGGGGAGCTGGTCGGGGTGGAGAATGCACATTCGGGTATCCACTGAGCAGGTTAGAGGCCTCCTTTACTTCGAATGTAGGCGAGTCCAACTTGCCTGAAGCGAAGTTAACTCTGAATCTCCAGCTTTCTCAATAGCTGTACTGCCCGGCCAACATTGTGATGGAAACTTCTAAGTGGTGAAAACTAAGTCTATATTTGCTGATCAGGCTAGACTCCTGTTTTCCCTGTCTCCGGTTACGTATTGACACTTAGGGCTGCTCTCTGCGACCTGTAGTCCAGATGCCTCCGGTGTTCTTGTTACTAAGCTTGAAACTGTAGCAACGCTTCGGACCCCGGTGTCCGGCAATTTAGTGCAGGCAATCCAATACCTGAAGCACTTCTCTATGTTCTCCACTGCGCCCTTCGCCCTGCTTCTGCTCTTTGCATAAGCACTTGCAGCTTTCGATGGAAATAGTAAGCTTTCTTCCGAGCTCGCTGAGCAGCTCTCAGTTTCCTCCTTGCTTCAGCTTCTACTGAGGTACTGATTAAGGGTAGCTCTGACTAGGCTAGGATGATGCACTTCACCCGTACTAGCCTCCACTTCTTTGTCAGGTGAGCTACGCTAGCTCTGCGAGGATTCAGTCCTCTCTCCTAGTCCAGACTGAACTAACACAGAACTGCACTGTCTGAAGACAGGAAACTATCTGACTGAGCTCTTCTCAGACAGTAAACAGACTGACTCTGCTACGTGTCACCACCTCCTATACCCTGGTGGGTGTGTCTGAAATTGTAAGTGAAGTGCATGAATAGCAAGCTTTTGTGGTTACCTTCCTGTGCATTCTCCTGGATTTTATGTGTGTGCCTGCGTAGCTGGGCTACACAATAGGACAGACAGGGTGACATTTGATCTATGTATGGGTCTCCACTCCCCACTTCCCTAGTAATTGGTTCCCTTTCCCTGATCCCTTCGTGTTAAACTTAGCCTTTCCTACACTGTGTGTGACACCTATTTAGCTAACTGACAAGTTCAGTTTCAGCAACAGCAGCAGCACTAGCAGGAGCAGCCTCTCTGTACTGTGACACTGAGAAAGAGGCAACGGCAAAACAAGATGTGTGCTTTTTATATGGGCAGAAACATGTGACTTCGGAAGCCTATTACAGAAGACCTTGTGTCATGACGTTGTGGATGTTTTCTGCTCCCTAATTGGATGCCGGAATGTACACACATTAAGTTATTAACCCCTTTCTGTCATCGGACGTACTATCCATGTGACCTGGGACTTAATTCCCAGGGACGGGATAGTACGTCCAAGGCGATCAGCTGATCGCCGCCGGGTGCCAGCTGATTATCACAGCTGACACCCGGCCCTATGTGCCAGGAGCGGTCACGAACCGCTCCCGGCACATTAACCCCTGGACACCGCGATCAAACATGATCGCGGTGTACCGGGGGCACAGGGAAGCATCACGCAGGGAGGGGGCTCCCTGCGCGCTCCCCTGAGACCCTCAGAACAGCGCGATGCGTCGCGCTGTTCCGAGGGACTCTCCTCACTGCAGGACGCCGGATCCAAGATGGCAGGCGGGTCCTGCAGGGAGGCGGCTTCCTCAGTGCCTACTGAGAGCAGGAGCTGAGGAAGCCTGCAGCACTGCCTGTGCGATCGCTGGTGTGACAGAGTGCTGTGCACCCTGTCACACCAGCGATCTGACCCTAGACAGTGATGCCCCACCCTGGGACAAAGTGAAAATGTAAAAAAAATAAAAAAGAAGTGTAAAAAAAATTCCTAAATAATGAAAAAAAAATAAATAAATATTCCCCAATAAATTCACTTCTTTAATGTAAAAAAAAAAAACAACAATAAAAGTACACATATTTAGTATCGCCGCGTCCGTAACAACCCATACTATAAATCTGTCCCATTAGTTAACCCCTTTAGTGAACCCCTTAAAAAAAAAAACGTCTAAAAATCAAGGATTTATCATCATACCGCCGAACAAAGAGTGGAATAACACGCGATCGAAAAGACGGTTATAAACAAACATGGTACCGCTGAAAACGTCATCTTGTCCCGCAAAAAAAAAGCTGCCATACAGCATCATCAGCGAAACAATAAAAAAGTTATAGCTCGCAGAAGAAAGCAATGCAAAAATAATTGTTTTTTATATATAATCATTTTTATTGTATAAAAGCGCCAAAACATAAAAAAATGATACAAATGAGGTATCGCCGTAATCGTACTGACCCAAAGAATTAAACTGCATTATCAATTTTACCACACGCGAACGCTATAAACGCCCCTCCCCAAAAGAAACTCATGAATTGCTGGTTTTTGTTCATTCTGCCTCCCAAAAATCGTAATAAAAAGTGATCAAAAAATGTCATGTGCCCAAAAATGGTACCAATAAAAATTTCACCTCGTCCCGCAAAAAATAAGACCTCACATGACTCTATGGGCCAAAATATATAAAAATTATTAGCTCTCAAAATGTGATGATGCAAAAACTACTTTTTGCAATAAAAATCTTCTTTTAGCGTGACAGCTGCCAATCATAAAAACCTGCTATAAATAGTAAATCAAACCCCCCTTTATCACCCCCTTAGTTAGGGAAAAATAATAAAATTAAAAAAATGTATTTATTTCCATTTTCCCATTAGGGTTAGGATTAGGGTTGGGGCTAAAGTTAGGGTTAGGGTTGGGACTAGGGTTACGGGTGTGTTAGGGTCAGGTTTGTGGTTAGGGTTATGATTAGGGTTGGGATGAGGGTTAGGTGTGTGTTGGGGTTAGGGTTGGAGTTAGAATTGGGGGGTTTCCACTGTTTAGGCACATCAGGGGCTCTGCAAATGTGACATGGCGTCTGATCTCAATTCCAGCCAATTTGGCGTTGAAAAAGTCAAACGGTGCTCCTTCCCTTCTGAGCTCTGCCATGCGCGCAAACAGTAGTTTACCCCCACATATGGGGTATCAGCATACTCAGGACAAATTGCACAATAACTCTCGGGGTCCAATTTCTTCTGTTACCCTTGGGAAAATAAAAATTGGGGGCGAAAATATCGTTTTTGTAGAAAAAAATGATTTATTATTTTTATGGCTCTACGTTATAAACTTCTGTGAAGCACTTGGGGATTCAAAGTTCTCACCACATATCTAAATAAGTTCCTTTGGGGTCTAGTTTCCAAAATGGGGTCACTTGTGGGGGGTTTCCACTGTTTAGGCACATCAGTGGCTCTCCAAACGCGACATGACACCCGCAGACCATTCCATCAACGTCTGCAATGCAAAACGTCACTACTTCACTTCCGAGCCCCGACGTGTGGCCCATACAGTAGTTTTCTCCCACATATAGGGTATCAGCGTACTCAGGACAAATAGGAAAACAACTTTTTGGGTCCAATTTCTCCCGTTATCCTTGGGAACATAAAAAACTGGGGGCTAAAAGATCATTTTTGTGGGAAAAAATTGGATTTTTTATTTTCATGCCCGGGCATTATAAACTTGTGTGAAGCACTTGGGGGTTCAAAGTGCTCACCACAGATCTAGATAAGTTCCTTAGGGGTCTAGTTTCCAAAATAGGGTCACTTGTGGGGGGTTTCCACTGTTTAGGCACATCTGGGACTCTGTAAACTGACATGACATCCATCAAAGTCTTCATTCCAAAATGTCATTACTTCCTTTCCGAGCCCTGCGTGCGCCCAAACAGTATTCCACCCCCCACATATGGGGTATCAGCGCACTCAGGACAAATTGGACAACAATTTTTGAGGTCCAATTTCCTTGTCAAAAATCTAAATTGAAAAATTGGGGACTAAAAATTCATTTTTTGTGGAATTTTTTTTATTTTTTATTTTCACACCCAGGCATTATAAACTTTAGTGAAACATTTGGGGGTTTAACATGCTCTCAACAGATATAGATAAGTTCCTTAAGGGGTCCAGTTTCCAAAATGGTGTCACTTGCGTGGGGTTTCCACTGTTTAGGCACATCAGGGGCTCTCCAAACGCGACATGGCATACAGCCAATTCTGCGTTGAAAAAGTCAAACTGCGCTCCTTCCCTTCCGAGCTCTGCCATGCACCCAAACAGTGGTTTTACCCCCACATATGGGTATAAGCATACTCAGCACAAATTGTACAATAACTTTTGAGGTCTTGTTACCCTTGGGAAAATAAAAATTGGGGTGAAAAGATCATTTTTGTAGAAAAAATATAATTTTTTAATTTTATCGGCTCTACGTTATAAACTTGTGTGAAGCACTTGGGGGTTCAAAGTGCTCATCACAGATCTAGATAAGTTCCTTAGGGGGTCTAGTTTCTAAAATGGGGTCACTTGTGGGGGGGTTTCCACTGTTTAGGCGCATCAGGGGCTCTCCAAATGCGACCATGGCTCCAATCCGATTCCGCCAATTTTGGTTTGAAAAAGTCAAATGGCGTCCTTCCTTTCGAGCTCTGCCGTGGGGCCCAAACAGTGGTCCCTCCCAACTTATGGGGTATCAGCGTACTCAGGACAAATTGGACAAAACATTTTATGGTCCAATTTCTCATGTTATCCTTGGGAAAATAAAAAATTGGTGACTTAAATATTACTTTTGTGGGAAAAAAATAGGATTTTTTATTTTCAAGCCGGGCATTATAAATTTGTGTGAAGCACTTGGGGGTTCAAAGTGCTCACCACAGATCTAGATAGATTCTTGGGGGTCTAGTTTCCAAAATGGTGTCACATGTGGGGGGTTTCCACTGTTTAGGCACATTAGGGGGCTCTCGAAAAGCGACATGGCGTCCAATCTCAATTCCTGCCAATTTTGGTTTGAAAAATTTCAAACGGCGCTCCTTCCCTTCCAAGCCCGTCCGGGTGCCCAGACAGTGGTTTTCCCCACTGATGGGGTATCGGCGTACTCAGGAGAAATTGCACAACAACTTTTTCTTCCATTTTCTCCTTTTATCGTTGTTAAAAATAAAAAATTGTTGTAAAAGATCATTTTTGTGACTAAAAGTTAAATGTTCATTTTTCCTTTCCCAAGTTGCTTCAGTTTCCTGTGAAGCACCTGAAGGGTTAATAAACTTCTTGAATGTGGCTTTGAGTACCTTGAGGGGGCAGTTTTTAGAATGTTGTTACTTTTCGGTATTTTCTGCATATAGACCCTCAAATGAATTCAATGTGAGGTGGTCCCTAAAAAAAAATGGTTTTTTTACAATTTGTTGTAAAAATGAGAAAATCGCTGGTCCAACTTTTTAACCCTTATAACTTCATAGCAAAAAAAAAATTTTTGGTTTCAAAATTGTGCTGATGTAAAGTAGACATGTGGAAAATGTTATTTTGTAACATTTTTGTGACATATATCTCTGTTTTAAGGAATAAAAATTAAAAGTTTGAAAATTGCAAAATTTTCAAAATTTTTGCCATATTTCCATTTTTTTCATAAATAACGCAAATTATATTGAAGAAATTTTACCACATCAGGAAGAAACAATAGGTCACGAGAAAACAATCTCAGAATCATGAAGATCCATTGAAGCGTTCCAGAGTTATAGCCTCATAAAGAGACAGTGGTCAGAATTGAAAAAAATTGGCGCGGTCATTAAAGTGCAAACCACCCTTGGGGGTTAAGGGGTTAAAGTAAAAAAAATTACATTGCACAGCTCCTCTGACCTAGACACCCCTCTCTTCATCAGTCCCCTGTCACCCCTTATAATCATACAGCACCACTATCCTAGCCAAAGACATAAAAACATTATTGGAAATGAGATGATTTACCAAACTGTGACCTGATTTTGACGACTTTGAGAAAAAAATGCTCAGGAAACCAAACCTGAACTAAATGCGCTACGTGGACACTAAGAAAAGCTAACAAAAACAATAGCGCCACATAGGTGATTATTGTTTTACAGTCCAAAAAACAAATAGAAAATTATAGAATGTCCCATAGGCGGTGGGTAATATGTGGTGTTGGTGGGATGTAAATACCACAAGTGTCGGGCGGATGGGAGCAGTCAATGCCTATTCCATCCCCAGGGTACTGGTAGCGGCATACTGGAGACAGGATGCGCCAAAGTTTGTAGAGAGGCAAAATCTGAAGGATTCATATTTGGTAAAAATATGAGGGACGATCTCAAGGGCCCCAACTTTCCATCAGCCGAATATTATGGGAAAATGTATTTTTTGTAAAGAAACATATGAGACACAGAACAATGGTAATCTTATACAATATAACAATGAGGCTTCAGATGAGCAGCGAGTTTGGGGGACAGGGGTCTTCCATTTCACGTGCTTCTGTTAGGAATTATAATGGATAACGGGATAATTATGTTATAAAGATACAAACAGAAAAAGTAGGTTGTATGGGGGGAGGAACAATGGGCGGGGGCGTGCCTGGGGGGGAAAAATGTGCAGGAAAATCGTCATTCTGGGGCTGGTAGCTGACGAAAAACAGACCCCACCCTCCCTCCCTCTTGGTTTTTCCACTTCGGGGGATCATGTGCGTTTTGGAATGGGTTGTTGGATAGTGGGTAATAGGAGGATATATGTTTATACGTAGTGTTATAATGGTAGTGGTTTTGTTCACGTGGAGGTTGGCGGGGGGTGCGGTTCTTGGAAGTTGACATGATTCAGCGGGGAAGGAATTATATATTAAATTCTGGACAGTTTTTAATTGTCTTGGTTGAATGGCATTTGGCTACGGGCTCTGGACAGGGTTTTTACCCTGGGGAGCTGGTTGGTGGTTATTTTTCCCGGGATGGGATTTATGGTGCCCTCGAGCTGGTGGTTGTACGGTGAGGGTTAAAAACGGTGGTTGATGTTCTTTTATTTGCAAAGATTAGGCCAGATTTCTTACACGAGCTCCAAGAACCCTCCCTCATGTTGCATCATTTTAATGCATAATAAATAAAATTTTTGTTAAATGTTATGTTTTGTATGTTAATAAACTGGCCGCTGTGGCCAAAATTATCCAAATTTTTTAATGTGTAGTGTTTTTATTTTAAGGGGGTGGTTTTCCCTTGGGAAGTGGCAAAGTAGGAGAGTAGCAGGTAAGAAGGTGCCATTATTGGCCATACGCAGTCAAGCAAAACTTTACCCCTTGTTACAAAGCCGACATTAACACAACGTGATCAGAGATTTATTTTATTTTGTCTTTTGGTTCTTGTGTTATAACATTTTATTATTGGAGCAGAGTGAAATCCGTCACATATTACTCATGTCACTTTTAATCACAAATACTTCTCAGGTTACAGACATATAAGGTTATTAGTGATTATAATAAGCTGTAATATCAGTGCTATAAAAGATACAAATAAAATCCATGTCCATAATATTCTCAGGACACAGGACGCATTCTACCATTGCACAAAACTCAGTGTTGGAGCTGGGGGGCGCCATCCTGTGATTGATGGATAAATGTCTGACATTTTATTACCTCTGTAAGAAACACAACTTTATTGGGAATGTGAAATACCTATTAAAGATGGCACTGCAGAGACTGAGATCACTGCGGGTATGTAGGTGTAAGGGAGCCTGCATGTAATATAAGGCTAATAACTTGCAGAGTGGGGCTAATCTGCAGGCTAATAGCGCTCTGACACTGTGTGTCCCCCGCACTGAGAGCACCGCTGCCAGGAGGAAATGGACGTTATTCCCCAGGCAGCGTTGAGGGTCTCAGTCACCACTCTGCATATGAAATGGTGAAATAACGTTTGTTTCCCTTCTCCGGATTCCTTCACGGTCTCCATCATCTTCAAATGTTAAGGTCTCCTTTATCATGTAGAAATAATAGAATAGAAATCTTTGGCCCACAACGATCAAAGGTATGTGTGGAGAAAAAAGGGCGCAGGAACCAGAACTTCTTGCAACCATGAAGCATGGAGGTGGATCAATCATGCTTTGGGTTGTGTTGCAATAAGCCAATGGCACAGGAACATTTACACGGGTAAGGGAGAATAGATTCAATGAAATTAAATTTTCAACAAATTCTTGATGTTACACATAACACCATCTGTAAAAAAACTGAAAGTGAAAAGCAATGGTTCTACAAATGGTAAGATCCTAAAAACACATCAAAAATCCACAATAAACTACCTCAAAAGGCGCAAGCTGGAAGGTTTTACAATGGCCCTTACAGTCCCTGATCTGTACATCATTGAAAATCTGTCGCAAGACCTCAAAAAATGGCAGTGGATGCAAGACGACCCGGAATCTCACAGAAAGAAGACTTTTCCAAGGAAAAATGGATGAAAATCCATCACACAAGAACTGAAAGACTCTTGTCTGGCTACAAAAAAGTGTTTACAAGTGTGATACTTTCAAAAGGGGCGCTACTAGGTATAACCATAAAATTTCTCCCTGGAAAACAATGCATTTCTTAGCCTGTCATCTAATAGCACAACATGCTAAATTTGTAATAAGCATACTACCGGACTGTATGTACAAGGGGATAAATCACTAATGTATTATCATACCAAGACCAAAAGAAAAAACGATCCAACATCCCAAATATTTTTATAATGTGCAAAAGTTTATTAATTAATACTAAAAACAGGTGCAAGGAAAGACGGGACTGATAAAACCTGCATGCGTGCACGAGCAAAGGGGCACAAACAAGGATCACCAATCCATGTGGTAATAGAAACACTGTCATTTATAGATTTATTGTTATCGTTATATAAATATTGGGATGTTGGATCATTTTTTTCGTGGTCTTTGGGTATGATAGGTACTAACTATGCAGGGTGCCTAAAAGTTTGCAGTGGTCCATTTTCCATTTAGTAATTTTTAAAATGTAAAAAATGACATTTTTCTTCCCTAAATTACGGAAATGTGTCATCTGTAAATTTAGGCATTTTAGCCATCATTTCAGCTTCAATTTGTTTAACTGTTCGCAATAAAAGTAATTTTGATCCGGGGTGCCAAAACTTTTTACATGTCACAGTATGTACTGAGTAGCAGCTTTACTAAATTTATTCCTGACCCCTGGCAATATTTCTATCGCTTTGAATGAAAGGGAGGAGAGAGAAAATAGAGAGGGAAAAATAGACAGGGAGGACCCCGCCGGTCATAAGAGCTTACATTACAGGAGAGCGAGAGGGGACCTCACTAACCATAAGAGCTTTACATCTACAGGAGAGAGAGGAAATCCAATGACCTTAAGAGCTTACACTCTACAGGAGAGAGAGAGAGGCCCCGCTGACCATAAGAGCTTACACTCTACAGGAGAGAGAGAGGACCCCGCTGACCATAAGAGCTTACACTCTACAGGAGAGATTACCCCACTAACCATAAGAGCTTACACTCTACAGGAGAGAGAGAAGAACCCCACTGACCATAAGAAACTTACACTTACAGGAGAAAAGAGAGAGGGAGGACTCTGCTGACCATAAGAGTTTACACTCTTTCAGAAGAGAGAGAGGACCCCACTGATCATAAGAGTTTACACTCTACAGGAGGGGAGAGAGATTACCCCACTGACCATAAAACTCTACTGGAGAGAGAGAGGGAGAACCCTGCGACCATAAGTGCTTACATCTTCAGGAGAGAGAGAGGACCCCACTGACCATTAAGAGCTTACACTCTACAGGAGAGAGAGAGGACCCCACTGACCATAAAAGCTTACCTCTACAGGAAGAGAGAGAGAGGACCCCACTGACCATAAGATATTCCACTCTACAGGAGAGAGAGAGGGCCCCACTGACCATTAAAATATTCCACTCTACAGGAGAGAGAGGACCCCACTGACTATAAAGCTTACGCTCTACAGGAGAGAGAGAGGACCCCACTGACCATAAAAGCTTACACTCTACAGGAGAGAGAGAGAGAGGACCCCACTGACCTAAGATATTCCACTCTACAGGAGAGAGAGAGGACCCCACTGACCATAAAATATTCCACTTACAGGAAGAGAGAGAGGATCCCACTGACATAAGAGCTTAAAACACTCTACAGTAGAGAGAGAGGACCCCACTGACCATAAGATATTCCACTCTACAGGAGAGAGAGGACCCACTTACCATAAGAGCTTACTGTTGTGATGGGTTTTTGAGATGAGTTCTGAGCAGAGGCTCCCTCTGGTGGTTACAAGCGGTACTAGTGAGGATTGGGAATCAGGTGTTACTGATTGGTCTTATTTAAGGGAAATCATTTTCCATCAGGGTTGCCGGTGATCAATTGTTCTGGTCTGAATCCTTCTTTCCAGTTTCCCTTGTAGCCTGCTGTGTCGTGTCTGCATCTCCTGCTATCAGATAAGACAATTTCTTATTTTGTGTTTTTGCTATATTTTTGCATTTTGTCCTGCACTTCTGTGGGGGCCTTCTGGGTCCCTCCGGGGGCTTTTGCCCTCTCAGTTTAGTCCACACTGTGTTTTGTACTTTTGCTTTTTGCAGTTTTTTTCAGTGGTTTGCTGTTTTTGTTACACCAGAGAACTAATTTAGGTGGTAGAGGTCGTGTGATCTCCAGGTGATTTGAAATTAGTAGAGTTGGTGTTTTTCAGGGTTTTCTGGGATTGCAGTAAGTGCCCTTCCTGTCCTTTTTATTTAGATAGTTTGGGCCCCAGCGTTTGCTCATACTATTTTCTTTCTGTGGTCAGTATTTCCTCTTGTCTAACCGCCATTACATTTTTGGGGGGCTTTCTATTATCTTTGGGGTTCTGCTCCGGGGCAGATAGCTTTCCTTTTTTCTATCTTTAGGTGTAGTTAGTTTCTCAGGCTGTGACGAGGCGTCTAGGACCATCGTAGGAACGCTCCACGGCTGCCTTAGTTGTGGTGGTTAGTCAGGGTACTGCAATTCATAGATTCCAACTGCTCTGGGTGTATTTCCTTTTTTACCTGACTCCTCAGCTACCGTAACTAACAGTATCCACCGGCCATAAAAATTGTATGGTACTCACAAAAGGGAAAAAATTTTTTGAAGGAAGAAAAGTTGTCGGGAGATATTTTTTTGTTTGTTGCTTTTTTTTTTTTTTTTTTCCCTCTGTATCTCTGGGTGCTGGGGAGGATCTTTTCTCCCAATGGAGTTTGCACAGTTGTCTGGCCGTGTGGATCAGCTTTTCCACTGAGGTTCAGAGTATTGCTGCATATCTTGCTAGGTTTTCCTGTTGTGGAACCTAGGATTCCCATGCCAGATTTGTTTTCAGGGGATCGAGCTAAGTTTCAGAATTTCAAAAATAATTGTAAATTGTTTCTTGCCTTAAAATCTAAGTCCTCAGGAAACGCAGCGCAGCAGGTTCAAATTATCATCTCTCTCCTGCGCGGCGATCCTCAGGATTGAGGCTTTTTCCCTCACACCTGGGGATCCTGTTTTGAGTGATGTTTTATGCATTTTTTCGGCTTTGGGGGTTATTGTACGATGAGCCTAATGTCACTGATCAAGCTGAAAAGCCTTGTTGGCATTAAATCAGGGGCTTGATGACGCTGAGTTATACTGTCAGAGATTCCGTAGGTGGGCAGTCCTGACCAAATGGAATGACGACGCTTTGGCGGCCCTTTTCGGAAGGGTCTGTCGGATAATGTAAAGGATGTTATGGTGGGATTCCCTGTCCCCTCTGGTCTCAATGATTTTTATGTCATTAGCGATTCAAATTGACAGACGTTTGGGGTGAGCGGAGAAGTATGCGTGGAGTGGTGTTGCCTTGTGAGCCAGCTGCTGAGCCCATGCAGTGTGATGGAGTGGTGTCTGGGGCACAGCGTCATGAGTTTCGAAAGCGCAATGGGTTATGTTTCTACTGTGGTGATGCCTCTCATGCTATTTCAGTCTGCCCCAAGCGGGGAAGACGTTTTGCACGCTCAGTTGTCTTGGGTAGTGTTCAGACTAAGTTTTATTAACTGTCACTCTGATATGCTCTCTGGGCCTCATTTTCTGCTCAGGCTTTCGTTGATTCTGGAGCAGCTATTAACCTGATGGATTATGATTTTGCTAAACGTTGTGGATTTCCCTTGATACCCTACAGAAGTCTATTCCCCTACTGGGGGTCGATTCTACCCCTTTGGTGAGAATAAACCCCAGTTTTCTACTCAAGGTGATAATGAGGGTTGAACCTGATCACCAGGAGTGCTGCAAATTTTTGGTTCATATAATCTGCATGACATTACGTGCTGGGGGTTTTCCCTTGGTTACAGTCTCAAAATCCTGTTTTGGATTGGAAATCTGTGTCTGTAACCCGTTGGGGCTGCCAATGTGTAATACCAACACTCCTGTTTTTTCTGCCTCCCCCCAGGCTGAGGATGTTCCTGACTTTTTGTTTGATTTTTCTGATGTGTTTAGCGAAAGTAAATCTGCATCCTTACCTCCCCATAGGAGCTATGACTGCGCTATTGAATTAGTGCCAGGTAGTAAATTCCCTAAGGGTCGCCTTTTTAACTTGTCTGTACCTGAACATGACGCTATGCGGTCTTATATCAAGGAATCATTGGAGAAGGGTCATATCAGACCATCCTCTTCACCCTTAGGTGCCGGTTTTTTCTTTGTGGCCAAAAAAGATGGTTCATTAAGGCCGTGTATTGATTATCGTCTCTTGAACAATATTACTGTGAAATATCAATACCCGTTACCCTTGATTTCTGACCTGTTTTCCAGGGTGAAAAACGCTACTTGGTTTACCAAGCTTGACCTCAGGGGGGCGTATAACCTTATTCGCATTAAGCACGGGGATGAATGGAAGACGGCATTTAACACCCCTGAAGGGCATTTTGAGTACCTTGTGATGCCCTTTGGGCTCACTAATGCTCCTTCCGTCTTCCAGTCCTTCATGAATGACATTTTCAGGGATTTTGTGGACAAGTTTCTGATTGTTTATTTGGATGATATCTTGATTTTTTCTAATGACTGGGACTCTCATGTGAAACATGTTCGAACTGTATTCCAGATTTTGAGAGAGAATGCTCTGTATGTGAAGGGATCAAAGTGTCTTTTTGGCGTACAGAAGATCTCATTTCTGGGATTCATTTTGTCCCCATCTGTTATTGAAATGGACCCGGTCAAGGTTCAGGCCATCTGTGATTGGGTCCAACCTACTTCATTAAAGGCTCTTCAGAGATTTTTGGGTTTTGCCAATTTTTATCGTAAATTTATTGGTAATTTCTCTGTTATTGTTAAACCATTAACTGATTTGACCAGAAAGGGTTCTGATGTGGTGAATTGGCCTCCTGAGGCAGTCTCTGCATTTCAGGAACTTAAGCAGAGATTCACTTCTGCTCCTGTTCTACGGCAGCCTGATGTTTCTCTGCCATTTCAGGTGGAGGTTGATGCCTCTGAAATTGGGGCAGGTGCCGTTTTGTCCCAAAAAGATCCAGAGACCTCTAAAAGTAACCCTTGTGCCTTTTTCTCTCGAAAATTTTCTCCTACTGAACGTAATTATGACGTGGGTAATCGGGAGTTATTGGCCATGAAGTGGGCTTTTGAAGAGTGGAGACATTGGCTGGAGGGAGCCAAACATCAGGTGGTGGTCCTTACGGACCATAAGAATCTGGTCTATCTGGAATCTGCCAAGCGACTCAATCCTAGACAGGCCAGGTGGGCCTTGTTTTTCACACGTTTTAATTTTGTGGTTTCCTTTCTTCCTGGCACTAAGAATGTTAAGGCGGATGCCCTCTCGAGGAGTTTCCTTGCGGACTCTCCTGAGCTATCTGATCCCTCTGTTATTTTGAAGGAGGGTGTAGTTCTTTCCGCCATCTCGCCTAATTTGAGACTTGCTCTGGAGGGTGTCAGGAGGATAGGCCCGAGCGCTGCCCTGTTGGAAAATTGTTTGTCCCGGACCAATGGAAAAAGAGTGTGATGTCTGAGATTCATTGTTCCGCATTGGCTGGGCATCCCGGAATTTTTGGTACCAGAGACTTGGTTAGTCGGTCCTTTTGGTGGCCTACCTTGTCTCGCGATGTCAGGGAATTTGTGCAGTCCTGCGGGACTTGCTCTCGCTCCAAGCCTTGCTCTCGCTCTAGTGGTTTGTTGATGCCATTGCCTGTGCCCAAGAGACCATGGACCCATATCTCTATGGATTTCATTTCCGATCTTCCTGTTTCTCAGAGAATGACCACCATCTGGGTAATTTGTGATAGGTTTTCCAAAATGATACATCTTGTGCCATTACCTAAGTTGCCTTCCTCCTCTGAATTGGTGCCGTTGTTCCTTCAGCACGTGGTTCGTTTACACGGCATTCCTGAGAACATTGTGTCTGACAGAGGAGTCCAGTTTGTTTCCAGATTTTGGAGGACTTTTTGTTCTAAACTGGGTGTTCAATTGTCTTTCTCCTCGGCATTTCATCCTCAGACCAATGGTCAAACTGAGAGAACAAACCAGACATTGGAGACTTATCTAAGATGCTTTGTGTCTGCTGATCAGGATGACTGGGTCTCTTTTTTGCCTTTGGCTGAGTTTGCTCTTAATAATAGGGCTAGCTCTGCCACTTTGATGTCTCCGTTTTTCTGTAATTCTGGGTTTCACCCTCGATTTTCTTCAGGACAGACGGAGGCTTCTGTTTGTCCAGGTGTTGACTCTGTTGTTGAGCGTATGCAGCAGATTTGGGACCAGGTAGTGGAGAGGTTGTCCCTCTCTCAGGAGAAGGCCCAGCGGTTTGCTAACCGGCATAGGACTGATGGTCCTCGGTTTAAAGTGGGGGACTTGGTCTGGTTGTCCTCAAAGAATATTCCTATGAGAGTAGCATCTCCTAAATTTAAGCCTAGGTTCATTGGACCTTATAAGATCATGGAGATTATTAATCCTGTTTCTTTTCGTTTGCTTCTTCCAGGGACATTTAAGATCCATAACGTGTTCCACAAGTCCTTGTTGAAGAGGTTTGTTGAGCCAGTGGTTCCTGCTGCTGTGCCTCCTGCCCTGTTTTGGTTGAGGGCAATCTGGAGTATGTGGTTGAGAAAATATTGGATTCTCGTTTTTCTAGACGAAGACTCCAGTATTTGGTTAAATGGAGAGGTTATGGTCAGGAAGATAATTCTTGGGTGTTTGCTTCGGACATCCATGCTAGGAGACTTATCCGTGCGTATCATAGAACTCATCCTGACCGACCTGGTTGCTCAAATGAGGGTTCGGTGACCCCTCCTCAAGGGGGGGTACTGTTGTGAATGGGTTTGAGATGAGTTCTGAGCAGAGGCTCCCTCTGGTGGTTACAAGCGGTACTAGTGAGGATTGGGAATCAGGTGTTACTGATTGGTCTTATTTAAGGGAATCATTTTCCCATCAGGGTTGCCGGTGATCAATTGTTCTGGTCTGAATCCTTCTTTCCAGTTTCCCTTGTAGCCTGCTGTGTCGTGTCTGCATCTCCTGCTATCAGATAAGACAATTTCTTATTTTGTGTTTTTGCTATATTTTTGCATTTTGTCCTGCACTTCTGTGGGGGCCTTCTGGGTCCCCTCCGGGGGCTTTTGCCCTCTCAGTTTAGTCCAGCCACTGTGTTTTGTACTTTTGCTTTTTGCAGTTTTTTCAGTGACTGCTGTTTTTGTTACACCAGAGAACTAATTTAGGTGGTAGAGGTCGTGTGATCTCAGGTGATTTTGAAATTAGTAGAGTTGGTGTTTTTCAGGGTTTTCTGGGATTGCAGTAAGTGCCCTTCCTGTCCTTTTCTATTTAGATAGTTTGGGCCCCAGCGTTTGCTCATACTATTTTCTTTCTGTGTCAGTATTTCCTCTTGTCTAACCGCCATTACATGTTTGGGGGCTTTCTATTATCTTTGGGGTTCTGCTCCGGGGCAGATAGCTTTCCTATTTCTATCTTTAGGTGTAGTTAGTTTCTCAGGCTGTGACGAGGCGTCTAGGACCATCGTAGGAACGCTCCACGGCTGCCTCTAGTTGTGGTGGTTAGTCAGGGTACTGCAATCTCATAGATTCCAACTGCTCTGGTGTATTTCCTTTTTTACCTGCACTCCTCAGCTACCGTAACATAACAGCTTACACTCTACAGGAGAGAGGACCCCACTGACCATAAGAGCTTACACTCTACAGGAGAGAGGACCCCACTGACCATAAGAGCTTACACTCTACAGGAGAGAGAGAGGACCCCACTGACCATAAGATATTCCACTCTACAGGAGAGAGAGAGGACCCCACTGACCATAAGAGCTTACACTCTACAGGAGAGAGAGAGGACCACACTGACCATAAGAGCTTACACTCTACAGGAGAGAGAGATTACCCCACTGACCATAAGAGCTTACACTCTACAGGAGAGAGAGAGGACCCCGCTGACCATAAGAGCTTACACTCTACAGGAGAGAGAGGACCTCATTGACCATAAGATATTCCACTCTACAGGAGAGAGAGAGGACCACACTGACCATAAGATATTCCACGCTACAGGAGAGAGAGAGGACCACACTGACCATAAGATATTCCACGCTACAAGAGAGAGAGAGGACCCCACTAACCATAAGAGCTTACACTCTACAGGAGAGAGAGTACCCCACTTACCATAAGAGCTTACACTCTGCAGGTGAGAGCGAGGACCCCACTGACCAAAAGAGCTTACACTCTACATAAGAGAGAGAGGACCTCACTGACCATAAGAGCTTACACCACTGTACCAAATATGATAATCCACCAGATGTCATTGCTGTGTGGCATGTTTAGAAGGTCCACGTGGACACACTGCAATACATTATCCCTCTCTATGATGCTACGGCAGTGCGGTAAATGTTTTGGGGTTATTTTTATTGTGAACCACTAATCACCATTAGAAGAGTATGAATTCATGTGAAACCATGAATTTCACGAACATGGACTCAAACTCGATCCTCTGCAGATTGATCCGCTCATCTCTAATATATATGCATATATACCCCTTTTCCACCTTAGACGTATAGGTACGTCCAAGGTTCCCTCCTCCTGTTTGCTGTGGGCTCCGGCGATGAGCCTTCAACTTTCCTGGCACATGTCAGCTGATTTCATCAGCAGACATGTGCCCCTAACAGCCTTTGTTGGAATCACGATCCACCCAATATCTGACAGTGACATTTAACATGATCATGCCGGAAGCTCGTCACTAACCCCGCCCATCGGCTCTCGTGTCATATGACCTTGGGTCACCGATGGGTTTGTATGACAACCCAGAGTCTGCAGGAGACCCCTGTGGTTGTCATTGTCTGATAGCTATGAGCGAGGCCAAGAGGTTGGCGCTCATAACTGATGAGCATTTAAGCTACACGTAGCAGGGCTAAAGGCCTGCTATGTGTAGCACAAGCGATCAGAAGATCGCAGCTTCAAGTCTCCTAAGTGGACTATTGAGACAAGTAAAAAGCAAAAAAAAAGTTTTTAAAAAAATAAATAAAAAAAGTTTAAATCACCCCCCGATTCGCCCCATACAAAATAAAGCAATTAAAAAAATGCACGTTTGGTATCTCCGCGTTCAGAATCGCCTGATCTATTAATATATAAAAAGAATTAATCCAATCGGTAAGCGACATAGCAAGAAAAGAAACAAGACTTCAGAATTACGTTTTTTTGGTCGCCACAACATTGCATTAAAATACAATAATGAGTGATCAAAAGATCGTATCAACACCAAAATAGTATCAATAAAAACATCATCTCGGCAGATAAGGCCTCACCCAGCCCCAGATCACGAAAAATGGTGATTTTTTTTCTTTACAAACTTTGGATTTTTTTTCACCACTTAAAAAGAAAAGAAATATCAAGAGAAAAAAAACTTGGACTCGCATAAGCACTGGAATAAACGCAAAAAGGCTGTTGTCCTCCTTCACTTCCCCGCTTCCTCTACTGTTCTAAGGATTGTCCCACCACATGGAATAAATGACACTAGTTTTTTTTAAAAGCTATGGGGAGTGCTGTTTTAAATAGAAAAAAAACTATACATGCAGCATCAGACTGGAGCACCTTGGGCCCCCAGAGAAAAACATTCTTGGGGCTCACTATGTAACTACATAGAAATAAATGCAAGACCAACAATTGTGCGGTAAAACACTCTAATATCAGGGTATAATAAGGTTGTACACATCTTGATATAGCAGGGGTTGGGGTAGCCCCCCTCATAGAAAATAATGCAGCCCTCATATAATAAAATGTAGCCCCCTAATAGAGTATAATGCAGCCCCATATAGAATATAATGCAGTCCACCATAGAATGCAATGCAATCCTATAGTATTATGGCCACCACGTACTCACTCGCTCACTGATATATACCGTATTTTTTGGACCATAAGACGCACCTAGGTTTTAGAGGAGGAAATTAGAAAACAAATTGAAGTAAAAAATGTAAATTCTGTACTAATATCCCCCATCCTGGTATATATATATATATATATATATATATATATATATCACCAATCCAGGTACACATAGCCCCCTCATCATCCTGCTATGCATGGCCCCCTCATCCCTATCCTGGTATATATTATCCACTCATCCCTATCTTGGTATGCATGGCACCCTTATCCCAATTCTGGTATATATGGCCCCCTAATCCCCATCCTGGTATACATTGTCCCCTCATCACCATCCTGGTGTGCATGACCCCCTCATCCCCAGCCTGGTATGCATGGCCCCTTCATCCCTTTCCTAGTGTGCATGGCCCCCTCATCCCTTTCCTGGTATGCATGGCCCATCATCCCCAGCCTGGTATGCATGACCCCCTCATTCCTATCCTGAACAGGCCCTAATGTCTAAAACAGACATTAGACATAAACTTCTGATCCCTATTATGGCAACTCTACAATTGCATAACTATATATGCAGCACATATACACAGATATACACTATACATGTACACATATATGTACTTTATAAACATAGAAACACACTATATATTATATATACAGTATAAAGACACATACAGTGTGTACAAGCACATATATAAAGAATATACACACAGAAACACATTCAGTTTATATACAGTATGCTCACATACATATACAGTTTATATATATATTTACACAATATACTGCACACATGCAGTGTTAAGGGTCTGCGGAACGCACCAAATATATAAAGTAGAGAGGTGCGTTCGCAGCCCGGGGTCCACCGTGCAAGCGGTGCCTGCTGCTAGTAGAATTGGCGCGAGAAGCAAACTCTGTTATCCCGCAGAGTCGCCAACATAAACGCCGTAATGCGCTGTGGCAATTGCTGGAAAAAAAATCATAAAAAAGCCAGAGTGGAATTTGCAAAACTACATGTTAACAAGAAACAAAGCTGGGCGTGGAGAGCAGTGAATATTCATTTATCTCTAGGCGCAGGAGAAGCTTTAGCCAGCAGACGGCTCCTGCCTCCTGTCACCCGCTGCTGCTGGTCAGGCCCTCCTGACTCTCAAGCCCCATAGCAGCTGCATTGTGTACCGGTATTAGCAACACGCCACTGGCTGGGGGCCCCTGATGCTGTGGGGGCCCTAGGCAGATGCCGGCCCTGTATGCCAGCAGATGTCAGTGTCTGTGCCCACTGGAGAATCCTCTGGTGGGCCCTGTATACATGTTTTGTATCTGCATGCTTATAATGACCTGGAGAATCATAATGGCAGGTCAGTTTTAGCATTTGGTGAACATGGTAAAAAAATGAATAAAAAACAATTGTGGAATTGCACTTTTTTTTTGCAATTTCACAGCAGTTTGAGTTTTTTCCCATTTTGCAGTACACTATATGGCAAAACCAATGGTGTCAATCAAAAGTGCAACTCGTCCTGCAAAAACCAAGCCCTCACATGGCCATATTGATGGAAAAATAACAAAGTTATGGCCGTGGGAAGAAGGGGAGCAAAAAAAAAGGAAACTTAAAAATGGAAAATCCCAAGATGTTGAAGGGGTTAACTGATGTGATCTGCAGAAACCACTGGGTCACTTTATTATTATGGTGGAATTACAATTTGTTTTTCACCATTTCACTTCACTTGGGATTATGTTTTCACCCATTTTTCAGCACACTATGTGGTAACATGAAGGGAGAGTTTCATTATTACATTTCATCCTGCAAAAATCCGTCCTTCATGGGAAAATCATGTTTTATGGTTTTTGGAAAGGAAAAAGGAAAGAAATTGGAAAAATAAAAAATGTCCCAGTCTCCAAGGGGTTAAGAGGGGTCACCTGCAGGAGATCCCAGGAATATACATTACACATCAGTAGGGCGAGTGCCTCCTGCATCTCCTCGCTCTCGGCACAGGTCATTAGGAGGGTCACCTAAGGCTCTTTCTAGCCTGGAGGGGATGGATCTGAGGAAACCTTGTTGGAAATCCTGTGTCATAAACACATAAATGATTGGATTCAGGCAACTGTTCAGACAAGCCAGACTGATAGTAATAGTGCGTACAGTAAAGAATGTAAAGAATGTTATTCTATACCCATAATAGGATCTTATGTAATCTCTATAATACAGTAATATTAGTGGGCAGATGTAATATGGGAACCAGCAGATGAAGAAACACGATATAACAGCGGTGATGATCCTGGAGGATCTCTGAGATCTCTGAGATCTCTTACTTTTTCTCAGTTTGTAGAAAATGGTGACATAAGAGGTGACGATGACGAGAAACGGGATCACACACATTATAATGAATCTGATCCACTGCATGGTCTCATGTAACCTTCCATTATAAAGAGCTGTGTAATATTTATATAGACACCATTCATCTAGATAACCTACATGGTATCTATACATGTAATACAGGGCACCGGCCACAGTGACGCTCAGCCCCCAGATGATCGCTGCACTGATTCTCACCAGGTGACGAGATCTATGAACTTTGGCCCAGAATGGCCACATGACGGACACCCAGCGGTCAACACTCATGGCGGTCAGGAGGAGAACACTGGCGCTCATGTTCACATTAAACAGAAATATGTTCACTATACAATAAGCGATATGTGGCAGGTCTGAGAGATTTGCAGCCCACTCAACAATTCTCAGGGGGAGAGATGAGCAGCACAGGAAGTCCGCGATGGCCAGGTGGAGGAACCACACGGCACTGATTGTGTTCTTCATCCTGAATCCGACAATCCAGATGACTAATCCATTACCGATGATCCCGAGAGCAAAAACAATGCTGAATAATGTAGTGGACGTCTTCTGCATAATGTTATAATAATACTTTATCTCGTCGTATTCGTCATGTGACCTGAGAAGACAGAATAGGGCAGACATTAGGGGAATGAAGAAGTTATAGGGTCATCAGTTTCTCCCTTGTACCTGGAGGACGGGGCTGACATCACAGTGGGATCACACTGTGGAGCGTTTCTTATGTTGTTACCTGCGTTTCCCAGCACCTGTAAAGTCTCGGAGATTTCGGAGATCTCCTGCACACAGCTCGGGTTTTTCTCCTCAGTATTTGGTGCAATACCTTGGTTTTTGCAGAATTCAGCATGTCGCTTATTTCAGCGTTTTTTCTGCATTTTTCACCCATTGAAAACAACAGGGAGTGCAAAAAACGCTGAAAAATGCTGAAAAAACGCTGAAAAACGCAGGTATCAGTTATTTCTGCATTTTTGGTGCCAAAACCTGATGAAGTAGAATTTGAGGTTTTTATGCACTAAACTTTATCAGCATCAACAAGAGACAAATGTACCGGGACAAAAACACTGCAAAAATGCAACAAAAACTAAGCAAAACCGGTGTAACGGCCAGATGAACCCCCACCCAGAATATACCCCGGGTATAAGAGATCAGATTCTTCACACTTCTTATAACCATTGAGTGATAATAACGGGGCCCCAGTCAGTACACAGGGGCACCACAGGGGTGGGATTCAGCCGGTTCTCCCCGGTTCGATGGAACCGGTTGTTCAAAAAGCAGCCGGTTCCCCGAACCGGGGAGAATGAGAGCGGCGATCCGGAACTATTTTGCACCTGAGAGTCGACGGTTCCCTGTGCCGGCTGTCAAGCTGACAGCCGGCGCAGAGAAGCTGCTGCGTGCCGGCTCCCAGGGATCAATTGCACTGGCGTCTATACAGACGGGTCAGAGCGACGTCTGCAGCGTGATCAGGTCATGTGATCACGCTACTGACGTCACTCGTCGTCGGCGCCCAGAAGGGTGAAGATTTGTGGTGAGTGTGCTCCATTATGGAGCTGAAGATACCACAGAAGATAAATGGGGGACATACTGTGTGTGTGTGTATGGGGGGGTGAATTTAGAGTGGGGATGGGGGTTACTTTATGTGTAGGGGGATTTGGAGATGTTGTGGGGGTTATTTTATGTGGGGGGATTTGGAGTGGGGATGGGGGGTTCTTTTATGTGTGGGGGGATTTGGAGATGTTGTGGGGGTTATTTTATGTGGGGGGGATTTGGAGTGGGGATGGGGCTATTTTATGTGGGGGGATTTGGAGTGGTGATGGGGGTTCTTTTATGAGTGGGGGGATTTGGAGTGGGGATGGGGGGTTCTTTTATGTGGGGGGAATTGGAGTGGGGATGGGGGGTTCTTTTATGTGTGGGGGCATTTGGAGTGGGGATGGGGGCTATTTTATAAGTTTGGGGATTTGGAGTGGGGATGGGGGTTCTTTTATGAGTGGGGGATTTGGAGTGGGGATGGGGGCTATTTTATGTGGGGGATTTGGAGTGGTGATGGGGGTTCTTTTATGAGTGGGGGGATTTGGAGTGGGGATGGGGGGTTCTTTTATGTTGGGGAATTTGGAGTGGGGATGGGGGGTTCTTTTATGTGTGGGGGGATTTGGAGTGGGGATGGGGGCTATTTTATGTGGGGGGGATTTGGAGTGGGGATTGGGGGTTCTTTTATGAGTGGGGGATTTGGAGTGGGGATGGGGCTATTTCATGTGGGGGGATTTGGAGTGGGGATGGAGGGTTCTTTTATGAGTGAGGGATTTGGAGTGGGGATGGGGGATTATTTTATGTGTGAGGGGACTTGGAGTGGGGATGGGGGCTATTTTATGTGGGGGGATTTGGAATGGGGAGAGGGGGTTATTTTATGTGTGGGGGTACTTAATGTGTGTGAGGGGATTTGGAGTGGGGATGGGGGTACTTAATGTGTGTGGGGGATTTGGAGTGGGGATGGGGGGATTTAATGTGTGTAGGAGATTTGGAGTGGGGATGGGGGCATTTAATATGTGTGGGGGGATTTGAGGGTACTGAAGAGTATGTATTTATGAGGGCATGTATGAGGAAACAGTATGGGGGATGGGTGCAGACAGTATGGGGAGCGAACGGGTGAATGTATGTGGACACAGTATGGGGAGTGAGGGTGATGGGATGTGTGCAGACAGAGTATGGGGAGTCGGGTATGTATGAGCAGACAGTATAGAGAGTGAAGAGGTAAATATATGAGGAGACAGTATGCTGAACAGGGGGATGTGAGAGGAGACAGTGTGAGGAGGAGGGAATAGTGTGAGGTGACAGTATATTGCAGATATTTTTATTTAGGGGCATTATAATGACTTCTCTGTCTTTAAGGGCATCGTGCGGAGAGTTGGTGCAGGAGAGCGGAGAAGATGGAGGTCTGCAGAGACGGCTGTGGATGAGAAAACTCATCATAGGATCTGGACAAGATGAAGAAAAGGAGAACGACTCCAGAGACGACGTCCTCTATAAGGTACCTGGATGTAAATATTATTTGTGAAATTGACTAATTCTCATGTTATTTGTTAGGAGCATTAAAGGGTTCTCCAGGTCTGTGTCACATAGAATGACTGCAGACTCAGCACAAACCTGGACAACCCCTTTAATGCTCCTAACAAATAAAAACATGAGAATTAGTCAATTTCAGAATTCTCACACTGCACACTGTCAGGATTCTCTCGTGCCGGTAATTTACATACATGCGGTTACATGCTGACTAGACATGTGTGGCCTCACTCAATGAAAATGAACGGAGCGAGGCCGGGCACGTCTAGTCAGAATGTGGCCAGAAGTATATAAATCACATGCTTGTGCTGACATGACCGTGTACTCTTGCCACCGGTAAGGGAGAATCTTAAAAGTGTGCAGTGCATTCGTTGTGAGAATTCAGAAGCTGCAATGTCAGGATTCAGATCTGCAGGTCCCAGTAGTCATCACATGGACACTTCACTCATGCCATTTTCATACTTATGGTCCTGTGACAACGAGCTTCTCCTCCTGCTTCTCTCAGTTTTTCACTGAACATTGAGAGCATTAGGGAGAGCAGCTCGTGGGTACATGACTAAGTGTGCAAATAGCATGTGAGCGGGGGGGGAGGGGGGCGCCGAAACAAATTCTTGCCAGAAAGCCTAGATACGCCTCTGGCCGCAACACACCCCCAGCCCCCGCGGACTGATCTCTGCAGTGCGGCGATTGGGTAGCGGCGCGCCGCGGCCATCTTCAGACACGAGGAGGAGCTGAAGAGAGAGGAGAGAGCAGAGGCTGCGAGGCAGAGCTGCAGAGTCTCTGAGGTACTGTGTGTGTGAGCAGCTGCCTGAGCTGCGGCGCTACCTGGGGCTGGCCTGGTCTGGAGACTATTTGGGCAGTATGTGCTAAGTTCTATTTGGGCAGTGAGTGTAGTATGTCACTGTATTATTTGGGGCTGGACAGTGGGCCCTCAGCACTGTATGACAGTGTGAGCAGCTGCCTGAGCTGCGGCGCTGCCTGAGGCTGGCCTGGCCTGGAGACTATTTGGGCAGTATGTGCTAAGTTCTATTTGGGCAGTGAGTGTACACTGTGTTCCAAATTATTATGCAAATAATATTTTCTCAGATTTTCCCAAATTACCTATATGAATTGCAGTCATTGTAATTTTCCAGTCAAATAACTATTAGAGTACAATTGAAAGGTTTTTGTACAAACTGCCTATGATAACAGTATATTTTTTAAAAAATAAAACACTCAAACTGCACTCAAAATGCATGTTCCAAATTATTATGCACAGCAGAGTTTTCAACCTTTTCATTTTAATAAAGAACAAAAAAATGGTCATTTTTGAAATTATAAGCATTAGCAGGTTATTACAAACTGAAATCAAACAGTTTTCAACTCAAAACTTTATTCTAGGTGATGTTACATTTGCACATAGGACCCCTTGTTCGAAAGGAGCTTCTGAAATCTCTCGTCCATTGAATTTGTCAGGTTTTGGATGGTTTCTGCTTCAATTGTTTTGCATGAGGACAGAATACCCTCCCAGAGCTGTTGCTTAGATGTGAACTGCCCCCCGCCATCATAGACACTCCTTTTGATGATGCTCCAGAGGTTCTCAATGGGGTTGAGGTCAGGGAGCATGGGGGCCACACCATAAGCTTGTCCCCTTTTATGCCCATAGCAGCCAGAGATGCAGATGTGTTATGTGCAGCATGAGACGGTGCATTATCATGCATGAATATGATCTTGCTGCGGAATGCACGGTTCTTCTTCTTGAACCATGGCAGGAAGTGCTGTTTGAGAAACTCAACATACACTATGGAGTTCATCTTTACCCTTCAGGGATCCTAAAGGGGCCGACAATCTCTCTCCTATGATTCCAGCCCAAAACATTATTCCACCTCCTCCTTGTTGGTGCCGTAGCCATGTTTGCATGGGATGTCCATCAACCAGCCATCCTCCACGCCATCCATCTGGACCATCGAGCGCTGCACGGCACTCATCGGTGAACAAAACAGTTTTGAAGTCAGTCTTCATGTATTGTTTGGCCCACTGGAGCCGTTTCTGCTTGTGTGCAGTGGATAGAGGAGGTCGACAGGATGGCTTACGCACAGCTGCAAACCTCTGAAGGACCCTGCATCTTGTTGTTCGGGGGATGTTGGAGGCACCAGCAGCTTCAAAAACTTGTCTGCTGCTATGACAAGGCTTTTTTGCCGCTGCTCTTTTAACCTGACGTAATTGCCTGTAGGAAACAGTCCTCAATTTTCCCTTATCAGCACGCACACGTGTGTACTGTGAATTAGCTACATACTTCTTGATTGTGCGATGATCATGATGAAGTGTCTTGGCAATATTGATTGTAGTCATGCCTTGACCTAAACACTCCACAATTTGTTGCTTCTCAGCAGCCGACACATCCTTTTTCTTTCCCATTTTGGTAGAAAATGTAGGATGCTTAATAATGTGGGACAGCCTTCTTAAGTAGTCTTGCCTTTCATTGGACACACCTGCCAAACTAATTAGCACAGGTGTCTGCAATTGTTTACAGTGATACAAAGATGACACACATCACCATCAATGAGTTTAACTGACAAACAAATTTTGTATTAGTTCAGCCTGATGAAGAGACCTGAGTAGTCTCGAAAGCTTGCAATTTGTTACCATCTTTTCAGTTAGCCATTAAAAGGTATCAACCACTGAGGACTCTCAACTCTAAATATTTTTCTATCTACTGGCTAACACGGTACGAAGATATACATCTTTACTGACAAACAAAAAAATTCTTACCTTATCACTCCTAAACAATTTTTGCATAATAACTTGGAACACAGTGTAGTATGTCACTGTATTATTTGGGGCTGGGCAGTGGGCCCTCAGCACTGTATGACAGTGTGAGCAGCTGCCTGAGCTGCGGCGCTGCCAGGGGCTGGCCTGGCCTGGAGACTATTTGGGCAGTATGTCACTGTATTATTTGGGCACTGTATGAGGTATTATATGAGCACTATGTGATGATATTATTTGCGCACTGTATTGTTTGAGCATTATGTGACGGTATTATTTGGGCACTCTGTGACTGTATTATTTGGGCACTGTATTATTTAGGCACATTCAGTGCCAGGAGCCCTTCCTTCTTGCCTGCGGCTCCTTAGCTGCTGCAGAACCTCATTTTAAAGAGGGAAGGGAAGGAGAGTGGAGTGGTTTTTGTGAAGCTATGAGGGGCTGCCTTGCTTCTGCAGAACCTGTTTTTGCCTAAAACCTTTTATGTGGAAAAAATTAATCACACCTGGATCCTGCAGTTCCTCCAGGACTATAAGTCCCAGCAGAACGTGGGGAGCAGTGATGTAATCCTTCAGCCTCTGACTAGCTATACCTCCCCCTTCTTTAAAAAGAGTTCTGCAGCTGCGGAGGGAACATATATGTATGAATCACAACCCAGCTGCTGCAGAACCTCTTGAGGGAATCCCATTCCGCAGGCTTCGGGGGTGTGGCTTCAAAAATGGGTGTGGCTTAAAGGGTGTGGCTTAAAATGGGTGTGGTTTACCGAGGCACAAACACAGAACCTGTTGTTAAAAATTTGAATCCCACCCCTGGGGCACCAGACATCAATCAGGGGCCCCAGACACCAATCAGGGGCCCCAGACATCACACAGTGGCCCCAGACATCACACATCGCACATGGGCCACAGACATCACACAGGGGCCCCAGACACCAATCAGGGGCCCCAGACATCACACATCGCACAGCGGCAACAGACATCGCACAGGGGCTCCAGACATCACACAGAAGCCCCAGACATCACACATCGCACAGGGGCCCCAGACATCGCACAGTGGCCCCAGACATCACACAGGGGCCCCAGACACTGCACAGGGGCCCCAGACATCACACATTGCACAGGGTCCCCAGACATCACACAGGGGCCCCAGACATCACACATCGCACAGGGGCCCCAGACATGGCACAGGATTGAGTTATATACTCAAGAACGGGCCCCAGACATTGCACAGTGGCCGCAGACATCACACATCACACAGGGGCCCCAGACATAGCACAGGGGCCTGAGGCCTCAGACATCACACATCGCACAGGGGCCCCAGACATAGCACAGGGGCCTCAGACATCACACATCACACAGGGGCCCCAGATATTGCACAGTGGCCGCAGACATCACACAGGGGCCCCAGACATAGCACAGGGGCCTGAGGCCTCAGACATCACACATCGCACAGGGGCCCCAGACATAGCACAGGGGCCCCAGACATCACACATCGCACAGGGGCCCCAGACATAGCACAGGGGCCTCAGACATCACACATCACACAGGGGCCCCAGACATAGCACAGGGGCCCCAGACATCACACCGCACAGGTGCCCCAGACATCACGCATCACACAGGGGCCCCAGACATCACACATCGCACAGGGGCCCCAGACATCACACAGGGGCCCCAGACATCACACAGGGCCCCAGACATCGCACAGGGGCTCCAGACATCACACAGGGGCCCCGAACATCGCACAGGGGCCTCAGACATGGCACAGAGACCTCAGACATTGCACAGTGGCCCCAGACATCACACATTGCACAGGGGCCCCAGATATGGCACAGGGGCTCCAGACATCACACAGGGGCCCCGAACATCGCACAGGGGCCTCAGACATGGCACAGAGACCTCAGACATTGCACAGTGGCCCCAGACATCACACATGGCACAGGGGCCCCAGACATCACGCATCGCACAGGGGCCCCAGACATCACACAGGGGCCCTAGACATGGCACAGAGACCCAGACATCACACAGGGTCCTCAGGCAGCACACAGGGACCTCAGACATCAGACAGGGGCCCCAGACATCACACATCGCACAGGGGCCCCAGACATGGCACAGAGGCCCAGACATCACGCATCGCACAGGGGCCCCAGACATCACACAGGGGCCCCAGGCAGCACACAGGGACCTCAGACATCAGACAGGGGCCCCAGACATCACATATCACACATGGGCCCCAGACGTTGCACAGTGGCCGCAGACATCACACATCACACAGGGGCCCCAGACATAGCACAGGGGCCTGAGGCCTCAGACATCACACATCGCACAGGGGCCCCAGACATAGCACAGGGGCCCCAGACATCGCACATCGCACAGGGGCCCCAGACATAGCACAGGGGCCTCAGACATCACACAGGGGCCCCAGACATAGCACAGGGGCCTGAGGCCTCAGACATCACACATCGCACAGGGGCCCCAGACATTGCACAGTGGCCGCAGACATCACACATCACACAGGGGCCCCAGACATAGCACAGGGGCCTGAGGCCTCAGACATCACACATCGCACAGGGGCCCCAGACATAGCACAGGTGAGTCGCACGTACAGGGCTTATGGGGTACTCGGCACCGAGCCCGTTCACTGCAATGGGGGATGTCACGGGTAGCGTAGCTCGGTCCGTTGCCCTGGGCGCTCACTAAAAAGGGGGATATTTACAGGGGATTATAGGTTTGTAGAAATGTTCGTGACGCCACCTGTGGTTCCTGGTCAGGGTGACCAGCGCTGCAGGGTAGATCCTCTGAGGGGTTGTTACTGGGCAGCAAGGTGTTAAGTCTCCCACAGGTAAGACTGATCCCTCGAGGTATATGGCGGTGTAGGGGTGCAGGTTCAATAAGGCAGACACACACAAGACAGTCTCTTTCTGTACCTTTACTGATGGTAGATGCAGGCACGTCCCGGGAAGCTGTCAGGGTGGAGGATGCACGTCCAGTAATCCTCTGAGTAGGTGTAGGGCCTCCTTACGTCTTTAATGTGTGTGAGTTTCTGACTTGCATAAAACAAAGCCTAACTCCGTGTTTTCTGCTACGCCCAGCTGACCTTGTGGTGGAGCCTTCTTTTGGACAGAACTAGTCTCTAATGGCCGGCCGACCAGACTCCTGTTCTTCCTGACCCCGGTTACGTATCAGCACTGCTGGGCCCCTCTGTGACCTGAAGTCCAGCAGGGTCTCCGGTTTTTCCTACTAGCCGTGAAGGTTCTAGCAAGCTCGGACCCGGTGTCCGGTAGTGCAGAGTGGAGGTAAGCTATCAATGCTGTTAAACCTCAGTCACTCTCTTTCCCTTTTTCCACTTGCCTGTCGTCCTACTCACACCTTTAACATAAGCACAACAGCAGTAGATGTCAGCTTCCTTTATCTTCACCGCTCTCCAAGCGTCGGCACGCTTACTTTCTGAAACGCTCGCTGAAGCACTCTCAGTGGACTCAACTTTGACCAGACTAAGTGGCAATCTGTCCCACTACTACTGGACTCCACGATGTAAGCTGAGTAGTTCCTGAAGTCCTCAGGCTTTCAAATAAGTCTTTCTTTCTGGCTAGTCTTCCCTCTCAGCTCGTCTGAGGTAACTAGCTTGTTTGCTCTGCAACACACTCTGACAGGAATCTAACCTCACTCCGGTGTTCTGAGGAGATCTAATCTGTCTGAGGTACAACCAACAACTAGCTAACGTTCAGCTAGACTGTCTTCATCTCACTGCTGTCTCTCTCCACACCCTTATATACCTGCGTACTCTGAAGGGCTCCCTCTGGTGGCACCAGGGAAATGTGAAGTGTGAATGAATATCGGGTGATTGTGGTTTACCTTTTGTGCATCCTCCAGGGTAACATGTGGCACCAAGCGCAGCTGGGCTACACACAGGGGCCCCAGACATCACACATCGCACAGGGGCCCCAGACATAGCACAGGGGCCTCAGACATCACACATCACACAGGGGCCCCAGACATCACCCATCGCACAGGGGCCCCAGACATCAGACAGGGGCCCCGGAAATCACATATCGCACAGGGGCCCCAGACAATGCACAGTGGCCGCAGACATCACACATCACACAGGGGCCCCAGACATAGCACAGGGGCCTGAGGCCTCAGACATCACACATCGCACAGGGGCCCCAGACATAGCACAAGGGCCCCAGACATCACACATCGCACAGGGCCCCAGACATAGCACAGGGGCCTCAGACATCACACAGGGGCCCCAGACATAGCACAGGGGCCCTAGACATCACACATCGCACAGGGACCTCAGACATCAGACAGGGGCCCCAGACATCACATATCGCACAGGGCCCCAGACATTGCACAGTGGCCGCAGACATCACACATCACACAGGGGCCCCAGACATAGCACAGGGGCCTGAGGCCTCAGACATCACACATCGCACAGGGGCCCCAGACATAGCACAGGGGCCCCAGACATCACACATCGCACAGGGGCCCCAGACATAGCACAGGGGCCTCAGACATCACACATCACACAGGGGCCCCAGACATAGCACAGGGGCCTGAGGCCTCAGACATTCCACATCGCACAGGGGCCCCAGACATTGCAGAGTGGCCGCAGACATCACACATCACACAGGGGCCCCAGACATAGCACAGGGGCCTGAGGCCTCAGACATCACACATCGCACAGGGGCCCCAGACATAGCACAGGGGCCCCAGACATCACACATCACACAGGGGCCCCAGATATAGCACAGGGGCCTCAGACATCACACAGGGCCCCAGACAGAGCACAGAGGCCCCAGACATCACACATCGCACAGGGACCTCAGACATCAGACAGGGGCCCCAGACATCACATATCGCACAGGGGCCCCAGACATTGCACAGTGGCCGCAGACATCACACATCACACAGGGCCCCAGACATAGCACAGGGGCCTGAGGCCTCAGACATCACACATCGCACAGGGGCCCCAGACAAAGCACAGGGGCCCCAGACATCACACATCGCACAGGGGCCCCAGACATAGCACAGGGGCCTCAGACATCACACATCACACAGGGGCCCCAGACATAGCACAGGGGCCTGAGGCCTCAGACATCACACATCGCACAGGGCCCCAGACATTGCAGAGTGGCCGCAGACATCACACATCACACAGGGGCCCCAGACATAGCACAGGGGCCTGAGGCCTCAGATATCACACATCGCACAGGGGCCCCAGACATAGCACAGGGGCCCCAGACATCACACAGGGCCTCAGACATCACACATCACACAGGGGCCCCAGACATAGCACAGGGGCCTCAGAAATCACATATTACACAGGGGCCCCAGGCATAGCACAGGGGCCTGAGGCCTCAGACATCACACATCGCACAGGGGCCCCAGACATAGCACAGGGCCCCAGACATCACACATCGCACAGGGGCCCCAGATATAGCACAGGGGCCCCAGACATCACACATCGCACAGGGGCCCCAGACATAGCACAGGGGCCTGAGGCCTCAGACATCACACATCGCACAGGGGCCCCAGACATTGCAGAGTGGCCGCAGACATCACACATCACACAGGGGCCCCAGACATAGCACAGGGGCCTGAGGCCTCAGACATCACACATCGCACAGGGGCCCCAGACATAGCACAGGGGCCCCAGACATCACACAGGGCCTCAGACATCACACATCACACAGGGGCCCCAGACATAGCACAGGGGCCTCAGACATCACACATTACACAGGGGCCCCAGGCATAGCACAGGGGCCTGAGGCCTCAGACATCACACATCGCACAGGGGCCCCAGACATAGCACAGGGCCCCAGACATCACACATCACACAGGGGCCCCAGATATAGCACAGGGGCCCCAGACATCACACATCGCACAGGGGCCCCAGACATCACATATCGCACAGGGGCCCCAGACATCACACAGGGCCCCAGACATCGCACAGGGGCTCCAGACATCGCACAGGGGCCCCGAACATCGCACAGGGGCCTCAGACATGGCACAGAGACCTCAGACATTGCACAGTGGCCCCAGACATCACACAACGCACAGGGGCCCCAGATATGGCACAGAGGCCCCAGACATCACGCATCGCACAGGGGCCCCAGACATCACATACGGGCCCTAGACATGGCACAGAGGCCCCAGACATCACACAGGGGCCCCAGGCAGCACACAGGGACCTCAGACATCAGACAGGGGCCCCAGACATCACACATCACACAGGGCCCCAGACATGGCACAGAGGCCCCAGACATCACGCATCGCACAGGGGCCTCAGACAACACACAGGGGCCCCAGGCAGCACGCAGGGACCTCAGACATCAGACAGGGGCCCCAGACATCACATATCGTACATGGGCCCCAGACATCGCACAGGATTGAGATATATACTAAAGAACGGGGCCCCAGACATCACACATTGCACAGGGGCCCCAGACATCACACATGGGCCCCAGACATCACACAGGGGCCCAGACATCACACATCGCACAGGGTCCTAGACATTGCAAAGGGGTCCCAGACATCACACAGGGGCCCCAGACATCACACAAATCACAGGAGCCCCAGACGTTGCAAAGGGGCCCCAGACATCGCACAGGGGCCCCAGACATCACACATCGCACATGGGCCCCAGACATCACACATCGCACATGGGCCCCAGACATCACACATGGGCCCCAGACATCACACAGGGGCCCCAGACATCACACAGGGGCCCCAGACATCACACAGGGGCCCCAGACATCACACAAATCACAGGAGCCCCAGACGTTGCAAAGGGGCCCCAGACATCGCACAGGGGCCCCAGACATCACACATCGCACATGGGCCCCAGACATCACACATCGCACATGGGCCCCAGACATCACACATGGGCCCAGACATCACACAGGGGCCCCAGACATCACACAGGGGCCCCAGACATCACACAGGGCCCCAGACATCACACACCCCCTGACATCACACATCGCACAGGGGCCCCAGACATCACACAGGGCCCCAGACATCACACAGGGCCCCAGACATCGCACAGGGGCCCCAGACATCGCACAGGGGCCCCAGACATCACACATCGCACAGGAGCCCCAGACATCGCACAGGGGCCCCAGACATCACATATCGCACAGGGACCCCAGACATCACACAGGGGCTCCAGACATCACACAGGGGCCCCAGACATCACACATGGGCCCCAGACATAGCACAGGGCCCCAGACATCACACAGGGGCCCCAGGCAGCGCACAGTGGCCCCAGACATCACACATTGCTCAGGGGCCCCAGATATCACACATCGCACAGGGGCCCCAGACATGGCACAGGGGCCCCAGACAGGATTGAGTTATATACTCAAGAACGGGGCCACAGACATCACACAGGGGCCCCAGTCATCACACATCGCACAGGGGCCCCAGACATTGCAAAGGGGTCCCAGACATCGCACAGGGGCCCCAGAGATCACACAGGGGCCCCAGACATCACATATTGCATATGGGCCCCAGACATCACACAGGATTGAGTTATATACTCAAGAACGGGGCCCCAGACATCACACACACACAAGGGGCCCCAGACATAGCACAGGGGCCTGAGGCCTCAGACATCACACATCGCACAGGGGCCCCAGACATAGCACAGGGGCCTCAGACATCACACATCGCACAGGGGCCCCAGACATAGCACAGGGGTCCCAGACATCACACATCGCACAGGGGCCCCAGACATCACGCATCACACAGGGGCCCCAGACATCACACAGGGCCCCAGACATGGCACAGAGGCCCCAGACATCGCACAGGAGCCCCAGACACCACGCATCACACAGGGGCCCCAGACATCACACAGGGCCCCAGACATGGCACAGAGGCCCCAGACATCGCACAGGGGCCCCAGACATCGCACAGGGGCCCCAGACATCGCACAGGGGCCCCAGACATCACACAGGGGCCCCAGACATCACACAGGGGCCCCAGACATCACACAGGGGCCCCAGACATCACACAGGGGCCCCAGACATCACACAGGGGCTCCAGACATCACACAGGGGCCCCGAACATCGCACAGGGGCCCCAGACATGGCACAGAGGCCCCAGACATCACACAGGGGCCCCAGACATGGCACAGAGGCCCCAGCCATCACACAGGGGCCCCAGGCAGCACACAGGGACCTCAGACATCAGACATGGGCCCCAGACATCTCACAGGGGCCCCAGACATCACACAGGGGCTCCAAACATCACACAGGGCCCCAGACATCGCACAGTGACCCCAGACATCACACCCCCTGACATCACACATTGCACAGGGGCCCCAGACATCACACAGGGGCCCCAGACATCACACAGGGGCCCCAGACATCGCACAGGGGCCCCAGACATCACACAGGGGCCCCAGACATCACACAGGGGCCCCAGACATCGCACAGGGGCCCCAGACATCACACAGGGGCCCCAGACATCACACATCGCACAGGGGCCTCAGACATCGCACAGGGGCCCCAGACATCACATATCGCACAGGGACCCCAGACATCACACATGGGCCCCAGACATAGCACAGGGCCCCAGACATCGCACAGTGGCCCCAGACATCACACAGGGGCCCCAGGCAGCGCACAGTGGCCCCAGACATCACACATCGCACAGTGGCCCCAGACATCACACATTGCACAGGGGCCCCAGATATCACACATCGCACAGGGGCCCCAGACAGGATTGAGTTATACACTCAAGAACGGGGCCACAGACATCACACATCGCACAGGGGCCTCAGACATCACACAGGGGCCCCAGTCATCACACATCGCACAGGGGCCCCAGACATTGCAAAGGGGTCCCAGACATCGTACAGGGGCCCCAGAGATCACACAGGATTGAGTTATATACTCAAGAACGGGGTCACAGACATCACACATCGCACAGGGGCCCCAGGCATCATGCATCGCACAGGGACCCCAGACATCACACAGGGGCCCCAGGCAGGACACAGGGACCCCAGACATCAGACAGGGGCCCCAGACATCACATATCGTACATGGGCCCCAGACATCACACAGGATTGAGTTATATACTCAAGAACGGGGCCCCAGACATCACACATCACACAGGGGCTCCAGACATAGCACAGGGGCCTGAGGCCTCAGATATCACACATTGCACAGGGGCCCCAGACATAGCACAGGGGCCTCAGACATCACACATCGCACAGGGGCCCCAGACATAGCACAGGGGCCTCTGACATCACACATCGCACAGGGGCCCCAGACATAGCACAGGGGCCTCAGACATCACACATCGCACAGGGCCCCAGACATAGCACAGGGGCCCCAGACATCACGCATCACACAGGGGTCCCAGACATCACACAGGGCCCCAGACATGGCACAGAGGCCCCAGACATCGCACAGGGGCCCCAGACATCATGCATCACACAGGGGCCCCAGACATCACACAGGGCCCCAGACATCGCACAGAGGCCCCAGACATCGCACAGGGGCCCCAGACATCACACAGGGGCCCCAGACATCACACAGGGGCTCCAGACATCACACAGGGGCCCCGAACATTGCACAGGGGCCTCAGACATGTCACAGAGACCTTAGACATTGCACAGTAGCCCCAGACATCACACATTGCACAGGGGCCCTAGACATGGCACAGAGGCCCCAGACATGGCACAGAGGCCCCAGACATCACACAGGGTCCCCAGGCAGCACACAGTGACCTCAGACATCAGACAGGGGCCCCAGACATCACATATCGCACATGGGCCCCAGACATCGCACAGGATTGAGTTATATACTCAAGAACGGGGCCCCAGACATCGCACATCGCACAGGGACCCCAGACATCACACAGGGGCCCAGACATCACACATCACACAGGGGCCCCAGACATTGCAAAGGGGTCCCAGACATCACACAGGGGCCCCAGACATCACACATCGCACATGGGCCCCAGACATCACACATCGCACAGGGGCCCCAGACATCACACAGGGGCCCAGACATCACACATCGCACAGGGGCCCCAGACATTGCAAAGGGGCCCCAAACATCGCACAGGGGCCCCAGAGATCACAGAGGGGCCCCAGAGATCACAGAGGGGCCCCAGACATCACACAGAGGCTCCAGGCAGCGCACAGTGGCCCCAGACATCACACATCGCACAGTGGCCCCAGACATCACACATTGCACCGTGGCCCCAGATATGGCACAGCGGCTTCAGACATCGCACATCGCACAGGGGCCCCAGACATGGCACAGAGGCCCAGGCATCACGCATCGCACAGGGGCCCCAGACATCACAGAGGGGCCCCAGACATGGCACAGAGGCCCCAGACATCACACAGGGACCCCAGGCAACACACAGGGACCCAGACATCACATATCGCACATGGGCCCCAGACATCGCACAGGATTGAGTTATAGGCCGGCGTCACACACAACTACAAAAAATCGGACCGTTTTAGTCGGACGATTATCGGAGCAAAATGAAAACATCACACACCCGCCTGGCATCCGATTTTCCTTCAAAGATGCGATTTAGTCGCATGTGTGTGTACCTTGTAACATCCGATTTTCATCCGACTTGCGAGATTTTCTCACAGGCTTGCAAAACTGACATATAATGGATCCAAAAGAATAGTATTTAAATCACAAAAGAAAGAATAGATATATACACATAGAACACACACACATATATATATATATATATATATATATATATATATATATACATGTCATTGTGACATATATATATATACATATATTTATAGTTCCTAGACTTCTACATACTGTAATAGCCGCTAATTCAATTGCCGGCTTTTGTGAAATCACAGAAGCCGACATGAAATGATACATTGTTTCCACACAGTTAACCATGTCATTTCATGTATTTTGATATATGGTATTAACTTACAATTACAAAAGTGTATGTGTGCAAAATTTCAGATATGTAGGGGTTAATTAAAGGTGTAAATTCGTTGAAAAAAAATGCGTGGGCTCCCGCTGTATTTTCTCCACCAGACAGACAAAGCAAGCGAGTGGGGGCAGATAATAATAGCCTAGGGAGGGTACATTTTTTTTGTGCCCCCCCTGGCTACTAACATCTGCCCCCAGACACCCCAGAAAGGGCAAATCTCTAATTAGATTTGCCCTTTCTGGCACTTTGCCCGTCTATTCCCATTGTCCTGTAGCGGTGGCGAATGGGTTAATAAGGGGTTAAAGCCACCTTGCAATTGAAAGGTCACTTTAAGCCAGGTTAATAATTGAGAGCTGTCAATTAGACAACTATCAATTATTAATCCTATTGTATGAAAGAAAAATCAAACACACACACTTTAATAAAAAATAAGTTTAATGAAATAATCACACAGTTTTTGACCATATTTTATTTTCCTGCTAAAACCATTTCCTGTAATAAAAATAAAATAAAAAAGCAAAATTATTTTTACCAATCCGATGCACAGTCAGGTCCCACGTTGTAATCCATCAGAAAGGGTTAACAGGTTACAGCTAGCAGGGAGCTAATGCTGCCTTCTGAGCTGTAACACCCTGAATGAATAAGTTCCTCTACCAGCAAAAGGAGAGGAAGTGATTAATGAGTGGAGCTTAATTGATTTATTGCCACTTTCACTTCAGTGACCTGACCTAAAGTGAAAGTGGGACACAATCAATTAAGCTTCATTCATTAACCCCTTCCCGACCCATGACGCCTACGTTGGCTTCATGAAAACCTGTGCCATCCCGACCCATGACGCCAACGTAGGCGTCATGCTATAAATCATGTTCCTGCGGGTCGGGGGACCGGGGTCACTGAAAGGTCACCCGACCCGCAGTAACAGGACCCTTACTGCATCACCACAGGGGGGTTGGCTTAACCCCTACGTGGCCACGATCGCTCTGATTGGCTGTTAAAAGTGAAACAGCCAATCAGAGCGATTTGTAATATTTCACCAATGAAACTGGTGAAATATTACAATCCAGCCATGGCCGATGCTGCAATAGCATGGGCCATGGCTGGACACTGTGTTCCCACCCTCCCCACACCGAGTAACGGTGGTGATCGGCCGCCACCGCCGATCGGTCACCGCCGTTACTATCATCTGCTGGCCGGTCCGATCGTCTCCCCTCCGGTGTGCTCTGCTCCCCCCGCTCTCCGATCACCCCCCCCCACGAATGTACTCACCTCCTCCGGTCTTCTGCGGCCTCTTGATCCGTCCCGGCGTCTGCCCGGGACTCTTCATGGGCGCCGCCATCTTGGAAAATGGCGGGCGCATGCGCAGTGCGCCCGCCGGCCGGCGCATGCGCAGTGCGCCTTTCAAAGTACAATTTATTTTGATCACTGTGATAAACTCTCACAGTGATCAAAATAAAAGTAAATGAACCCCCCCTGTCATAGGTAGGGACAAAAAATAAAATAAAGAATTTTTTTTTTTTTCCTTTTAGGCCCTGTCCACACGTTGCGGATTTCGCTGCGGATCCGCAGCGGATTTCGCTGCTGATCCGCAGCGGATTTCGCTGCTGATCCGTAGCGGATTTGGCTGCTGATCCGCAGCGGATTTCGCTGCTGATTTCGCTGCTGATCCGCAGCGGATTTCGCTGCTGATCCGCAGCGGATTTCGCTGCTGATCCGCAGCGGATTTCGCTGCTGATCCGTAGCGGATTTGGCTGCTGATCCGCAGCGGATTTCGCTGCTGATTTTGCTGCTGATCCGCAGCGGATTTCGCTGCTGATCCGCAGCGGATTTCGCTGCTGATCCGCAGCTGATTTCGCTGCTGATCCGCAGCTGATTTCTCTGCTGATCCGCAGCGGATTTCGCTGCTGATCCGCAGCTGATATCGCTGCTGATTTCGCTGCTGATCCGCAGCGGATTTCGCTGCTGATCCGCAGCTGATATCGCTGCTGATTTCGCTGCTGATCCGCAGCGGATTTCGCTGCTGATCCGCAGCTGATTTCGCTGCTGATCCGCAGCGGATTTCGCTGCTGATCCGCAGCTGATTTCACTGCTGATCCGCAGCGGATTTCGCTGCTGATCCGCAGCTGATTTCGCTGCGTATCCGCAGCTGATTTCGCTGCTGATCCGCAGCGGATTTCGCTGCTGATCCGCAGCGGATTTCGCTGCTGATCCGCAGCGGATTTCGCTGCTGATCCGCAGCTGATTTCGCTGCGTATCCGCAGCTGATTTCGCTGCTGATCCGCAGCGGATTTCGCTGCTGATCCGCAGCTGATATCGCTGCGGATCCGCAGCGGATTTGGCACTGCGGATCCACAGCAGATCCAGAAACCATGTACAGTACAATGCAAATAAATGGTACCCGGGACTCTTCATGGGCGCCGCCATCTTAGAAAATGGCGGGCGCATGCGCAGTGCGCCCGCCAGCCGGCGCATGCGCAGTGCGCCTTTCAAAGTACAATTTATTTTGATCACTGTGATAAACTCTCACAGTGATCAAAATAAAAGTAAATGAACCCCCCCTGTCATAGGTAGGGACAAAAAATAAAATAAAGAATTTTTTTTTTTTCCTTTTAGGCCCTGTCCACACGTTGCGGATTTCGCTGCGGATCCGCAGCGGATTTCGCTGCTGATCCGCAGCGGATTTCGCTGCTGATCCGTAGCGGATTTGGCTGCTGATCCGCAGCGGATTTCGCTGCTGATTTCGCTGCTGATCCGCAGCGGATTTCGCTGCTGATCCGCAGCGGATTTCGCTGCTGATCCGCAGCTGATTTCGCTGCTGATCCGCAGCGGATTTCGCTGCTGATCCGCAGCGGATTTCGCTGCTGATCCGCAGCGGATTTCGCTGCTGATCCGCAGCTGATATCGCTGCTGATCCGCAGCGGATTTCGCTGCTGATCCGCAGCGGATTTCGCTGCTGATCCGCAGCTGATTTCGCTGCTGATCCGCAGCGGATTTCGCTGCTGATCCGCAGCTGATTTCGCTGCTGATCCGCAGCGGATTTCGCTGCTGATCCGCAGCGGATTTCGCTGCTGATCCGCAGCTGATTTCGCTGCTGATCCGCAGCTGATTTCGCTGCTGATCCGCAGCGGATTTCGCTGCTGATCCGCAGCTGATATCGCTGCTGATTTCGCTGCTGATCCGCAGCGGATTTCGCTGCTGATCCGCAGCTGATTTCGCTGCTGATCCGCAGCGGATTTCGCTGCTGATCCGCAGCTGATTTCGCTGCTGATCCGCAGCGGATTTCGCTGCTGATCCGCAGCGGATTTCGCTGCTGATCCGCAGCTGATTTCGCTGCGTATCCGCAGCTGATTTCGCTGCTGATCCGCAGCGGATTTCGCTGCTGATCCGCAGCGGATTTCGCTGCTGATCCACAGCGGATTTCGCTGCTGCTCCGCAGCTGATTTCGCTGCGTATCCGCAGCTGATTTCGCTGCTGATCCGCAGCGGATTTCGCTGCTGATCCGCAGCTGATATCGCTGCGGATCCGCAGCGGATTTGGCACTGCGGATCCACAGCAGATCCAGAAACCATGTACAGTACAATGCAAATAAATGGTAAAAAAAAAACGCTGTGCACATGCTGTGGATTTTTCAGCGCGGATTTGCTGCGGTTTTAAATCCGCAGCATGTCAATTCTTTGTGCGGATTCCGCAGCGGTTTTACACCTATTCCATTATAGTTGTACACCTATTCCATTATAGTTGTAAAACCGCAGGGAAATACCGCAGCAAATCCGTGCTAAATTCGCAGGTAAAAGGCAGGTAATTTTACCTGCGGATTTTAGAAAAATCAGCAAGTGAATCCGCAACGTGTGCACGGGGCCTCAGGGTTAGGCAGGGTTCATATTGCATTATGGCAGTCCTTTAGATGGACTGCGTTTCACCGCAGTATAACGCGGTGTAACGCAGTCCGTTAACGCTGCCATTCACCCCATTTGTGTGCGCATCGCAACGCATGCCGTAAAGCGGCATGCGTTCGCGACGTGCTGTCATTCAGTGACGGAGCCTCGGACACGGGCTGCAGCGTCTGGGCTCCGTCACCGCTAGCGCAGATGAATCATCTGATGATTCATCCGCGCTAGCGGATATAGCATAACGCGATCGCGTTATGCTATACCATTACCAGCCGGTGAACGCTACGTGTTGAACGGGCTGGTAAAACGCAATATGAACCCAGCCTTAGGGTTAGAATTTGGGTTACGGTTAGAATTTGGGTTAGGGTTGGAATTTGGGTTAGGGTTGGAATTAGGGTTAGGGTTGGGATTAGGGTTAGGTTTGTGGTTAGGGTTAGAGTTAGGATAAGTGTTAGGGGTGTTTTGGGGTTAGGGTTGGGATTAGGGTTAGGCTTGTGGTTAGGTTTATGGTTAGAGTTGGGATTAGGGTTAGGGGTGTGTTGGGGTTAGGGTTATGGTTAGGGTTTGTATTAGGGTTAGGGGTGTGTAGGGGTTAGGGTTGGGGTTAGGGGTGTGTTGGGGTTTGGGTTGGAGTTAGAATTGAGGGGTTTCCACTATTTAGGCACCTCAGGGGGTCTCCATACGCGACATGGCGCCACCATTGATTCCTGCAAATTTTGCGTTCAAAAAGTCAAACAGTGCTCCCTTTATTCCAAGCCCCGACGTATGCCCAAACAGTGGTTTACCCCCACATATGGGGTATCAGCGTACTCTGGAAAAATTGCACAACAACTTTGGGGGTCTAATTTCTCCTGTTAACATTGGGAAAATAAATAAATTGGGGACTAAAGATCATGTTTGTGGAAAAAATATGATTTTTTTATTTTCATGCCCGGGCGTTATAAACTTCTGTGTAGCCCTTGGAGGTTCAAAGTGCTCACTACACATCTATATAAGTTACTTGCGGCATCTAGTTTCCAAAATGGGGTCACTTGTGGGGAGTTTCTACAGTTTAGGCACATCAGGGGCTCTGCAAACGTAACATGACGCCCGCAGACCATTCCATCAAAGTCAGCATTTCAAAACGTTACTACTTCCCTTCCGAGCCCCAACGTGTGCCCGAACAGTGGTTTCCCCCCACATATGGGGTACCAGTGTACTCAGGACAAACTGTACAACAACTTTTGTGGTCCAATTTCTCCTGTTACCCTTGTGAAAATAAAAAATTGCGGGTTAAAAAAATCAGTTTTTGAGGATAAAAATGATTTTTTATTTTCACGGCTCTGCATAATAAACTTCTGTGAAGCACTTGGGGGTTCAAGGTGCTCACCACACATCTGGATAAGTTCCTTTGGGGGCCTAGTTTACAAAATGGGGTCACTTGTGGGGGGTTTCTACTGTTTAGGCACATCAGGGGCTCTGCAAACGTAACAAGATGCCCGCAGACCATTCCATCAAGTCGGCATTTCAAAGCGTCACTACATCCCTTCCGAGCCCTGACGTGTGCCCAAACAATGGTCCCCCCCCCACATATGGGGTACTAGCGTACTCAGGACAAACTGGACAACAACTTTTGGGGTCCAATTTCTCCTGTAACCATTGTGAAAATAAAAAATAGTGGGCTAAAAAATCATTTTTTGAGAAAAAAAAAGATTTCTTATTTTCACGGCTCTGCGTTATAAACTTCTGTGAAGCACCTGGGGGTTCAAAGTGCTCACTATGCATCTAGATAAGTTTCTTAGGGGGTCTAGTTTCCAAAATGGGGTCATTTGTGGGGGAGCTCTAAACTTTAGGCACACAGGGGCTCTCCAAACACGACATCGTGTCCGCTAACGATTGGAGCTAATTTTCCATTCAAAAAGTCAAATGGCGCTCCTTCCCTTCTGAGCCCTGCCGTGCGCCCAAACAGTGGTTTATGACCACATATGAGGTATCTGTGTACTCAGGAGAAATTGCCCAACAAATTTTAGGATCCAATTTATACTGTTGCCCATGTAAAAATGAAAAAAACTGAGGCTAAAAGAAAATTTTTGTGAAAAAAAGTACTTTCTTTTTTTTAAGGATCAATTTGTGAAGCACCTGGGGGTTCAAAGTGCCCACTATGCATCTAGATAAGTTCCTTAGGGGGTCTAGTTTCCAAAATGGGGTCACTTGTGGGGGAGCTCCAATGTTTAGGCACACAGGGACTCTCCAAATGTGACATGGCAACCGCTAAATATTCCAGCATATTTTCCATTCAAAAAGTCAAATGGCGCTCCTTCCCTTCTGAGCCCTGCCGTGCGCCCAAACAGTGGTTTATGACCACATATGAGGTATCTGTGTACTCAGGAGAAATTGCCCAACAAATTTTAGGATCCAATTTATACTGTTGCCCATGTGAAAATGAAAAAACTGAGGCTAAAAGAAAATTTTTGTGAAAAAAAAAGTACTTCCTTTTTTTTACGGATCAATTTGTGAAGCACCTGGGGTTCAAAGTGCTCACTATGCATCTAGATAAGTTCCTTAGGGCGTCTAGTTTCCAAAATGGGGTCACTTGTGGGGGAGCTCCAATGTTTAAGCACACAGGGACTCTCCAAATGCGACATGGCAACCGCTAAATATTCCAGCATATTTTCTATTCAAAAAGTCAAATGGCGCTCCTTCCCTTCTGAGCCCTGCCGTGCGCCCAAACAGTGGTTTATGACCACATATGAGGTATCTGTGTACTCAGGAGAAATTGCCCAACAAATTTTAGGATCCAATTTATACTGTTGCCCATGTGAAAATGAAAAAACTGAGGCTAAAAGAAAATTTTTGTGAAAAAAAAAGTACTTTCTTTTTTTTACAGATCAATTTGTGAAGCACCTGGGGGTTCAAAGTGATCACTATGCATCTAGATAAGCTCCTTAGGGGGTCTAGTTTCCAAAATGGGGTAACTTGTGGGGGAGCTCCAATGTTTAGGCACACAGGAACTCTCCAAATGCAACATGGCAACCGCTAAATATTCCAGCATATTTTCCATTCAAAAAGTCAAATGGCGCTCCTTCCCTTCTGAGCCCTGCCGTGCGCCCATACAGTGGTTTATGACCACATATGAGGTATCTGTGTACTCAGGAGAAATTGCCCAACAAATTTTAGGATCCATTTTATCCTGTTGCCCATGTAAAAATGAAAAAATTGATGCTAAAAGAAAATTTTTGTTGGAAAAATTAAAATGTCCATTTTTTCCTTCCACGTTGCTTTAGTTCCTGTGAAGCACCTGAAGGGTTAATAATCTTCTTGAATGTAGTTTTGAGTAGCTTGAGGGGTACAGTTTTTATAATGGTGTCACTTTTGGGTATTTTCTGCCATATAGACCCCTCAAAGTGACTTCAAATGTGAGGTGGTCCCTAAAAAAAATGGTTTTGTAAATTTTGCTGTAAAAATGAGAAATCGCTGGTCAACTTTTAACCCTTATAACTTCCTAACAAAAAAAAATGTTGTTCCCAAAATTGTGCTGATGTAAAGTAGACATGTGGGAAATGTTATTTATTAACTATTTTGTGCCACATATCTCTCTGGTTTAACAGAATAAAAATTAAAAATTTGAAAATTACAAAATTTTCAAAATTTTCGCCAAATTTCCATTTTTTTCACAAATAAACGCAAAAATTATCGACCTAAATTTACCACTAACATGAAGCCCAATATGTCACGAAAAAACAATCTCAGAATCGCTAGTATCTGATGAAGCGTTCCTGAGTTATTACCTCATAAAGGGACACTGGTCAGAATTGCAAAAAATGGCAAGGTCTTTAAGGTCAAAATAGGCTGGGTCATGAAGGGGTTAATCACATCCTCACCTGTCGCCAGGAGAGGAACTTATTCATTCAGGAGCTTTCAGCTGAGCACGCAGTATTACTTGCCTGCTTGGCTCAAAGCTAGTTAACCCTTTGTGAAGGATTACAGCGTGGGACGTGACAGATCGCCAGAAAGGTAAGAATAATGTTGTTTTATTATTTTTTCTTTATTTTAGGAGATCAAAGGCTTCGCACGGATTAAGAGTAAAATACAATATGGTCAAAAAAATGTGTTTTTATTTCATTAAAATTATTTTTTCTTAATGTGTGTGTTTTTTTATTTACTTCAATTCAATTGGCGGCTTTTGTGAAATCACAGAAGCCGACATGAAATGATACATTGTTTCCACACAGTTAACCATGTCATTTCATGTATTTTTATATATGGTTTAAACTTACAATTACGTACATGAGTATATGTGTGCAAATTTTCAGATATGTAGGGGTTAATTAAAGGTGTAAATTCGTTGAAAAAAAATGCGTGGGCTCCCGCTGTATTTTCTCCACCAGACAGACAAAGCAAGCGAGTGGGGGCAGATAATAGCCTAGGGAGGGTACATTTTTTTTGTGCCCCCCCTGGCTACTAACATCTGCCCCCAGACACCCCAGAAAGGGCAAATCTCTTATTAGATTTGCCCTTTCTGGCACTTTGCCCGTCTATTCCCATTGCCCTGTAGCGGTGGCGAATGGGTTAATAAGGGGTTAATGTCACCTTGCTATTGAAAGGTCACTTTAAGCCAGGTTAATAATTGAGAGCTGTCAATTAGACAACTATCAATTATTAATCCTATTGAAGTAAATAAAAAAAACACACACACATTAAGAAAAAAAATTTTTATTGAAATAAAAACACATTTTTTTGACCATATTTTATTTTACTCTTAATCCGTGCGAAGCCTTTGATCTCCTAAAAGAAAGAAAAAATAATAAAACAACATTATTCTTACCTATTCCGCCGATCTGTCACATCCCACACTGTAATCCTTCACAAAGGGTTAACTAGCTTTGAGCCAAGCAGTGCAAGTAATTCTGCCTGCTCAGCTCAAAGCTCCTGAATGAATAAGTTCCTCTCCTGGTGACAGGAGAGGATGTTATTAATGAATGAAGCTTAATTGATTGTGTCCACTTTCCCTTTAGGTCAGGTTACTGAAGTGAAAGTGGCAATAAATCAATTAAGCTCCACTCATTAATCACTTCCTCTCCTTTCGCTGGTAGAGGAAGTTATTCATTCAGGGTATTACAACTCAGAAGGCAGCATTAGCTGCCTGCGAGCTGTAATCTGTTAACCCTTTCTGATGGATTACAACGTGGGACCTGACTGTGCATCGGATTGGTAAGAATAATTTTGTTTTTTTATTTTATTTTTATTACAGGAAATGGTTTTTGCAGGAAAATAAAATATGGTCAAAAACTGTGTGATTATTTCATTAAACTTATTTTTTATTAAAGTGTGTTTGATTTTTCTTTCATACAATAGGATTAATAATTGATAGTTGTCTAATTGACAGCTCTCAATTATTAACCTGGCTTAAAGTGACCTTTCAATTGCAAGGTGGCTTTAACCCCTTATTAACCCATTCGCCACCGCTACAGGGCAATGGGAATAGACGGGCAAAGTGCCAGAAAGGGCAAATCTAATTAGAGATTTGCCCTTTCTGGGGTGTCTGGGGGCAGATGTTAGTAGCCAGGGGGGGCACAAAAAAAATGTACCCTCCCTAGGCTATTATTATCTGCCCCCTCTCGCTGGCTTTGTCTATCTGGTGGAGAAAATACAGCGGGAGCCCACGCATTTTTTTTCAACGAATTTACACCTTTAATTAACCCCTACATATCTGAATTTTTGCACACATACACTTTTGTAATTGTAAGTTACAACCATATATCAAAATACATGAAATGACATGGTTAACTGTGTGGAAACAATGTATCATTTCATGTCGGCTTCTGTGATTTCACAAAAGCCGGCAATTGAATTAGCGGCTATTACAGTATGTAGAAGTCTAGGAACTATAAATATATGTATATATATATATATATATATATATATGTCACAATGACATATATATATATATGTATTCTATGTGTGTATATGTATTGTTTCTATTCTTTATTAAAGCTGTCAGTGTGATTTTTACAGTATAGCCGGGGATGAATTAGCGGCTATTATACTATGTAGAAGTGTATGACCTATATATATATATATATATATATATATTATATATATATAAAATATACATATATATATATATATATATATATAATATACATATATAATTATTTGCTTTTTGTGTACATTTTTTTTTGACAATGTGATTTTTACATGACTTTTTACATAGAGATAACTGCTCTATGTAAAACTTCATGTTAAAATCGCATTGCATACAGATGGAAAACTGATGGAAAACTGATGGAAAACGCATGGTGCAATTTAAAATTGCATCAAATCGCATGCCTTTTTGCAACAAATGTACCGTTTTTTTCCTGCAGAAAACGGACCGATTTTTTTCCAGCCAGTGAGTATGAGCCCTTATAGACATGTCGGAGCCATTCAATGGACGAAACCATTGACTAGAAGGTGGGAACCTCTCCTCCCCTACCCTTGGGCTGTTCCCAGTAGCCCAAGACAAGGGACTTATGCGTGACCAGTGTTGTGTTGGGAGATCTCCAGGGAAAAAGGGTGAGGGCTCTTAGCTGCGGCAAGACCTCACGTCGGTCTGTGATTTTGGACTTATTATGGACATCAGGAATAACATGGATATTTGATTTGGTATGCTGCCTGCCTCAATAAATCCCATTGGATTGTTCTTAGCCCGGTGGTCTCTTCTTGCTCTGCCGCATACCCCGTCACACCACAGTACCACCACACACAGTATAATGTTCCCACAGTACCACCATCCCTCCACACACAGTATAATGTTCCCACAGTACCACCATCCTCCCCACACAGTATAATATTCCCATAGTACTGCCATCCCCCTGCACACAGTATAATGTTCCCACAGTACCGCCTTCCTCCACACAGTATAATGTTCCCACAGTACTGCCATCCCTCACACAGTATAATGTTCCCACAGTACTGCCATCCCCCACACACAGTATAATGTTCCACAGTACCGCCATCCCCTACACACAGTATAATGTTCCCACAGTACTGCCATCCTCCCCACACAGTATAATATTCCCATAGTACTGCCATCCCCCTGCACACAGTATAATGTTCCCACAGTACCACCATCCTCCCCACACAGTATAATATTCCCATAGTACTACTATCCCAGCACACAGTATAATGTTCCCACAGTACCGCCATCCCCCACACACAGTATAATGTTCCCACAGTACCACCATCCCCCACACACAGTATAATGTTCCCCCAGTACTGCCATCCCCCCACACAGTATAATGTTCCCACAGTACCGCCTTCCTCCCCACACAGTATAATGTTCCCACAGTACTGCCATCCCCCACACACAATATAATGTTCCCACAGTACCGCCATCCCCTACACACAGTATAATGTTCCCACAGTACCGCCATCCTCCCCACACAGTATAATATTCCCATAGTACTGCCATCCCCCTGCACACAGTATAATGTTCCCACAGTACCACCATCCTCCCCACACAGTATAATATTCCCATAGTACTACTATCCCCAGCACACAGTATAATGTTCCCACAGTACCGCCATCCCCCACACACAGTATAATGTTCCCACAGTACCACCATCCCCCACACACAGTATAATGTTCCCCCAGTACTGCCATCCCCCCCACACAGTATAATGTTCCCACAGTACCGCCATCCCCTGCACACAGTATAATGTTCCCCAGTACCGCCATCCCCCACACACAGTATAATGTTCCCACAGTACCACCATCCCCACATACAGTATAATATTCCCCCAGTACCGCCATCCCCCACACACTGGGAGCGCAGCTGATCGCCCATGACGTACTATTCCGTCCATGGGAATTAGGTCCAGGGTCACATGGACGGAATAGTACGTCTCATGGCAGAGAGGGGTTAAAATGCCCGTGTGAAAAGCTTTAAGTCTGTGGGTTTGAGACCAGGAGACGCAGTGAAAAATATGTTCTTTTTTTGAATTTGCTTATTGTTATTACTACTTTTATAGGATCAAAAATGTTGTTTTTCACCTCAGGATACAGGGATCATAAATATACAGTTATATGAAAAAGTTTGGGCACCCCTATTAATCTTAAGCTTAATGTTGTCTAAAAATTGGTGGTTTTGCAACAGCTATTTCAGTTTGATATATCTAATAACTATTGGACACAGTAATGTTTCTGCCTTGAAATGAGGTTTATTGTACTAACAGAACATGTGCAATCTGCAACCAAACAAAATTTGACAGGTGCATAAGTATGGCCACCCTTATCATTTTCTTGTTTTAAATACTCCTACCTACTTTTTACTGACTTACTAAAGCCCTTTTTTGGTTTTGTAACCTCATTGAGCTTTGAACTTCATAGCCAGGTGTATGCAATCATGAGAAAAGCTACTTAAAGTGGCCACTTGCAAGTTGTTCTCCTGTTTGAATCTCCTCTGAAGAGTGGCATCATGGGCTCCTCAAAACATCTGTCAAATGATCTGAAAACAAAGATTATTCAACATAGTTGTTCAGGGGAAGGATACAAAAAGCTGTCTCAGAGATTTAACCTGTCAGTTTCCACTGTGAGGAACATAGTAAGGAAATGGAAGAACACAGGGACAGTTCTTGTTAAGGCCAGAAGTGGCAGGCCAAGAAAAACATCAGAAAGGCAGAGAAGAAGAATGGTGAGACCAGTCAAGGACAATCCTCAGACCACCTCCAGAGAGCTGCAGCATCAACTTGCTGCAGATGGTGTCACTGTGCATCGGTCAACTATACAACGCACTTTGCACAAGGAGAAGCTGTATGGGAGAGTGATGCGAAAGAAGCCGTTTCTGCAAGCACGCCACAAACAGAGTCGGCTGAGGTATGCAAAAGCACATTTGGAGAAGCCAATTTCTTTTTGGAAGAAGGTCCTGTGGACTGATGAAACCAAGATTGAGTTGTTTGGTCATGCAAAAAGGCGATATGCATGGCGTCAAAAAAACACAGCATTCCAAGAAAAACACTTGCTACCCACAGTAAAATTTGGTGGAGGTTCCATCATGTTTTGGGGCTGTGTGGCCAATACCGGCACCGGGAATCTTGTTAAAGTTGAGGGACGCATGGATTCCACTCAGTATCATCAGATTCTTCACAATAATGTTCAAGAATCAGTGACAAAGTTGAAGTTACGCAGGGGATGGATCTTTCAGCAAGACAATGATCCAAAACACCGCTCCAAATCTACTCAGGCATTCATGCAGAGGAACAATTGCAATGTTCTGGAATAGCCATCCCAGTCCCCAGACCTGAATATCATTGAACATCTGTGGGATCATTTGAAGAGAAACACATCATGAAAAACAGTCTTACCAAGTCTGATCAAATGACCAAATGCACTAGCAGGATGCAGCAGGCTCCCATAGATAAAGGCTGTAGAAGCACAGGTGCTTACCACTGATAAAAGCAGCCACCCTATCACAAAAATAGTGATGATGAAGGTGTTAACTGCTTAGGCTACTTTCACACATCCGTCTTTTTGAATCAGGCGTGATCCGGCGTGTTTTTAAAAAAACGGATCCGGTACCGGATGCGGTTTTTTAGCATTGACTTACATTAGCGCCGGATCGCGCCTGATGTCACTGCGTTGCATCCGTTTTTGGCCGGATCCGTCGGAATTGTACATTCCGGCGGCCGGACAAGACGCTTGCTGTAACGTTTATTTTTTTTGCTGGAGCTGCCTGATGTGCCTGAAGCGGCGCATCAGGCGGCCGGAAACAATAGAATTCAATGGAACCGGATCAGACTTTTGTGCAATCCGTCAAAAGTCTGATCCGGATTCTGGAAATCGAGGTCTACTACTACTACTACTACTACTACATTTTCCAGTGTCTCCGGGCATCAGAAACCCTCTTTTTGTGGGTTCAAAAGTTCAGGTCGGATTCAGCAAAAAACCGGATCCGTTGCATCAGTTTTTTTGTTTCAGCGCCGGATCCGTCCCTTCAGGCATAGGACGGATCATGCCTGATACAAAAAGACGGATGTGTGAAAGAGGCCTTAGTGGCAAAAAAGCACACAAATGTAAGTTGCTTAGGACATGAATGTCATGCACAGTGTCTGGATAACAGCCTATTTTAAACATTTGTGTGCTTTTTTGCCACTAAGCAGTTAACACCTTCATCATCACTATTTTTGTGATAGGGTGGCTGCTTTTATCAGTGGAAAGCACCTGTGCTTCTCCAGCCTTTATCTATGGGAGCCTGCTGCATCCTGCTAGTGCATTTGGTCATTTGATCAGACTGTTTTTCATGATGTGTTTTTGCTAAAAAGTTTTTAATGTGATTTTTTTGAATTTATGTCTAGTTAGTGACTCGCAGTAAAATGGGGACCCTTGACGTTGGGTTGCGAGCTTATCTGCTTTGGCCAAAATAGTAACTAATACCTCATTTGATGCATTTATCATATGCATAATTTTTTGCACTTTTGGCTTGGTTTATTTTGTTGTGCGCATTCAGTGCTGACCAGCCCGCCTTCCATCATAGGCGTTTAAAATAGGCTGTTATCCAGACACTGTGCATGACATTCATGTCCTATTTTTGTGATAGGGTGGCTGCTTTTATCAGTGGAAAGCACCTGTGCTTCTCCAGCCTTTATCTATGGGAGCCTGCTGCATCCTGCTAGTGCATTTGGTCATTTGATTAGACTTGGTAAGACTGTTTTTCATGATGTGTTTTTGCTAAAAAGTTTTTAATGTGATTTTTTTTGGGATCATTTGAAGAGGGCTGTCCATGCTCGGCGACCATCAAACTTAACTGAACTGGAATTGTTTGGTAAAGAGGAATGGTCAAAAATACCTTCATCCAGGATCCAGGAACTCATTAAAAGCTACAGGAAGCGACTAGAGGCTGTTATTTTTGCAAAAGGAGGATCTACTAAATATTAATGTCACTTTTCTGGTGAGGTGCCCATACTTATGCACCTGTCAAATTTTGTTTGGATGCAGATTGCACATGTTCTGCTAGTACAATAAACCTCATTTCAAGGCAGAAACATTACTGTGTCCAATAGTTATTAGATATATCAAACTGAAATAGCTGTTGCAAAAACACCAATTTTTATAAAACATTAAGCTTAAGATTAATAGGGGTGCCCAAACTTTTTCATATAACTGTACATTGTTACACACAATGTATCTCTATGAATTTGTATAAGCTTGGGTTGGCATGACAGGAGATCACTGTGGTTGTCATTGCCGGATTGCTATGAGCGCTGCCTAGCTGTCGGCCCTCATAGCAAGTGAGCATTTCTGCTGCTCAGAGCAGGGATGAAGCCCTTCTCTATGCAGCACAAGCGATCGGATGATGGCAGCATCTAGTTTCCCATGGATATTATTGAAGAAAGTGTAAAGTTACAAAAATGTTTTTAAAATGTTCACATCACCCCCATTCACCCCATTCAAAATAAAACAATAAAAACATACGCATGTTTGGTATCGCTGTGTTCAGAATCGCCCGATCTATCAAAATAATTAATCAGTAAACGATGTAACGAGAAAAAAAATCAAAACTCCAGAATTACGTTTTTTTGATTGCCGCAACATTGAATTAAAATGCAATAATGGGCGATCAAAAGATCGTATCTGCATCAAAATGGTAACAATAAAAATGTCAGCTTGTCGCGCAAAAAATAACCCCTCACCAGCCCCAGATCATGAAAAATAGCGACTTTTTTACTTTACAAACTTTGTAATTTTTTTTGCACCACTTAAATAAAAAAGTTATGGCTCTGGGAAGCAGGGGAGCAAAAACCAGAAACGCAAAAACGAAAATTGGGCTGATTCTACAATATAAATGTAATAGAATATTGCACCAGGCCAGAAAATCCCTGACAGGCTGCAATACACATCACAACCACTGGGTGGCCACAGGAAAAGACACAGCACAGACACCTCCCAGATGAGCACTGCCAGCACTTCCCATGTCACTCCAGCTCTGTCACCACTCTCCACTACCTAAGGGTATGTTTCCACGGTCACTAAACGCTGTGGGTTGGACGCTGCGTTCATCCGCAGCGTCCAATCCGCAGCGGACAGATGTTACAGCATAGTGGATGGGATTTCATGAAATCCCATCTCCACTATGTGTGCAGAGATGCCTCCGGCTGCCCTGCCTATACACACACACGGCGCGTCTTTCTAGACCACAGCATGTCAATCTATCTTGCGGAGATGCTCCCTACAATGTATTGGATGCGGTGATTCCGCACGGTTCAATGAACACATGCGGAATCGCCGGCGTTCAAAATCCGGCAGCGCTTTGGACGGAGAGGACATTTGCTGCGTCCAAAGCGCTGCTGGATTCTGCCCGTGGAAACATACCCTAATAGACTAACACTGGAAATAGAAACGTCCCCTCCACTAATCCCCTAATAACATGTAAAAATCTCCTTTTCTATCCATTTATGTATTAACATTAAAGCCAAAATAAAGCAAATAAAGTAAAAAGTAGAAAGCAAATAATATATTTTATGTAATGTTCTCATAACAATATAAACTGATATATATGTGATTGTATGCAGGGCTGACACTAGGAATTTCGGGGTCCCATACTGGCGACATTTTCAAGCCCCCTTTAGACTCCACCCAGCCTTCACCCAGCTCCGCCTCCAGCCCTCGAACCTTCCACAGTCTCACCGCCCACTCTTGGAAAAACTCCACTTCTGCACCACATCCTCACCAATCACACATTAAGGGCTCATACTCACTGGGTGGAAAAAAATCGGTCCGTTATCTGCAGGAAAAAAACGGTACGTTTGTTGTAAAAAGGCATGTGATTTGCATGCGATTTTAAATCGCACCATGCGTTTTCCATCAGTTTTCCATCTGTATGCAATGCGATTTTAACATGAAGTTTTACATAGAGCAGTTATCTCTATGTAAAAAGTCATGTAAAAATCACATTTTTTTAAAAAAATGTACACAAAAAAAAATAATTATATATATATATATATATATATATATATATATATATATATATATATATATATATATATAGGTCATACACTTCTACATAGTATAATAGCCGCTAATTCATCCCTGGCTATACTGTAAAATCACACTGACAGCTTTAATAAAGAATTGAAACAATACATATACACACATAGAATACATATATATATATATATATATGTCATTGTGACATATAAATATACATATATTTATAGTTCATACACTTCTACATACTGTAATAGCCGGTAATTCAATTGGCGGCTTTTGTGAAATCACAGAAGCCGACATGAAATGATACATTGTTTCCACACAGTTAACCATGTCATTTCATGTATTTTTATATATGGTTTAAACTTACAATTACATGAGTATATGTGTGCAAATTTTCAGATATGTAGGGGTTAATTAAAGGTGTAAATTCGTTGAAAAAAAATGCGTGGGCTCCCGCTGTATTTTCTCCACCAGACAGACAAAGCAAGCGAGTGGGGGCAGATAATAATAGCCTAGGGAGGGTACATTTTTTTTGTGCCCCCCTGGCTACTAACATCTGCCCCCAGACACCCCAGAAAGGGCAAATCTCTTATTAGATTTGCCCTTTCTGGCACTTTGCCCGTCTATTCCCATTGCCCTGTAGCAGTGGCGAATGGGTTAATAAGGGATTAATGTCACCTTGCTATTGAAAGGTCACTTTAAGCCAGGTTAATAATTGAGAGCTGTCAATTAGACAACTATCAATTATTAATCCTATTGAAGTAAATAAAAAAAAAACACACACACATTAAGAAAAAATTTTTTTATTGAAATAAAAACACATTTTTTTGACCATATTTTATTTTACTCTTAATCCGTGCGAAGCCTTTGATCTCCTAAAAGAAAGAAAAAATAATAAAACAACATTATTCTTACCTATTCCGCCGATCTGTCACGTCCCACGCTGTAATCCTTCACAAAGGGTTAACTAGCTTTGAGCCAAGCAGTGCAAGTAATTCTGCCTGCTCAGCTCAAAGCTCCTGAATGAATAAGTTCCTCTCCTGGTGACAGGAGAGGATGTTATTAATGAATGAAGCTTAATTGATTGTGTCCACTTTCCCTTTAGGTCAGGTTACTGAAGTGAAAGTGGCAATAAATCAATTAAGCTCCATTCATTAATCACTTCCTCTCCTTTTGCTGGTAGAGGAAGTTATTCATTCAGGGTATTACAACTCAGAAGGCAGCATTAGCTGCCTGCGAGCTGTAATCTGTTAACCCTTTCTGATGGATTACAACGTGGGACCTGACTGTGCATCGGATTGGTAAGAATAATTTTGTTTTTTTATTTTATTTTTATTACAGGAAATGGTTTTTGCAGGAAAATAAAATATGGTCAAAAACGGTGTGATTATTTCATTAAACTTATTTGTTATTAAAGTGTGTTTGATTTTTCTTTCATACAATAGGATTAATAATTGATAGTTGTCTAATTGACAGCTCTCAATTATTAACCTGGCTTAAAGTGACCTTTCAATTGCAAGGTGGCTTTAACCCCTTATTAACCCATTCGCCACCGCTACAGGGCAATGGGAATAGATGGGCAAAGTGCCAGAAAGGGCAAATCTAATTAGAGATTTGCCCTTTCTGGGGTGTCTGGGGGCAGATGTTAGTAGCCAGGGGGGGGCACAAAAAAAATGTACCCTCCCTAGGCTATTATTATCTGCCCCTACTCGCTTGCTTTGTCTGTCTGGTGGAGAAAATACAGCGGGAGCCCACGCATTTTTTTTTCAACGAATTTACACCTTTAATTAACCCCTACATATCTGAAATTTTGCACACATATACTCATGTAATTGTAAGTTTAAATCATATATAAAAATACATGAAATTACATGGTTAACTGTGTGGAAACAATGTATCATTTCATGTCGGCTTCTGTGATTTCACAAAAGCCGGCAATTGAATTAGCGGCTATTACAGTATGTAGAAGTGTATGAACTATAAATATATATATATGTATGTGTCACAATGACATGTACATATATATATATGTATTCTATGTGTATATATGTAGTGTTTTGTGAGCTGTCAGTGTGATTTTACAGTAGCCGGGGATGAATTGCCGGCTTTTCAAAGGAGACTGGGGCATATAAATCGGACAGCACTTGCATTGGTGCGAGTGCTGTGCGATGATTTCTCGCACCCATTGACTTGCATTAGCGATTATCATGCCAAAATCGCATCAAATCGCAGCATGCTGCGATTTTTTTCTCACACCGATTTCTGATGAGAAAAAAATCGCAAATGAAAACTCACCCATTGACTAACATTGGTCAGATTTGAATCCGATTTTTTTTCATCAGATTTTCATCCGTTTTCGGCGCCAGTGAGTATGAGGCCTAACAGTTCCCATCACCAGATCACATACATAGCCAGCAGCTTTTGTTTCAGCCAAAACAAGGAGTGGAACAATCAGAGGAAAAGTATAATAGAAACACCTCACCACTTCTGTATTTTTCACCCACTCATGGTTTTGGCTTACAAATACTGATGTATAATACTTACCAAAAACATATGAACATGGCCTTAGCATAGGTGATTACTTTTTTCACAGGTGAACCCTTTAAGTGCATCTTTTCTACTGTGCAATATTCATAGGACAGGGAGGGGTTAAACTTCTAAGTATTTCATCTGTATTGGAAATCAAGAATCTTCCCCTTATTGATATCAAGATAGTAAGTGACCTCCATACACAACACAATCCCCTATACCAAGACCAATAATACCACATAAAAGGAACAAATACCGCCACACTGTGACCAGACCACAAATTACCACCATATACTGAACGAATGATACCACATACAGAGGACAAATACCATCATATCATGGTCAGACCACATATTACCTCCACATTGTGACCGAATAATACCCCATACCAGGGAAAAATACCCCCACACCATGACCAGACCACATATTACCACCACATTGTGACCGAATAATACCCCATACCAGGGAGAAATACTCCCACACCATGACCAGACCACATATTACCACCACAGAGTGACCGAATAATACCACATACCAGGGAGAAATACCGGAACACGATGACCAGACCACAAAGTATCAGAACGTGGTGGCCGAGCAATACTACATACAAGGAACAACTACCACCGCACCATGATCAGATGATGCCTATGAGAACCTTGTTCAGGCCTTGTTCTGGCTCTAATAGACTTGCATTGAGAGCTTTTTGATGCAGCTTCTGGCTTCCGGCCAGTCAGAAGGGCTCACAAGATGGAGAAGCGAACTGGAGCGGTGCTGAAAAATGGTGAACATGCCAGAAGCTGAATATACGAAAGGGGTAAAGGAACTTAGGTTTTAAAGGACTCTATCTGCACAGAATGACTGTTCAAACAAAGTCCCCCTGATCGGTGCTTATAGACATCGAATGTATACAAGGGCTTTAACCCCTGTGGTTGATAGACTCACTCAGCTGTACACAGAGTTACGCTGTCCATTTAAGATCTTCACTGGTTTATTATATATGCGGCATAAACCGTGGTGTAGTAAAAATAACCACGGCCCTTTGGGCAAAACAGGAAAACAAAACAAAGTGGTAACACAAAGCACAGTCCTTATGGTAGTGGGGATTCGTCCGCTCAGGGTTAGCAAAACACATGGTTCAGGTTAGCACTAACAAGTCTCTGGAGTAATCCTCACCAGACACACTGACCACTGAATGCCTCAGACCACACCCTGGGGTGGACATAAGGTGGACAACCTCCTATCCGCTCTATGGTTTTCCACAAAAACCCAGCCTTTAAAATGGCTGATTAACTCCCCTCAACACATAGTGTGCTGGAGCAAAACTTCTGGATTTCAAATCACTGAAGCTAATAGCCTCAGTGAAACGTATCTTCCCTCCAGCACTCTGCCAGTGACTTTTTTCTTTTTTGCGCTTTTGTTTTTTCTTCCCCTTATTTCAAGAGACTTATCTTTTGTTTATTGCGCCCCGAGCCGGTGTTTTTATTTATATAATTTTTGGGTCAGATTTGATGTTTTAATCACCTCTTATTACATTTTCTTATGTTGTTGTTGCTGACGAGAAACCACAATTCTGGTGCTTTTATTTTTTTTTTCATATTTTTTAAAGAATTTTTCTTTTACTTTTCTCTGTGTTTGTTTGTCCTCTTAGGGGGCTTGAACCTGCAATAATCCGATCACTTGTGCTATATTTAGCAGTACCACAATATTGCTGAATATTGCAAAAATCACGATCTCCTATAAAAGTCAGCAAAAGGTTGGTTTTCACAGGAATTTGTCATGACTGGCACAGGCCATCAACAGGCTTCTGGCCATCATGGCAACCCAGCAGCTCCCCACGATCATGTCACAAGAGTGCCAATGGGCGCATAGAACAGCACTCTCCCCTGCTGACACGTTGTAAATGCTGCTGTCACAGATCGACAGCGATGTTTAACAAGTGACAGATGATGGCTGAATATCACTGCCATCATTTGCCAGGAAAGATGTGGTATCAGCTTGCGAGCCTGCATCAAAGCCAGGGAGACAACATATGATGTACCCAGTATGTCAAATTTCATTAAGGGCTTAAACACTCTGGGGAGATTTTTCAAAACTAGTAGTAGGCAAAAATGAAGTAGCTGCCTATATCAATGCATCAGTGTATAGCTAAAAATGAAGTACATTCACAGTACATATCTTTATATGATACACAACAATATAATATCCCCATGTATAATAGCACCTGTGTCTACTGCATATGTGATATCCTATACATTTATGTATTATGTGTCTATGTATTGTACCTGTGTGATAAATACAACAGGTACAATATATGTGAATAAAGGCTTCACTGGGGAATGGGGTCAGGGGTCAGTCCCTGCCTGGATTGGTTACAGTAATGGTGACAGGAGGCGCCTGTCAGAGAATACAGCTATTGATTTAGTGATTGTGTTCCCCAGCTCTGAGTTCTCTGGTCGATGCTGTGTGTGGATGAGAATCCTGCACCGATCAGACAGCACAAAGCTTCGGGGTCTCAGTTAATCACTGCTCCTAGTCTCTAAAGGCAGCCCCTGCCTACCCTCATCACTGTGCAAAACAATCAGACACATTCAGGTCATTCTTTCCCTCTGGTTCAGGGGGTGATTGAAGTCCTGCACACAGCTGCAGCTTCCTTCCAGTGAGAGAGCAGATACCGTTCTGCACAGGCTGGAAGTAAAACTCAACAAGAAAGATGATACTATGGCACTAATTTAATCAAAAAATTCCAATTTTTATTAAACACAATATAAAACTAATACAATGTGGGATGAGAAGGTAAAAGTAGAGAGACACACAACATATGTGCTGCCACAAGCGACGCACTCGACTGGATGATAGGAAAATAGCAGTTTAGATACTATTATAACTCATAGATGTATATATATGGTATCAGGCCTCAGTAAAAATACCAACCAGTCAATTTAGACATTTCAACATGAATGGCTAATTAGCCAGAGTATTATACAGCTGCCTGCGATGAACCATACCATTCAGGAGTAAATAACCAAAGTTGTCAATGCTGCTAATGATCAATCTGTAAATATCTAATTTAAAGCAAAAACACAGACCAAGCTGCTAAATTGTAATGAAATACAGATTGAAAGCTGCCAGGTGCAACGCTACCACCATACTCACAACATTGCAACAAGGAACATAGTCCATGATTAAGAAATCAAGCGGTATAATTACCAGTGAGCAGGAGGTACGAGCAGATGGCAGATCCGACATCCAGACCAGCGCGTCCGCCCCGACGCGCGTTTCGGCTAACCTTTTTCAAGGGGCCTACTCCATTAGTATCTTACTCAACTTTAAATAGGGGCCGGTGACCGCGCTCAATATCGCGTCACCGGAAGTTTTAATCCAGACCGGAAGTGACGCGCTCTGTCTCCAAGGAGACCACCACGCTCCCAGGCGTCGGCGTCACACCATAGGCGGAGCCCAGGGCGGACCTCCACCACAGTGTATAGACGCCAAGAGCCTGCAGCGGTGATGGTTCCCAGGAGACATGCGCGTACAGGTCTGGCAAAATTTGTATACAAAATACGGAAAACACATTTTAAAATACAACGATCAGTGCCATCAGTAGATATATTAATTGTTGCAGACCATTATCCGTCTCTAATATACAAGAGTCATACAAAGCAGCTTCCTTCCAGTGAGAGAGCAGATACCGTTCTGCACAGGCTGGAAGTGCCTGCAGGGAGAAGGAGGCGATCTAACAACAGGCGCCAGACAGGACGAGACGGAAGGAGGAGCTGTGAAGACCGGAGATGCTGCGCGCATAGTTGTAAAATGTAAAGAAGCGTTTCTGTTGGTAAGTGACGGTGACCGGCCCCTTTGCCCCTGGGGCCTTGTGTGTAGAAGAAAAGAGGGGAGGGATCCGCCACCCGAGCAGCCGGCATGTCCGGGGCCCCCCTCTTTCCTTCTGCTCACCGAGCCCCATACATCAGGAAGGGCAGTAATGCTCTGATGACGGCCCTGATTGTATGGGTGAAGTGTGTGTGGTATTCGCAGGTATGCGGGATGCAGTGATGAGACGTAGACGGAGCAAGCTTTAAACTGAACATTTATAGAATGACCCGGAAAATAATGGGGGCTAACAGGGATTCTCCTCACAAGGAAACTATACACCAATACACATTAACATAGGCGAACGGCTATTAAGAAAGTGCCGCTACCTAAAAGGACACGATAGGGCCGACTAGAAGTCCTAGAACTAGATTAAACAACAAACAGAGTGTCACTTATCAGCTCTGACGTCCTGCAGAGTCGTAGTCCGATGGATGTCCGTTTGGCGTCCCAGCCGCTGAGTCCAGCCAACGGGGAGCTGCTGCAAACTTTGGGTGTCCGTACACCCAGGTGTAGATGGGGCGCAACAGGCCCTGGAGAAGCATGCTGGCGTAGAGTCTGCCCCTCCCGGGGACCGAGGAGGCGGCAGCTGAAAGCTCTGCTGGGTAGGCTGCAACCGTGGGCTGGGGTGAGTCAGCGGCGGTCGCGGCTGGAGGCAGGTAGGCCGCAACTACGGGCTGTAGTGAGGCAGTGGCGGTCGCGGCTGGAGGCGGGCAGGCCATAGCCGCGGGCTGGGGTAGAGCAGTGTCAGGTGAGTACCTCGCACGTCTCCCCCTTCTGTGCACCGCTCGAGTACGTCCTCCCCACTCCCTGCAGGTCTCTCCCTCTTCACTCCTGTCCATCTCCGCGCCAACTCCTCTCCTGAACTCCTGTGCTCCTTTTATATCGGCTCCGCCCCCACACCTTCCAGAATAGTCTCTGCCTCTCCCTCCAGTTCCTTCCCCGGGCACCTTCTCCCTAGGAACTTATGTGACAGCCCCCTTGGTTCTGGCCCGGGCACACAACTGGGGCCTTCTCCCTACATTCCCCCATCCTTTGAGCTCGCCAGTCCTCGGGCGAGGGTTTGGGGGGTTTTGTGTCAATATGTCGGCACTGTAATTGTCTCTGCCACACAAACTGATCCTGTTCATATCGCTCAGGGGGTTTGCCTGCTGTAGACCGCTCAGAGCGTCGCGGTTCAATGGTCTGGATAGAGTCCTCTGGGGTGGTGGTAGATGGCTGGGCAATTGGGGTTGCCAGGGCATGAGCCCTGGGAGTATCCGCTGGTCTTATAGAATAGTCCTCTTCATCTTCATCATCCCAAATGGCTGTTGCAGGGGCTGGAGCCTGCGCTGAAGGGTCTGGGGTCCACAGAGTAGTCTCGCCCTGGGCGGGGTCTGCGGACATACAGGGTCGTAACATATTGCGGTGCACCACCCGGATGAGTTGATTCCCTTCCTCTGACTGTATTTCATACACTGGCCCGTCTGGACTTATTCGCCGTAGAATTCGGTGGGGCTTTCTTCCCATCGGTGGCTCAATATGCTTTGAGGCCGCTGGTCTCGTACCAGCACGCAATCTCCTTTTTGGAATTCAATGGGCTGTGATGTGGTCTTTTCAGGGTATTCCAGGTCTTGGAGTTTGGTCTGCACTAGTCTATGCAGAGTCTGCAGACGACACCAATGGTCCCGGACCCAGGAGTGAACCCCAGCGCATAGCTGTTCTTCCCTGGGGTCCAACTCTACCTCAGTAATCCCTTTGCCTTCCCGACCGAAGAGCAGCGTGTACGGGGTGTACCCGGTGACCCGATGTACCTGGTTATTATATACCCAGACCAGTTCAGGGATGTATTCAGGCTATCGGGTTTTCTGATCGTCTTCCAGGGTCCACAACATTTGAATTAGAGTCCGGTTGAACCGTTCGCAGGCTCCATTCCCCTGCGGGTGATATGGGGTGGTCGGGGACTTGTCAATGCCATACACGCGGTGCAGTTACTCCATTACCTGCCCCAGGAAGCAGGCTCATTGGTCTGAGTGAATGCGTTGCGGGCAGCCATATATGTTGTGAATGTGCTGGATTCTGAGTTGGGGCTCCCTCTGGTGGCTGCTGATAGTATTTAAGCTGCCTTGACTGACAGAGACCCTTCAGCTGAGGATTCAGCTGCGGACGATTGGCAATCTGGGAGTGATGACTGGGGAGATTTAAGGGAGTAACCTTCCCATGATCCTCGCCGGTGATTAGTTGTCTCTTCCTGGTCCAGTTTGGAAGTCAGCTTGTTTTCTGCTGTCTCCTGCAACTTTCAGATAAGTTATTTTCTGCTTTTTTCTGTGGTTTTGTTTTTCCTTTGTTTTTTGCTCTTCTGGAGTGTGGTCAGCCGGGTCCCCCTGCTGGGGCCTGCGCTGGTCTATGTTTCTCATTTATCTCTGCTTATTTGTTGGTCCCTGTTATTTCAGTGGCTGCTGGGTAGCTACCTGTTCACACCAGAGTTCTGATCTAGCGGGGGAGCGATCATGTGATCTCAGTATTTTTTGAATCAGAAGTGTTGGAATTTTTCCTAGGGTTTTGCTGGATTGCAGACAGTATTCTTTCCTGTCCTGTCCTATCTAGATAGTTTTGGGACCCAGCGTTTGCTTATTCTATTTTTTGCCTGAGTGTGTATTTCATCTTGTCTCACCGCCAATATATGTGTGGGGGCTACCCATTCCTTTGGGGCGCTACTACGGGGCAGTTAGCTTTCACCTTTCAGCTTAGCTAACTCTCTGTCTGTGTCGAGGCATCTAGGTCATCGTAGGTACATCCCACGGCTGCTTCTAGTTGTGCGGTTAGTTTAGAGGTCTGCAATCCATTAGTTATCAACCTCTCTGGGTGTCTGGCTGCCTTGGCTATTTTTGTTACTGTCCTCCTCAGCTACCAAAACACAACACATATACTTGAATAAAGTTTTTACAGATAGCATAAGCAGCCGATTCTGCTATCTGATCTCGGGTGGGGGTCACCAAGGCAAACTTGGTAAAGTGGTCCACCATGACTAGGCAGTGCTGATATCCCTGGTGAGCCGGACCGATGGTTAAGTAATACACCATTAACAGTTCGAGGGGTGCGGTGGTTACAATTGTTTGTATAGGGGCTCGTTGCTCAGGTGGTTTAGTCAACTCACATAGGTGGCACGTACGTCACACTTCTTCTATTACAGCGTGTAACCGGGGATGGTAGACTATTCACTGTAGCCATTGGAAAGTCTTTTGCACCCCAAAATGAGCCCCTTTTTCATGAGCCTCCTGGGCAATACCAGCCAGCAGGGCTCCCGGCACCACCACCTGTCAGGTTGCGGTGGGCTCGGCATGTAGGGTTGTCTTACGGTACAATAGCCCTTTCTTGATCACCAGTCTTTCCCATTGGTGGAGCAATAGCACAATGTCCTTAGAAAGCATTTTCCTTTGGGCGTCTTCCCGGAGTTATCCTTGAACGACCACCGGGCGCTAATTTCGCTATCTTTTTGTTGCTGGCAGATCCATTCATCCCGAGATTGCTCGAGAATGCCCTCTTCCGGCTTTGCACAGGATTGCTCCTTGTGATTGCTGTGATCTCGGCGGGTTTCAAAGAATACAGCATTTCTTCTCCTTTGAGTTCTTCATCCCGACTCTGCCCTGGGACAGTGTGCCGGATCCGGGACAAGGCGTCAGCGTGAATGTTCTCTGCCCCTCTCTTGTAGACAATTTTGTATTTAAACTTGGCCATCCTGGCCACCCACGGTTGCTCCAGGGCTCCCAATTTGGCGTTTTCGAGGTGAGCCAGTGGATTGTTGTCAGTTCGTACCACCACCTCGGATCCTGCTAGGTACTCCGCAAATTGCTCCGTAATAGCCCATACTACCGCCAGGAGCTCGAGCTTGAAGGAGATGTAGTTGTCAGGATTGAGTTCGGAGTCATGAAGTGATCGGCTGCCATAGGCGATCACCTTCTCTCAGCCATCCTGCATCTGCGACAACACAGCCCCCAGCAGTGCAAGCTCCCGTCGGTGTGTAGAATGAACGGTTGCGAGAAATCCGCATAAGCTAACACTGGGGCTCCTAAGAGTGCTGCTTTAAGATCCCGGAAAGCTTCTTTCTGTGGTTCATGCCACTGTCCCTTGCAGTTGTTAGTGCCGGCCGGAACTCCTCTTAACAAGTCTTGCAAAGCTCGTGCTCTGCGGGCAAAATTTTTCACGAAGCGACGGTAATATCCAGCCAGCCCAAGAAGGCCCGCACATCCTTCACCGTCTCGGGGGTAGGCCACTCCTGTATGGCAGCAACCTTCTCCGGAGACGGCCTCACGCCCTCAGTGGAGACCACATGCCCCAGATATTCAATTTGAGTGCGAAACAGGTGGCATTTTTGTGGCTTCAGCTTCAACCCGTATTTTTGTACCCGGCCAAGCACCTGGCCCAAACGATGCAGATAATCCTCAAACGTGGCGGCAGAGATGATAATGTTGTCCAGATATATCAGAGTGGCTTCGAAGTTGAGGTCGCCTAGGCACCGCTCCATCAGGCGCTGAAAGGTTCCAGGAGCGTTAGCTAGTCCGAACGGCATCTGTTTAAATTCAAACAGTCCCATGGGTAGAATGAAGGCGGTTTTGGCTCGGTCTTCTTTGGACATTGGTACTTGCCAGTATTCACTGGCCAAGTCTAAGGTAGAAAAATATTTTGCCTGTCCCAGGGCCGAGAGAGACTCCTCTATGCGAGGGAGCTGATATGAGTCTTTGATGGTGCAGGCATTCAACTTTCGGTAATCTACACAGAACCGCAGGGTGCCATCCTTTTTCCGCACCAACACTATGGGAGCTGCCCAGGGGCTCTGGCTTTTCCGGATCACCCATTATTGCAGCATTTGATTCAGCAGCGTCTTTACCTCTTGGTATAACTGCGGTGGAATCTGCCGATATCGCTCTCTGATGGGGGCCGCCCCTTCAGTGGGGAAGCTGTGTGTAATGGCTGTGGTGCACCCAAAATCATCCTCATGACTGGCGAATACCTTCTGGTAATAGCCCAGGAGAGCTTCCACTTGGTGTATTTGGGCCGAGTCGAGGTCAGAGAGTTTGGCTCGCATTTTCTCCAAGATTGCTCGCCCTGCCTGCTCAGGCAAGGGCTCTGCGGTCCGGACGGCGTGCACAGTTACAGCCCAGGGGTCCTTTGGATTCACTCCCACTTGCACCGTCGAAGGCGGGAGCACCTCTTCCAGTGGTTTTACCATTTTGCCATTTCCACAAGGGGCTTCAGGTGAATGTTCTGGTCCTCCAGGTTGACACACCGCATGAGGACAGTCCCCTTTCGCATACTAGCCAGGGCGCAAGCCACCAGAAGCCCGGAGGGTAGGTGCTCGAGGAGGCCTGGCTCCACCTGCACCTCTACTCCTTCCAGCGGTATATGGGCCTGGATGGGCAGAGCAACAACTGTCTGTCCTGGCAGTAGCAACAGCTGAGGAGCTGCAGGTGCAGTCACCCTCCCCAGCATCTCTCCCTCCTTGCAAGCCTCCTGAACTCGCGCTCCCCGCACCAGCTGCTGGAAGACCTGCCCTGCAGGGTATGGGAGCTCTATCGCTTCAACGTCTCCTGGGCAGGTTCATGGAAAAGGAGACTGCCGAATTCAGTTTCGCCTCCCTGAGTCAGGACCACGCCTCGCCGGCCCAATTCCTTGCCGCACATCGAGATTTGCATCCAGGCTACTCCAGCAACGGGTATAGGCAATTGATTGGCAGCCACTAGTTTTATCACGGACCCCCACTGAAGTCTTGTGCTTTCTGGAAAATGCTGCCGGAAGTAAGTCTCTGGCATAGTGGTCACTTGTGACCCCGTGTCTACCATGCAGCGCACGGCACGGCCTTCAATTTCCACCCAGACCAGCGGGTACCTCGCAACTAGTTCCTCGGGACTTCCACCACCCCGTGGGGTGTGTTCTGGCTCCGAGCGGCGTCCCCCTGGCTCAGAGCCCTTTTGTTTAATGGCTGTCGGGACGGGTCCTTCCCCCGCCAAGGACACTCCCGGGCGAAGTGACCCGCTTCTCCACAGCTAAAACAAGTGACGGGCCGCGAGGGCCAGCCACCCCGTGCATTACGGGACCTCCAAGTTGACATGTTCTGCCCTGGTAGGCCTTTCTTTTCACTTCAGCTAGTTCACCTCTGATATTCTCCAGCTCCTGTCGCATTTCCCCACCCACGGGGCCTCACTGAATGCCATCATTCAGACAGGCTTCAATGCTCTGGGCCTTACCCACTGGGGCTGTCACCTTTTGCTCCTGCTCCCACGCGTGGGCCCCACTCCCTGCCCCGGAGAAGGTCAAACGCGGGTCTACCCGTGTTCGCTCTCGCAAGGCTTGCTTAGTCAGGGGGTCGCGCATTCCAGTCACTAAGAGGTCACGCAGGGTAATGTCAAGGGGCCCCACGCTAACCCCGTCCTTCTGCTCGATAGCCGTATAGAGCTCCTGCAGCACATTCATATACTGAGTGACTGTCTCCCCCTCTTCCTTCAAGCGGCTGAAGTCTGCATTATCTGGACAAAAGTATTCCGTTGCCCCGGGGGCCTTAACATCACAGAGTCCCGGGCCTCTCCCTCCAATGCCATGATGGCCACCTCGGCCTCCAGATCAGGGGTCATCGGGTGCATTCTGAACAACCCCCGAATTCGCTCTGTCCAGTTCCACAGCATGGTATTACTGCCGGTAAGCTTGGGCAAGTTTTTATAGGATGACCAGGAAAATAACGGGGGCTAACAGGGATTCTCCTCACAAGGAAACTATACACCAATACACATTAACATAAGCGAACGGCTATTAGGAAAGTGCCGCTACCTATAAGGCCACGATAGGGCCAACTAGAAGTCCTAGAACTAGATTAAACAACAAACAGACTGTCACTTACCGGCTCTGACGTCCTATAGAGTCTGATGGATGTCCGTTTGGCGTACCAGCCGCTGAGCCCAGCCAACGGGGAGCTGCTGCAGACTTCGGGTGTCCGTACACCCAGGTGTAGATGGGGCGCAACAGGCCCTGGAGAAGCACGCTGGCATAGAGTCCGCCCCTCCCAGGGACCGAGATGGCGGCAGCCGAAAGCTCTGCTGGGTAGGCCGCAACCGCAGGCTGTAGTGGGACAATGGCGGTTGCGGCTGAAGGCAGGCAGGCTGCAACCGCGGGCTGGGGTGAGGCAGCGGTAGTCGCGGCTGGAGGCAGGTAGGCCGCAACCGCGTCTGTAGTGAGGCAGTGGCGGTCACGGCTGGAGGGGGGCAGGGCGCAGCCGCGGGCTGGGGTAGAGCAGTGTCAGGTGAGTGCCTCGCAGGTCTCCCCCTTCTGTGCACCGCTCGGGTACGCCCTCCCACTCCCCTGCAGGTCTCTCCCTCTTCACTCTTGTCCGTCTCCACGGCAACTCCTCTCCTGAACTCCTGTGCTCCTTTTATATCGGCTCCGCCCCCACACCTTCCAGAATAGTCTCTGCCTCCCCCTCCAGTTCATTCCCCGGGCACCTTCTCCCTAGGAACTTGTGACAGCCCCCTTGGTTCTGGCCCGGGCATACAACTGGGGCCCACTCCCCTACATGTGTACAGTATGTGATTTTATGGGTGGAGTGTGTGTACAGCATGTGATTGTATGGGTGAAGTTTGTACAGTATGTGACTGTATGGATGAAGTGTGTATACAGTATATGATTGTATGGGAGCAGTGTGTACAGTATGTGATTGTATGGGTGGAGTGTGTGTACAGCATGTGATTGTATGGGTGAAGTTTGTACAGTATGTGACTGTATGGGTGCAGTGTGTGTACAGTATGTGATTATATGGGAGCAGTGTGTGTACAGTATATGATTGTATGGGTGAAGTGTGTGTACAGTATGTGATTGTATGGGAGCAGTGTGTGTACAGTATGTGACTGTATGGGAGCAGTGTGTGTACAGTATGTGATTGTATGGATGCAGTGTGTGTACAGTATATGATTGTATGAGAGAAGTGTCTGCACAGTATGTGATTGTATGAGAGCAGTGTGTATAGTATGTCGATTGTATAGGAGAGTGTGTGTATACAGTATGTGATTGTATGGGAGCAGTGTGTGTAGCAGTATGTGATTGTATGGGCAGTGTGTGTACAGTATGTGATTGTATGGGAGCAGTGTGTGTACAGTATGTGATTGTATGGAGCAGTGTGTGTACAGTATGTGATTGTATGGAGCAGTGTGTGTACAGTATGTGATTGTATGAGAGTAGTGTGTATCAGTATGTGATTGTATGGGAGCAGTGTGTACAGTATGTGATTGTATGGGTGCAGTGTGTGTACAGTATGTGATTGTATGGGAGCAGTGTGTGTAAGTATGTGATTGTATGGAGCATGTGTGTACAGTATGTGATTGTATGGTGCAGTGTGTGTACAGTATGTGATTGTATGGAAGCAGTGTGTGATAGAATGTGATTGTATGGGTAGCAGTGTGTGTACAGTATGTGATTGTATGGGAGCAGTTGTGTATAGTATGTGATTGTATGGGAGCAGTGTGTGACAGTATGTGATTGTATGGGTGCAGTGTGTGTACAGTATGTGATTGTATGGAAGCAGTGTGTGTACAATATGTGATTGTATGGAGCAGTGTGTATAGTATGTGATTGTATGGGAGCAGTGTGTGTTACAGTATGTGATTGTATGGGAGCAGTGTGTCACAGTATGTGATTGTATGGGTGCAGTGTGTGTACAGTATGTGATTGTATGGGAGCAGTGTGTGTTACATATATTGATTGTATGGGTGCAGTGTGTACAGTATGTGATTGTATGGGTGCAGTGTGTGTACAGTATGTGATTGTATGGGAGCATGTGTGTGTACAGTACGTGATTGTATGGGAGCAGTGTGTGTATAGTATGTGCTTGTATGGGAGCATGTGTGTGTGTACAGTATGTGATTGTATGGGTGCAGTGTGTGCACAGTATGTGATTGTATGGGTGCAGTGTGTGTACAGTAGGGATTGTATGGGAGCAGTGTGTGTACAGTATGTGATTGTATGGGAGCAGTGTGTATCAGTATGTGATTGTATGGGTGCAGTGTGTGTACAGTATGTGATTGATATGGGAGCAGTGTGTGTACAGTATGTGATTGTATGGGAGCAGTGTGTGTAAGTATGTGTGTTGGGGAGTGTGTGTACATATGTGATTGTATGGGTGCAGTGTGTAAGTATGTGATGTATGGTGCAGTGTGTTACAGTATGTTGTATGGAGCAGTGTGTGTACAGTATGTGATTGTATGGGAGCAGTGTGTGTACAGTATGTGATTGTATGGGGCAGTGTGTACAGATGTGATTATATGGTGAGTGTGTGTACAGTATGTGATTGTATGAGGAGCAGTGTGTGTACAGTATGTGATTGTATGGGTGCAGTTGTGTACAGTATGTGATTGTATGGGTGCAGTGTGTGTACATGTATGTGATTGTATGGACAGTGTGTATACAGTATATGATTGTATGGATGCAGTGTGTGTACAGTTATGTGATTGTAATGGTGGCGTGTTGTGTACATTATGTATTGTATGGGAGCAGTGTGTGTACAGTATGTGATTGTAGGGTACAGTGTGTATACAGTATATGATTGTATGGGAGCAGCTAGTGTGCAGTATGTGATTGTTGGGAGCAGTGTGTGTACAGTATGTGATTGTATGGGAGCAGTGTGTGTACAGTATGTGATGTATGGGAGCAGTGTGTGTACTATGTAATTGTATGGAGGAGCGTGTGCAGATGTGATTGTATGGGAGCAGCGTGTGTGCAGTATGTGATTGTATGGGAGTAGTGTGTATACAGTATGTGATTGTATGGGAGCAGTGTGTGTACAGTATGTGATTGCGTGGAGCCCAGCTGCGACTGGATCAATATCTTCCAGAAGGGTGCACTGAAAGAATATACCACTAGAGGTCATTATGCACATTCACACACGATCACTTATCCCAAAGACCGCCAGAGGGAGCTGTTTAGACATATAAAAGAGGGTGAACATAGGAAGTTTCAGTTTAGTCACCTCAGAGAGCTCAGTCAGTCTGCAGTAAGGTGAAGTGCAGAGCTGAGATTAGAGAGGCTGCAGAGCTATTCAGTTCAAGAGAGAGTGGAGTCTAGTAAAGAGTGGAACAGAAACCACTCCAGCCTAGTCAGAGCTGAATCTAGGAGTGCAGCTCAGTGAGAAAGCGTGCCGACGCTTAGAGAGCGGTGAAGGGGCATCCCACCAACTGCCAGTGTTGATCGTGTGAGGGTCCGGGTAGGCCGAAGGTGAGTGGAAAGTTAATGAGACAGAGGATCCTCCATAGCTCATCTTAGCAAGTATTACTGGACACCGGGGTCCGAGCCTATAGGGATCTCCACGACCCATTAGGAGAACACCGGAGTTCCTGGAGGACTACAAGTCCCAGGAGTACCACAGAGCTGATACGTAACCGGGCCAGGAGGACAGAGTCCGGCAAGCAGGACGCTGCAAACAGGGACTGTGTACTTTAAGAGAGAAGGTCCAACCACAAGGTCAGCCAGGTGCAAGACGGAGACCAAGTTAGGCCTAGCTACAAGCAGGTCAAGACTCTATTACAAAAAGGCAGATAACAGGAGGCCACACACCTAATCAGTGGAGGAATCTGGATGTGCACCCTTCACCATACAGTGCTCCGGGGAGTACCTGCAACATCTTCAGTAAAGGTACCAAAGTGACTTATGTGTGTGTCTCCCTTATTACTCCTAACTGCCCGGTCCCCGTCTGTCCTGCACCCCTGCACATCTATCTGCCCTGGAGGACTTAGCCTTTCCTGTGGAAGGCCTAACATCTTGCTGCACAATATTAACCCTTCAGTGGATCTGCATAGCAGCGCTGGTCACCCTGAACAGGTACCACAGGTGGCATCACGAATCCCCATTCCAATATTCAATTCACCTGTAAATATCCCACATTAAAAGGTGAGCCCCAGAGCCACGGACTGAGCTGTGTTGCCGTGATATCCCCCATTGTAGTCTATAGGCTCAGATCCGAGTTCCCATTGCTCTGGAGGGTGACTCAATTGTATGGCTGTAGTGTGTGTACAGTATGTGATTGTATGGCTGTAGTGTGTGTACAGTATGTGATTGTATGGGATCAGTGTATGTACAATATGTGATTGTATGGGAGCAGTGTGTGTATAGTATGTGATCGTATGGGAGCCGTGTGTGTACAGTATGTGATTGTATGGGTGCAGTGTGTGTACATTATGTGATTGTATAAGAAGGGTGCACAGTATGTGATTGTATTGGTGCAGTGTGTGTACATTATGAGATTGTATTAGAGAAATGTGTGTACATTATGTGATTGTATGGGTGCAGTGTGTGTACATTATGTAATTGTGTGGGAGCAGTGTGTGTACAGTATGTGATTGTATGGGTGCAGTGTGTGTACAGTATGTGATTATATGGGAGCAGTCTGTGTACAGTATATGATTGCATGGGTGAAGTGTGTGTACAGTATGTGACTGTGAGCAGTGTGTGTACAGTATGTGATTGTATGAGAGAAGTGTGTACAGCATGTGATTGTATGGGTGCAGTGTGTGTACATTATGTGATTGTATGAAAGAAGTGTGTGTACATTATGTGATTGTATGGGTGTAGTGTGTGTACAGTATGTGATTGTATGGGAGCAGTGTGTGTACAGTATGTGATTGTATGGGTGCAGTGTATACAGTATGTGATTATATGGGAGCAGTGTGTGTACAGTATATGATTGTATGGGTGAAGTGTGTGTACAGTATGTGACTGTATGGGTGCAGTGTATGTACAGTATGTGATTGTATGGGTGCAGTGTGTATACAGTATGTCATTGTATGGGTGCAGTGTGTACAGAATGTGATTATATGGGAGCAGTGTGCGTACAGTATTTGATTGTATGGGTGAAGTGTGTGTACAGAATGTGACTGTATGGGTGCAGTGTGTACAGTATGTGATTGTATGGGTGCAGTGTATGTACAGTATGTGATTGTATGGGAGCAGTGTGTATACAGTATGTGATTGTATGGGTGCAGTGTGTACAGAATGTGATTATATGGGAGCAGTGTGCGTACAGTATTTGATTGTATGGGTGAAGTGTGTGTACAGTATGTGACTGTATGGGAGCAGTGTGTGTACATTATGTGATTGTATGAGACAAGTGTGTTTACAGTATGTGATTGTATGGGTGCAGTGTGTGTACATTATGTGATTGTAAGGGTGCAGTTTGTGTACATTATGTGATTGTATGGGTACAGTGTGTATACAGTATATGATTGTATGGGAGCAGCGTGTGTGCAGTATGTGATTGTATAGGAGCAGTGTGTATACAGTATGTGATTGTATGGGAGCAGTGTGTGTACAGTATGTGATTGTGTGGAGCCCAGCTGCGACTGGATCCATATCTTCCAGAAGGGTGCACTGAAAGAATATACCACTAGAGGTCATTATGCACATTCACACAAGTTCACTTATCCCAAAGACCACCAGAGGGAGCTGTTTAGACATATAAAAGAGGGTGAACATAGGAAGTTTCAGTTTAGTCACCTCAGAGAGCTCAGTCAGTCTGCAGTAAGGTGAAGTGCAGAGCTGAGATTAGAGAGGCTGCAGAGCTATTCAGTTCAAGAGAGAGTGGAGTATAGTAAAGAGTGGAACAGAAACCACTCCAGCCTAGTCAGAGCTGAATCTAGGAGTGCAGCTCAGTGAGAAAGCGTGCCGTCGCTTAGAGAGCGGTGAAGAGGCAGCCCACCAACTGCCAGTGTGTGATCGTGTGAGGGTCCGAGTAGGCCGAAGGCGAGTGGAAAGTTAATGAGACAGAGGAGCCTTCATAGCTCATCTCAGCAAGTATTACCGGACACCGGGGTCCAAGCCTATAGGGATCTCCACGACCCATTAGGAGAACACCGGAGTTCCTGGAGGACTACAAGTCCCAGGAGTACCACAGAGCTGATACGTAACCGGGCCAGGAGGACAGAGTCCGGCAAGCAGGATGCTGCAAGCAGGGACTGTGTACTATAAGAGAGAAGGTCCAACCACAAGGTCAGCCAGGTGCAAGACGGAGACCAAGTTAGGCCTAGCTACAAGCAGGTCAAGACTCTATTACAAAAAGGCAGAGAACAGGAGGCCACACACCTAATCAGTGGAGGAATCTGGATGTGCACCCTTCACCCTACAGTGCTCCGGGGAGTACCTGCAACATCTTCAGTAAAGGTACCAAAGTGACTTATGTGTGTGTCTCCCTTATTAATCCTAAGTGCCGGGTCCCCGTCTGTCCTGCACCCCTGCACATCTATCTGCCCTGGAGGACTTAGCCTTTCCTGTGGAAGGCCTAACATCTTGCTGTACAATATTAACCCTTCAGTGGATCTGCATAGCAGCGATGGTCACCCTGAACAGGTACCACAGGTGGCGTCACGAATCCCCATTCCAATATTCAATTCACCTGTAAATATCCCACATTAAAAGGTGAGCCCCAGAGCCACGGACTGAGCTGTGTTGCCGTGACATCCCCATTGTAGTCTATAGGCTCAGATCCGAGTTCCCATTGCTCTGGATGGCGACTCAATTGTATGGCTGTAGTGTGTGTACAGTATGTGATTGTATGGCTGTAGTGTGTGTACAGTATGTGATTGTATGGGATCAGTGTGTGTACAATATGTGATTGTATGGGATCAGTGTGTGTACAATATGTGATTGTATGGGATCAGTGTGTGTACAATATGTGATTGTATGGGAGCAGTGTGTGTATAGTATGTGATCGTATGGGAGCAGTGTGTGTACAGTATGTGATTGTATGGGTGCAGTGTGTGTACATTGTGTGATTGTATGAGAAGTGTGCACAGTATGTGATTGTATGGGTGCAGTGTGTGTACATTGTGTGATTGTATGAGAAGTGTGCACAGTATGTGATTGTATGGGTGCAGTGTGTGTACATTATGTGACTGTATTAGAGAAGTATGTGTACATTATGTGATTGTATGGGTGCAGTGTTTGTACAGTATGTGATTATATGGGAGCAGTCTGTGTACAGTATATGATTGCATTGGTGAAGTGTGTGTACAGTATGTGATTATATGGGAGCAGTCTGTGTATAGTATGTGATCGTATGGGAGCAGTGTGTGTACAGTATGTGATTGTATGGGTGCAGTGTGTGTACATTGTGTGATTGTATGAGAAGTGTGCACAGTATGTGATTGTATGGGTGCAGTATGTGTACAGTATGTGATTGTGTGGGAGCAGTGTGTGTACAGTATGTGATTGTATGGGTGCAGTGTGTGTACAGTATGTGATTATATGGGAGCAGCAGGGGCGGACCTACCGCCCGTGCAGCCCGTTCATTGAACGGGGGCCCCAGGGGAGAGGGGGCCCCTCCAGCACCGCATGGCTAATTATTTACCTATTCAAATTAGCCATGTGGTGCACTACGCACAGGGCCGGCGTCAGCACCCGGCACACCGGGCAAGTGCCGGGCCCTGAGCAGGTGGGGGGGCCCACTCGCAGTCTGGCACCCCCGCGCCCGTTAGCGGAGGAGAGCGGTGTCAGCGCCGCCACTGGGCCCTCCCCCCGCTTGCTCAGGGCCCCGGCATCAGCTGGCACAATACTTACCTCTCCCGTGCCTCCGCTGCCGCAGCTCCGGGCTCCAGGGGGCGCCGGCGCTTCCTCTCACAGCAGCGCCGCTGAATGACGTCATCATTCAGCGGCCGGCTGTGGCAGAGAGCGCGGGGACGCCCGACAGGTAAGACGTGTGTGTGTGTGTCTCTGTGTGAGTCCGTGTGTATGTAGTGCTGTGCTTTGTGTGTGTATGTATGTGTGTGTGTGTGTGTGTATGTGTGTGTGTATGTATGTGAGAGAGTGCTTGTGTGCTGTCTGTGTGTGCTGATGGGCAGGCATTGCTGATAATGGGGAGGCATTGATGATGATGATGGGAGAAGATGATGATAATGGGCAGGCATTGATGATAATGGGCAGGCATTGATGATGGGGAGAAGATGATGATGGGCAGGCATTGCTGATAATGGGGAGGCATTGATGATGATGGGGAGAAGATGATGATAATGGGCAGGCATTGATGATAATGGGGAGAAGATGATGATGGGCAGGCATTGATGATGATGGGGAGGAGATGATGATGGGCAGGCATTGCTGATAATGGGGAGAAGATGATGATAATGGGCAGGCATTGATGATAATGGGCAGGCATTGATGATGGGGAGAAGATGATGATGGGCAGGCATTGATGATGATGGGGAGGAGATGATGATGGGCAGGCATTGCTGATAATGGGGAGGCATTGATGATGATGGGGAGAAGATGATGATAATGGGCAGGCATTGATGATAATGGGCAGGCATTGATGATGGGGAGAAGATGATGATGGGGAGGAGATGATGATGATGGGCAGGCATTGATGATAATGGGGAGGCCATGATGATGATAAGGAGACAATGATGATGATGGGGAGACAATCATGATGATAATGGGGAGTCTTTCCACAGCGCCCTTTCCTGAGCCGTAACAGTGCAGAACGCAGTACAGCGCAGAGGAGAGCTCCATATTTTGTATGGAGCATTATATGGGGACCAGTATCCTGTATGGAGCATTATATTGGGTCCAGTATTCTGTATGGAGCATTATTTTGGGTCCAGTATTCTGTATGGAGCATTATATGGGAAGTGACATCCTGCATGGGGTATTATGTGGGTGATGAGGGGGAGACTGTGGTGCCCATAATATTGTATGGAGGACTGTACTGTCCAGTCTGTTCTGTGCGCTGTGAGGATTTGGCGGTTTTTGAGCTATTGTACAATTTACAATAGATATCACTCATGTAATGGAAGAAGTGAAGTAATTGGCATTGTACTGCACCTATATTTCCCTGCTGTATCTGTACATCATGAATCGTGGTCTGTGTTAAAGGGGCCCACTGAGGCTCTTTCGCCCGGGGCCCATAAAAACCTGGAGCCGGCCCTGCCTACGCAGCCGAAGCACAAGGAGAAGAGCAGCGCTGCGGGAGGCGTCGGGAGCGGGTCCTGAGAGTGCGAGTGCGGCGCGCCGGTGCAGGGGGGCCAGCCCTGAGGTGAGATGAGATGAGATCAGCAGCAGCGTCAGTGCTGTGCTGCCGCTGTGGGGGAGCAGAGGAGGAGAGGAGACAGACTGTCGCTGTGTGCGTGTGGCGCAGGCCGCACAGTCAGTGGCTGCAGCCGCATCGCCAGCATCAGTGTGTGACTGTTTAGTGACAGTCACTGTGTGCTGGCCCGTGCCCTAAATGCTGTGGAGTGCGGACACGGGACAGTGTGGATGGATCCTCTTGGTTTGGCCTGCCCTGCCTGCTCCAGGTAAGATTACCAGAGCTGAGCAGGACTTTGTTGCCCTATAAAGTGCGGGGGGGGGGGGGCAAAAAATTTCTTGCACAGGGGCCCACTACAGTCTGTGTCCGCCCCTGGGGAGCAGTCTGTGTACAGTATATGATTGCATTGGTGAAGTGTGTGTACAGTATGTGACTGTATGTGAGCAGTGTGTGTACAGTATGTGATTGTATGAGAGAAGTGTGTACAGCATGTGATTGTATGGGTGCAGTGTGTACATTATGTGATTGTATGGGTGTAGTGTGTGTACAGTATGTGATTGTATGGGAGTAGTGTGTGTACAGTATGTGATTGTATGGGTGCAGTGTGTACAGTATGTGATTATATGGGAGCAGTGTGTGTACAGTATATGATTGTATGGGTGAAGTGTGTGTACAGTATGTGATTGTATGGCTGTAGTGTGTGTACAGTATGTAATTGTGTGGGATCAGTGTGTGAACAGTATGTTATTGTATGGGAGCAGTGTGTGAACAGTATGTGATTGCATGGGAGCAGTGTGTGTACAGTATGTGACTGTATGGGAACAGTGTGTGTACAGTATGTGATTGTATGGGAGCAGTGTGTGAACAGTATGTGATTGTATGGGAGCAGAGTGTGTACAGTATGTGATTGTATGGATTCAGTGTGTGTACAGTATGTGATTGTATGGGATCAGTGTGTGTACAGTATGTGATTGTATGGGATCAGTGTGTGTACAGTATGTGATTGTATGGGAGCAGTGTGTGTACAGTATGTGATTATATGGGAGCAGTGTGTGAACAGTATGTGATTGTATTGGAGCAGTGTGTGTACAGTATGTGATTGTATGGGTGCAGTGTGTGTGATTGTAATGATGCAGTGTGTGTAAAGAATATGATTGTATGGGAACAGTGTGTACAGTATGTGACTGTATGGGAGCAGTGCGTGTACAATATGTGATTGTATGGGAGCAGTGTGTGTACAGTATGTGATTGTATGGGTGCAGTGTGTGTGCAGTATGTGACTGTATGGGAGCAGTGTGTGTACAGTATGTGATTGTATGGCTGTAGTGTGGGTACATTATGTGATTGTATGGGAGCAGTGTGTATACAGTATATGATTGTATGGGAGCGGTGTGTGTGCAGTATGTGATTGTATGGAAGCAGTGTGTTTACAGTATGTGACTGTATGGGAGCAGTGTGTGTACAGTATGTGATTGTATGGGAGCATTGTGTGTACAGTATGTGATTGTATGAGAGCAGTGTGTGTACAGTATGTGATTGTATGGGGCAGTGTGTGTACATTGTGTGATTGTATGAGAGAAGTGTGTGCACAGTATGTGATTGTATGGGTGCAGTGTGTGTACATTATGTGATTGTATGAGATAAGTGTGTGTACATTATGTTATTGTATGGGTGCAGTGTGTGTACAGTATGTGATTGTATGGGAGCAGTGTGTGTACAGTATGTGATTATATGGGAGCAGTCTGTGTACAGTATATGATTGTATGGGAGCAGTGTGTGTACAGTATGTGATTGTATGAGAGAAGTGTGTACAGTATGTGATTGTATGAGAGAAGTGTGTGTACATAATGACATTGTATGAGTGTAGTGTGTGTACAGTATGTGATTGTGTGGGAGCAGTGTGTGTACAGTATATGATTGTATGGGTGAAGTGTGTGTACAGTATGTGACTGTATGGGAGTTGAGTGTGTGCAGTTTGTGACTGTATGGGAGCAGAGTGTGTACCGTATGGGAGCAGTGAGTGTACAGTATGTGATTGTATGGATGCAGTGTGTGTACAGAATGTGATTGTATGGGAACAGTGTATGTACAGTATGTGATTGTATGGGAGCAGTGTTTGTACAGTAAGTGATTATATGGATGCAGTGTATGTGATTGTATGGATGCACTGTGTACAGAATATGATTGTATGGGAACAGTGTGTGTACAGTATGTGACTGTATGGGAGCAGTGTGTGTACAATATGTGATTGTATGGAAGCAGTGTGTGTACAGTATGTGATTGTATGGGTGAAGTGTGTGTACAGTATGTGACTGTATGGGCGCAGTGTGTATACAGTATGTGATTGTATGGGTGCAGTGTGTGTACAGTATGTGATTGTATGGGATCAATGTGTGTACAGTATGTGATTGTATGGAAGCAGTGTGTGTACAGTATGTGATTGATTGGGTGCAGTGTGTGTACAGTATGTGATTGTATGGGATCAGTATGTGTACTGTATGTTATTGTATGGGTGTAGTGTATACAGTATGTGATTGTATTGGTGCAGTGTGTGCACAATATGTGATTCTATGGATGCATTGTGTGTACAGTATGTGATTGTATGGGAGCAGTGTGTGTACAGTATGATTGTATGGGAGCAGTGTGTGTACAGTATGTTATTGTATGGGTGTAGAGTGTATACAGTATGTGATTGTATGGGTGCAGTGTGTGTACAGTATGTGATTGTATGGGAGCAGTGTGTGTACAGTGTGTGATTGTATGGGAGCAGTGTGTGTACAGTATGTTATTGTATGGGTGTAGAGTGTATACAGTATGTGATTGTATGGGTGCAGTGTGTGTACAGTATGTGATTGTTTGGGAGCAGTGTGTGTACAGTATGTGATTGTTTTGGTGCAGTGTGTGTACAGTATGTGATTGTATGGGTGCAGTGTGTGTACTGTATGTGATTGCATTGGTGCAGTGTGTGTACAGAATGTGATTGTATGGGAGCAGTGTGTGTACAGTATGTGATTGTATGGGTGTAGTATGTGTACAGTATGTGATTGTATGGGAGCAGTGTGTACAGTATGTGATTGTATGGGAGCAGTGTGTGTACAGTATGTGATTGTATTGGTGCAGTGTGTGTACAGTATATGACTATGGGAACAGTGTGTGTACAGTATGTGACTGTATGGGTGAAGTTTGTAGAGTATGTGACTGGGTGAAGTGTGTACAGTATGTGATTGTACTGGTGCAGTGTGTGAACAGTATGTGATTGTATGGGAGCAGTGTGTGTACAGTATGTCATTGTATGGGAGCAGTGTGTGTAGAGTATGTGATTGTATACGAGCAGTGTGTGTATTGTATGTGACTGTATGGGACCAGTGTGTGTATATTGTGTGATTTTATGGGTGCAGTGTGTGTACAGTATGTGATTATATGGGAGCAGTGTGTGTACAGTATGTGATTATATGGGAGCAGTGTGTGTACAGTATGTGATTGTATGGGTGCAGTGTGTGTACAGTATGTGATTGTATGGGAGCAGTGTGTGTACAGTGTGTGATTTTATGGGAGCAGTGTGTGTACAGTATGTGATTGTATGGGTGCAGTGTGTGTACAGTATGTGATTGTATGGGTGCAGTGTGTGTACAGTATGTGATTGTATGGGAGCAGTGTGTGTACAGTATGTGACGAGGCTGAAGTTGGTTTCTTATTCGTCAGTTTCTTATTCGGCAAATTTTTCTTTTCTGTTTTTTATAGGTTTAAGAACAAAATATATGCATCAAAATAATAAAAAAACAATGCAGTGAGGCGCCCTGATGTGAATAAACTTAAAATCTGCACCCAAAATTATATAACTGGCACAAAAATGGGCATCAAAGTGTGCACCAGAAGGCACTAATAAAAGGGTTAAATGACTTTGGGCCACTGATATGACACTGAAGACATATAGAGTAGGGCGCCCCATATTAAAAATAAGTCTCTCCAGCCTGGCCAAAATGGGTTCTGGGCATCAGAATTGGCATCAAAGTGGCCAAAAAGCCAATTTTCACAGATTTGAATGAGTAACAGATGTTTTTAATGGGTTAAATGACTTTGGGCCACTGATCTCACATTAAGAATACACAAATAGTGATGCCCCACATCAAACCCAGGTCCCTCTTGCCTGGCCCAAATGGGTTCTGGGCATCAGAATTGGCATCAAAGTAGGCAAATGGCCAATTTTCACAGATTTGAATAAGTAACAGATGTTTTTAAGGGGTTAAATGACTTTGGGCCACTGATCTCACACTAGGAATACACAGATAATGATGCCCCGCATCAAACCCAGGTCCCTCCTGCCTGGCCCAAATGGGTTCTGGGCATCAGAATTGGCATCAAAGTGGGCAAACAGCCAATTTTCACAGATTTGAATAAGTAACAGATGTTTTAAGGGGTTAAATGACTTTGGGCCACTGATCTCACACTAAGAATACACAGATAGTGATGCCCCGCATCAAACCCAGGTCCCTCCTGCCTGTCCCAAATGGGTTCTAGGCATCAGAATTGGCATCAAAGTAGGCAAATGGCCAATTTTCACAGATTTGAATAAGTAACAGATGTTTTTAAGGGGTTAAATGACTTTGGGCCACTGATCTCACACTAGGAATACACAGATAATGATGCCCCGCATCAAACCCAGGTCCCTCCTGCCTGGCCCAAATGGGTTCTGGGCATCATAATTGGCATCAAAGTGGGCAAACAGCCAATTTTCACAGATTTGAATAAGTAACAGATGTTTTTCAGGGGTTAAATGACTTTGGGCCACTGATCTCACACTAAGAATACACAGATAGTGATGCTCCGCATCAAACCCAGGTCCCTCCTGCCTGTCCCAAATGGGTTCTAGGCATCAGAATTGGCATCAAAGTAGGCAAATGGCCAATTTTCACAGATTTGAATAAGTAACAGATGTTTTTAAGGGGTTAAATGACTTTGGGCCACTGATCTCACACTATGAGTACACAGATAGTGATGCCCCGCATCAAACCCAGGTCCCTCCTGCCTGGCCCAAATGGGTTCTAGGCATCAGAATTGGCATCAAAGTGGGCAAACGGCCAATTTTCACAGATTTGAATAAGTAACAGATGTTTTAAGGGGTTAAATGACTTTGGGCAACTGATCTCACACTAAGAATACACAGATAGTGATACCCCGCATCAAACCCAGGTCCCTCCTGCCTGTCCCAAATGGGTTCTAGGCATCAGAATTGGCATCAAAGTAGGCAAATGGCCAATTTTCACAGATTTGAATAAGTAACAGATGTTTTTAAGGGGTTAAATGACTTTGGGCCACTGATCTCACACTATGAGTACACAGATAGTGATGCCCTTCATCAAACCCAGGTCCCTCCTGCCTGGCCCAAATAGGTTCTGGGCATCATAATTGGCATCAAAGTGGGCAAACAGTCAATTTTCACAGATTTGAATAAGTAACTGATGTTTTTAAGGGGTTAAATGACTTTGGGCCACTGATCTCATACTAAGAATACACAGATAGTGATGCCCCGCATCAAACCCAGGTCTCTCCTGCCTGGCCCAAATGAGTTCTGGGTATCAGAATTGGCATCAAAGTGGGCAAACGGCCAATTTTCACAGATTTGAATAAGTAACAGATGTTTTTAAGGGTTTAAATGACTTTGGGCCACTGATCTCACACTAAGAATACACAGATAGTGATGCCCCGCATCAAACCCAGGTCCCTCCTGCCTGTCCCAAATGGGTTCTGGGCATCAGAATTGGCATCAAAGTGGGCAAACAACCAATTTTCATAGATTTGAATAAGTAACAGTTGTTTTTAAGGGGTTAAATGACTTTGGACCACTGATCTCACACTAAGAATATACAGATAGTGATGCCCCGCATCAAACCCAGGTCCCTCCTGCCTGGCTCAAATGGGTTCTAGGCATCAGAATTGGCATCAAAGTGGGCAAACGGCCAATTTTCACAGATTTGAATAAGTAACAGTTGTTTTTAAGGGGTTAAATGACTTTGGACCACTGATCTCACACTAAGAATATACAGATAGTGATGCCCCGCATCAAACCCAGGTCCCTCCTGCCTGGCTCAAATGGGTTCTGGGCATCAGAATTGGCATCAAAGTAGGCAAATGGCCAATTTTCACAGATTTGAATAAGTAACAGATGTTTTTAAGGAATGGAATCACCGTATCTCCTCTTATGTTATAAAAACAACCTTTATTATCACCGTTAAAAATAGAATACTAAGCCAAATGGCAAAAAAATAAACATCATACACTACAAAAGTAAGGAAACACCAGCGGGTCGTGTTAAACCCTAAAATGGCCTATATTACCCTACCTATCCGCGGAGGTTGGCACCCTAGAACCTGCGCAGTGGCGCCCCCGCTCCTCGACGGCTCACCCTGCTCACCCTATAGGGCCCTAAGGTGGCAGGGGGGTGAGGATAGAAATGAAAATGGTAGGTGAGAAAGATGAAAAAGAAAATATTGTTTTATGTCTTCATGAAGTGTGGGTTAAATTGAATAGATTAGTTCTTATATCTCCCAGCTATATACTCAGATATAAAGACATAAAAATAATTATTGCAAGTAATAAAGGCCAAAGAAAAAACAACCCATGAAAAAACACCGCAAAAAATTGTACAAATACACCCAAAAAAGTGCTGCTTAAAAATCACTAATGACCATATGGATAAACAAGTATCTCAATACCTAGTGGTAGAGTCTTGTTAAAGTAGCTCGTATATATAGCCACATATCTCAGTAATGAGTGGTATAATCTTGTTAAAAGTAGCTCATATACATTCCTTCCCCCCCTTCGCTCTTTATTTTCCTCCCAATAATTATCGTTTAAGTAACCAGGATAGTAGAAATTTGGGGTCTAACTATTTCCTATGCGTTTATCTTATCACTGTTATTGTATTGATAGGATGCAAAAGTGAGATATATTTAATATCAGTTATATTATTGTTTGTTTTAAGGTAATCTCATAAATCAGAGTGCTACTTCAATGTATCTGTCTGACCGATGATATACTTGGGAGCAGTATAAGTGGATACAAATCTGAGCGCATTTATTTTACATCAATAGTATTACAAGAAGCGATATGAATGGCCACTGAACGGTGCTATAATAAATTGTACTAGAAATATAAAGCAACTGTTTGTATTGCATATCAGCAATACACTTAAAGCTATATGGGTGGCCACTTAACGGCATCGACATTAATCAGGGCGCGTCATTACCCATGTGATCGTGACAGGAGGGGGAGTGGTAAAGACGCTGGAACGCACCTTGAAGCGCACGCTAAGACACTCTCGGCATGCCGTTCCGATCGATTACAGGTGAGATAAGCTTCAGCTGTTTTTGCTTGATGAGAGGAGTGATTATAAATAGAAGCAGGAAGTGTCTACCGTAGACATCATACCGAAGAAAGAGGGCATCGTCCCTGACTATCTGGCCGTATCGCTTATGACTTAAGCTAAGTACTCCTATATGCTATTGTACTCCTGATGAACCTCGGAAGAGGAGAAACGCGTCGAGTTATACATGATTTGGAGTTATATCCCATGAAGTTGCTGAATGACTGCATGACTAAATGTTAGCTAAATATCTGCAAAAGGAACATAGTCATGACAATTCATAATATCTTGATTCTGGTTATATGGCATCTTTATCCACTGAGTGGTTTCTTACTGGTAGCTAAACATGTCTAATAGGAACACAGTTATACATTTTCTGAACTGTTGAGTGGTAGCTGACTGGTAGCTAAATATATCTAATGGGAATACAGTTATGACATCTTATCAAATCTGTGTTCGGGTTACATATTCTATCAACTGCTGAGTGGTAGCTTGTAATGATAATTTTTTTGGAGTCTATTTGAGCTATGTCTATCTGATATCTAATAACGGAAACAACATTTTTCCTATTATCTTGATATTCATTAATAGCTGTATCTGATTTTTCTATACTAAGCCTTTATGTCTTTTGTATATCAAGCTCCACTCTATAAATGTATATGAGCTACTTTTAACAAGATTATACCACTCATTACTGAGATATGTGGCTATATATACGAGCTACTTTAACAAGACTCTACCACTAGGTATTGAGATACTTGTTTATCCATATGGTCATTAGTGATTTTTAAGCAGCACTTTTTTTGGGTGTATTTGTACAATTTTTTGCGGTGTTTTTTCATGGGTTGCTTTTTCTTTGGCCTTTATTACTTGCAATAATTATTTTTATGTCTTTATATCTGAGTATATAGCTGGGAGATATAAGAACTAATCTATTCAATTTAACCCACACTTCATGAAGACATAAAACAATATTTTCTTTTTCATCTTTCTCACCTACCATTTTCATTTCTATCCTCACCCCCCTGCCACCTTAGGGCCCTATAGGGTGAGCAGGGTGAGCCGTCGAGGAGCGGGGGCGCCACTGCGCAGGTTCTAGGGTGCCAACCTCCGCGGATAGGTAGGGTAATATAGGCCATTTTAGGGTTTAACACGACCCGCTGGTGTTTCCTTACTTTTGTAGTGTATGATGTTTCTTTTTTTGCCATTTGGCTTAGTATTCTATTTTTAACGGTGATAATAAAGGTTGTTTTTATAACATAAGAGGAGATACGGTGATTCCATTCAAAAATTGATCTCTTTCTCATACATTTAGAATACTGTGATAGATGTTTTTAAGGGGTTAAATGAATTTGGGCCACTGATCTCACACTATGAGTACACAGATAGTGATGCCCCGCATCAAACTCAGGTCCCTCCTGCCTGGCCCAAATGGGTTCTAGGCATCAGAATTGGCATCAAAGTAGGCAAATGGCCAATTTTCACAGATTTGAATAAGTAACAGATGTTTTTAAGGGGTTAAATGACTTTGGGCCACTGATCTCACACTATGAGTACACAGATGGTGATGCCCCGCATCAAACCCAGGTCCCTCCTGCCTGGCCCAAATGGGTTCTGGGCATCAGAATTGGCAACAAAGTGGGCAAACGGCCAATTTTCACAGATTTGAATGTAACAGATGTTTTTCAGGGGTTAAATTACTTTGGGCCACTGATCTCATTCCTCCCTTAGATCCCTCATAATGGCTGTGTGGCCCTCCAAAGAAATGCCATCCCACACCATTAATGACCCACTGCCAAACCGGTCATGCTGAAGGATGTTGCAGGCAGCAGGTTCACACTGAGCAAATGTGACAGACGTGACAGAGTCTGGAGACGCCGTGAGAGCGATGTGCTCCCTGCAACATCCTTCAGCATGACCGGTTTGGCAGTGGGTCAGTAATGGTGTGGGGTGGCATTTCTTTGGAGGGCCTCACAGCCCTCCATGTGCTCGCCAAAGATAGCCTGACTGCCATTAGGTACCGAGATGGGATCCTCAGACCCCTTGTGAGACCATATGCTGGTGCAGTTGGCCCTGGGTTCGTCCTAATGCAGGACAATGCCAGACCTCATGTGGCTGGAGTGTGTCTGCAGTTCCTGCAAGATGAAGGCATTGAAGCTATGAACTGGCCTGCCTGTTCCCCAGACCGGAATCCGATTGGTGGATGGAGCAAGACATTCTGTCCCAGATGTGCTCAATGTCACGTTGCAGCACAGACTGTCCAGGAGTTGACTGATGCTTTAGTCCTGGTCTGGGAGGAGATCCCTCAGGAGACCATCCGCCGCCTCATCAGGAGCATGCCGAGGCATTGTAGGGAGGTCATACAGGCACGTGGAGGCCGCACACACTACTGAGCATCATTTTGACTTGTTTCCACTTTCATTTTGTCTTGTTTTGATTTTCATTTCGACTTCTTTCCACTTTCATTTTGGGGGTCTCTCCAAATCCAGGCCTCTATTGGTTCAAAAATGTGATTTCCATTGATGATTTTTGTGTGATTATGTTGACAGCACATTCAACTTTGTACACAACAAAGAATTCAATGAGAATATTTCATTCATTTAGATCTAGGATGTGTTATTTGAGTGTCCCCTTTATTTTTTTTGAGCAGTGGATATATACTAGCTATGAACCCGTTCTACGCCCGGGTGGCAAGCATTTTTATTGGCATATGGTCCCCCATCCTGGTATGTGCTGCTGCCCTCCTATCCTGGTATGCATGGCACCCCTCATCCCTATCCTGGTATACTGCTGCCCTCCTATCCTGGTATGCATGGTTCCCTCACCCTCCAATCTTGGTTTGCATAGTACCCCCTCATCCCTATCATGGTATGCATGGTCCCCTCACCCCCCAATCCTGATATGCATGGTCCCCTCACCCCCCAATCCTGGTATGCATGGTCCCCTCACCCCCCAATCCTGGTATGCATGGTCCCCTCACCCCCCAATTCTGGAATGCATGGTCCCCTCACCCCCCAATCCTGGTATGCATGGTCACCTCACACCCCAATCCTGGTATGCATGGTTCCCTCAGCCCCCCAATCCTGGAATGCATTGTCCTCTCACCCCCCGATCCTGGTATGTATGGTCCCCTCACCCCCCAATCCTGATATGCATGGTAAACTGCACACATGCCAAAAAAAATATATACAGTATATACTCACCTTTCTTCCCTGTGCTCCAGCGCTCTCCTGTTCTGCTGGAGGCCGGGGGAGGAGTGTGGCACCGGAGTACGCGCATGCCCATACCGCGCTGTCCGGCGCCATATTGCTGAAGACACACTGCAAATGTGTCTTCAGTAAAATGGCGCCGGATAGCGCTATGCGCATGCGCGATTCCGTTCGCACTCCTGCCCGGGTCTCTGGCGAGAAAAGAAGCACCGCGGTAACGCTCCTCCTGGTGAGGTAAGTATGTAAGTATGGAGCCAGAGATCATGGTATGCATCTAGTGTCTACGCGTACCGCGATCTCCGGCGCCACACACAATCCTCACCGCTGGATGCCGTTTTCTGTCTGGAGCCAGACTGCGCAGTCTATAAAGGCTTCAAACAGAGTGACGCTCCCAGCGTTATATTACACATATATACATATTCTATGTGTATATCTCAGTTCTATCTATTGTAATCTAAGGCCTCTTTCACACTTCAGTCGTCTGGCGTCAGTCCCAGTCCGCCAGATGACTGAAAATAACGGATCCGTTGCATTAGGGTGAAAACTGATGCAGCGGATCCGTTTTTAGACGGATCCGGAGAGAGAGCGGGAGAAAGAGAGAGATAAATGGGTTTGCATACAAGAACGGATCCGCTGTCGGATTCCGTCAATAATAGATGAAGACGGATCCGCCACCCATAGGCGCCCATTATACAAAATGGCGGACGTGATGGATCCGTCACACTCAGCCATTTCGACGCAGACAAAAAACGTCCCATTGTCCGTTTTCACAATAGAACGGACGCCAAATTACTGACAGATCCGTCACTAATGCAACTCAATGGCAAAAACAGGCGGATCCGTTTTTTCACTTTGGCGGATTTTGACTGAGGCCGAACGACTGAACTGTGAAAGAGGCCGAACCTGTCACTGTGGTGACAATGTACGGGGCAGATCGTTTCCCAGCTTTAAATTTATCTATCTAAAATCTATATATACTGTATATGTGTTTTGAAGAATATTCCGTTTTAAAACTGTGTGTAATTGATTTAGAACATTTCTCTATGTAGAAGCTCATGTTACAATCGCTGCACTCGGATGTAAATCAGATGTTAGGTGTGAAAAATCAGATTGTACTCACATAAAAAACGCCTGACACTCACATGACTATTACAGTCATGGCCAAAAGTTTTGAGAATGACACAAATATTATATTTTCACATGATCTGCTGCCCTCTGGTTTTTATGTGTGTTTGACAGATGTTTTTATCACAGACAGAAATATAATAATTGCAAACATATGAGTAACAAAAGCTTATATTGACAGTTAGAATGAGTTAATGGAGCAAGTCAATATTTGCAGTGTTGACCCTTCTTCTTCAGGACCTCTGCAATTCTCCCTGGCATGCTCTTAATCAACTTCTGGACCAAATCCTGACTGATAGCAGTCCATTCTTGCACAATCAATGCTTTCATTTTGTCAGAATTTTTAGGTTTTTGTTTGTCCACCCGTCTCTTGATGATTGACCACAAGTTCTCAATGGGATTAAGATCTGGGGAGTTTCCAGGCCATGGACCCAAAATCTCTATGTTTTGTTCCCTGAGCCATTTAGTTATCACCTTTGCTTTATGGCAAGGTGCTTCATCATGCTGGAAAAGGCATTGTTGATCGCCAAACTGCTCTTGGAGGGTTGGGAGAAGTTGCTCTTGGAGGACATTCTGGTACCATTCTTTATTCATGGCTGTGTTTTTAGGCAAGACTGTGAGAGAGCCGATTTCCTTGGCTGAGAAGCAACCCCACACATGAATGGTTTCAGGATGCTTAACAGTTGGCATGAGACAAGACTGGTGGTAGCGCTCACCTTGTCTTCTCCGAATGAGGCGTTTTCCTGATGTCCCAAACAATCGAAAAGGGGATTCATCAGAGAAAATAACTTTACCCCAGTCCTCAGCAGTCCACTGCCTGTACCTTTTGCAGAATATCAGTCTGTCCATGATGTTCTTTCTGGAGAGAAGTGGCTTCTTTGCTGCCCTCCTTGAGACCAGGCCTTGCTCCAAGAGTCTCCGCCTCACAGTGCGTGCAGATGCACTCACACCTGCCTGCTGCCATTCCTGAGCAAGCTCTGCACTGCTGGCAGCCCGATCCCGCAGCTGAAACACTTTTAAGAGACGGTTCTTGCGCTTGCTGGTCTTTCTTGGGCGCCCTGAAGCCTTTTTAGCAACAATGGAACCTCTCTCCTTGAAGTTCTTGATGATGCGATAGATTGTTGACTGAGGTGCAATCTTTCTAGCTGCGATATTCTTCCCTGTTAGGCCATTTTTGTGCATTGCAATGATGACTGCACATGTTTCTTTAGAGATAACCATGGTTAACAGAAGAGAAACAATGATGCCAACCACCAGCCTCCTTTTAAAGTGTCCAGTGGTGTCATTCTTACTTAATCATGACAGATTGATCTCCAGCCATGTCCTCATCAACACCCACACCTGTGTTAATGGAGCAATCACTGAAAAGAGGTTAGCTGGTCCTTTTAAGGCAGGGCTGCAATGATGTTGAAATGTGTTTGGGGGGATAAAGTTCATTTTCTAGCCAAATATTGACTCTGCAAGTAATTGCTTTTAAGCTGATCACTCTTTATAACATTCTGGAGTATATGCAAAAGGCCATTAGAAAAAGTGAAGCAGTAGACTTTGTAAAAATTAATATTTGTGTCATTCTCAAAACTTTTGGCCATGACTGTACATTACACTCATCCGACTCTCCTGCATCAAAACTGGAGCGATTTTTAAATCTCTATTGTGTCTCCAGCCTTACTGTGTATGTAATGGTGAAGTGAGATCAGTGGCCCAAAGTCATTAACCCCTGAAAAACATCAGTTACTTATTCTATTCTGTGAAAATTGGCTGTTTGCCCACTTTGATGCCAATTCTCATGCCCAGAACCCATTTGGGCCAGGCAGGAGGGACCTGGGTTTGATGCGGGGCATCACTATCTGTGTATTCTTAGTGTGAGATCAGTGGCCCAAAGTCATTTAACCCCTTAAAAACATCTGTTACTTATTCAAATCTGTGAAAGTTGGCCGTTTGCTCCTATCATGTATATACAGCACTCAGCCTCTTATCATGTATATACAGCACTCAGCCTCCTATCATGTATATACAGCACTCAGCCTCCTATCATGTATATACAGCACTCAGCCTCCTATCATGTATATACAGCACTCAGCCTCCTATCATGTATATACAGCACTCAGCCTCCTATCATGTATATACAGCTCTCAGCCTCCTATCATGTATATACAGCACTCAGCCTCCTATCATGTATATACAGCACTCATCCTCCTATCATGTATATACAGCACTCAGCCTCCTATCATGTATATACAGCACTCAGCCTCCTATCATGTATATACAGCACTAAGCCTCCTATCATGTATATACAGCACTCAGCCTCCTATCATGTATATACAGCACTCTGCCTCCTATCATGTATATACAGCACTCAGCCTCCTATCATGTATATACAGCACTCATCCTCCTATCATGTATATACAGCACTCAGCCTCCTATCATGTATATACAGCACTCAGTCTCCTATCATGTATATACAGCACTCATCCTCCTATCATGTATATACAGCACTCATCCTCCTATCATGTATATACAGCACTCAGCCTCCTATCGTGTATATACAGCACTCAGCCTCCTATCGTGTATATACAGCACTCAGCCTCCTATCATGTATATACAGCGCTCAGCTCATGTATATTATATATATATATATATATATATATATATATATATATATATATATATTGTAGCCTTCCGGGGGGTTTAGCTCTAGGATCGCTGTCTGGGTAGACAGAATGGCACGGAAACAGTTCATTCAGACAGCAGTTTGGTGAAAACTGGCCGCAACCAGTTTTATTAAAGTCCACAGCACACAGATAAAAACAAAGCATAAACAAAAGACCTGGGCTTGTCTAGCCTCTAATTACACTTAGATAGATGGCCCTCTCTATCCGGGACCCAGACTCTACCAGTCTGTGCCCAAAACAACACATATGATATATGTTACCAGTATGGAGTTTCATAGACACTCCTCCTTGTGTCTGAAGGCACCTTTGAGAGAGATCCACTCCTATTCAGCCGCTATTCACACGGACCCGCACCGAGACCACTCCTGTGTCCGGGGTCCTTCCTGCACCCAGACTGAGATAGCTCACACTCCTCTGGAGACTGCTTCCTTGTGCCAGGACACCTCCCTGTGTCCGGGCTAAAGACAGCTCCCACACTCTTGGAGACACCTTCTGTGCCTGGAACCCTTGTCCAGACTGAATGAGCTCTCTGACTGTGCTCCCAAGCACCTACTTCTGGCTTCCTAATCAACACCTGAGTGGATTCAGGTCTGAGCTGCAAGCGTGTACTGAATGGCAGGTGTAGTGACCTTTCTTTACCACCAGGTTTACAAAGCCACACATTTCGCTCATACCAGTCAGCAAGGTACTTAGGTGAAATATACACCTCATTCACCACATATTCCTTCACTGTCTCACATATCCCCTCCCTCTTCTCCAGACCGGAGGGCTGGTCATCCAGACCGGAGGGCTGGTCAACAATCCAACAGAGACAGTGAACTCTGGACCAGTCATGGCCCTCATCAGCTTCATCCTCACCACTGTCATAGCCAACATCAGTTTTCTCTTCATCTGAAGCATCCGCACTACCCTGTACCCTCCCAGGCCTATACTCTCTGCGGGCCTCGGGTATCCTGCACGGTTTCATCTTGACTTTAGTGCCAGCCTCAGTCTCGGTATAGTGGCTCACCAGATAAGTACGACCAGGCACGTCAGAACAGCTCTGCTGATTCTTCCTCAGAAACTTTCGTACCTCCTGTTTTTGGGGCACTGACCCTGTGTCACCAACTGTCACAGGAGGTATAGGGGTTTTCTCTAATTCCCCCTGAACTTTCTTTAGCACATCTACTTTCTTAAATATCAGTTGATTCATAAATTCTACCTCACAGAACCCAAGCGCCTCTGTCATGGTCTCTGACCATTCCGAGCCACACTGTTCAAACGATTGGCACTGTAGAGGGAGCTGATCGTTTTTCTTGGTCGGTACACATAATTTATCCTCTTCTGGTACAGGCTCACTTTGCATAAGACTCAGAGCTCTTACTTCTTTCTCCAGGAGATCCTCATGGCTACGCATCTTCTCCTGTAGTTGTTGGACGTCCTTTACGTCTTCGGCCCTTTCTTCAGGCTCTTCTGGTAGGACATGCTCAGAAGCCCTACCATCAGTCTTCTTTTCCACCACGTTCTGCATCCCATCTGAGCTCCCGTGTATCTGCAGCGGCAACGGAGCGACACATCGCCCCTCCCACTCACTGGGACGTGGTTCAAGTGTAGACTCCATGAAAATGCGCCTGAGCTCACCAAGGCCAACCCGAGGTCTCAAAATCTCATCTTGGGATTTATCCAGATCCTTTGGGTCGCTCGGGAACTCCGATGGCGCACCGGGCGCCGAACTTCCGGCCCGAGCTTCGCGAGTCGCAGCCACGGATCCGGACAGTACACCGTCCACGCCGCTGTCTCCAGCAGAAACATATTCCGGGGCAGAGTCATTCCCCACATCTTCAGTCTTGTTCCTCACAGCTTCACTTGAGACATCAGCCTCTGGTGAGGCACCTGGCCTGGTGTCCACCACTTCCATGGCTTTCTCCACCTCTGCAGCATCACCTTCCGAGTCCTTGGCCTGATGCAGATCCACACCATACATTGATAACTTCTCATTTTCAACAGCATCCACTTGTGCTGTGTTCAGTTTCAGAGTCCTGTCTTTCACCTTAGTCTTCGCCAGGGAACCGGCCAACGGTACAACATCTTCAGATGCCATCCTCCGTCCGACTGCAAGGTCAGCCTCAGCCTTCCTCTCAGGACTCTCAATCTCCTCTGCTACCATGCCTTCCTCACTTGCACTGGTTGCTTTATTGTCATCAGATGACTCACTATCACCACCACTATCCCTGTCTGACCCCCTTTTCTCAGCCACATCTGGCTCACTTCCAGGGTTAGACACTTCATTTTCATTCACATCCGGCTCACTGTCAGGGTTATACAATTCATTCTCATTCACATCTTGATCTGGAACCTTAGTTAACATGTCATCCACAACATTAACTTCACCATCTGGTCCCTGGTTTCCCTCAGGTGGTCCCTCAAGTATGTGACTATGTGATAACCCCAGCACTATACTTCCATATAGCTCAGATACCAGGAGCTGACTTACGACCTCTCCCTGGACTTCAGTGTCCCTATACAATAGGTTATTGTTCATGGCAGCATGAGGAAACCTCTCCTCAGAGCCAGGCTCTTGGGGAACCTCATTCAGAACAATTACATTTTCCTGTGCCGTTTTAAGAGTGGGGTCTCGCACCGGCTCACTCCCAAAATTGTCACAGGAGCCAGGCAGGTCAGGGACACTCGGTTCCCGAGAACCACCATCCTCGTCTCCCAACATCACCTGCAAAGAAATGTCATCTTTATCACGGTCATCATCAGTATCATCACTATTATGATTAGCATTATCATCATTATCAATATTAGCATCCTCATCATGGTCATCATCATTATCATGATCATCATTATCAATATTATCATGGTCATCATCATTATCACATAAGTTTAACGGCCCACTAGCATTGTGTTCCGCCCCTCGGGACTGCGCACCCTCAGTAGGAGCTTCATCACACTGTCCATCAGAAACATTTTTCCCCCAGAGATCCTTAGACCGGGGAAAGTCATTACCCAATATAACGGGGTGCACCAGGGTCTTCACTACCCCCACTTCATATGAAACCTCCCCGAGTTTGGGGACCAAGTCCACGGCAGTCTCTGGGTAGACTTTGGTGTCTTCATGGATGTACACCACACTCAGGTGCTTATCAGGGATGAAGTCCCTATCACTCAGGCTGTCACATACGGAAGTCACTGGACTCTCTGAGTCCAAGAGGGCCTGTGCTGGGCAGTCACTTACAACCACCGGGGACCCCTGTGGTCCAGTCTCTTCGGCTGAGGTGGACACACACACAGGCTCTGCGCAGGGAGAGAGGGATCTGCCAACATCACAACACATAGGCTCCCCCTCTATTGGACAGTTGGCTGCAATTTCACGCCAGCTCCAACACTGTCCATCACACTCTCCCACCCACATGTCCCCTCGGGCCTGAATCCGCTTATCAGCATACCCCATGTCCCCAACAGCTGGAACGCTCTTACCGGGAGAGTTCAGCGTCCGGGAACTCTGAAGTGACGTCCGCTCAGACGGCTGGTCACGGAGGCAGTCTTTGGGGCCAAAGTACCTTTCTCTCTGTACCTCAGGAGGAAGTGCTCGGGTGTAGCGGTCCACTGTCACCTTTTCGACCCTTTGGGCAGTGTTGCTGACGGCAGACTCCCAACTGTATCTCCAGTCATGGACTCTCCTGGCACGGGCTGCAACCGTAACACCCAGCCGGGTAAGAATCGCCGCTTTCAACTTGGCATAGTCTTCGCTGTCCTGCTTGCTCAGGTCAGCCCAGACTTTTTGGGGTTCCCCAATCAGATAGGGTACGACCGCCATGGCCCATTCAGATAGTGGCAGATTCTCCTTCTCTGCCAGTCTCTCAAACCTAGTAAGATATACCTCCACATCATCACGAGGTGTCATTTTTCTCAAGGACCGTCTTACCGCCTTCTTTATAGCGGACAACACCGGTGCCTTCACAACATTACTTCGGGACGCGGCACCGAAATCCTTTTTTGGTGCTGTCATCTGCTCAACAAATAACCGGTTATTCTCCTGCTGCTGCTGCAGGAATTGCTGCTGGGCCTGCTGCATGCGCTGCTGGTGCTGCAGGCGCTGCTGCTCCATGCTCTGCTGCATGCTTCGCTGGGCCTGCACCAGGTACTCAATGAGCTCCTCCATACTGCCGCACTCATCTGTCTCAATCACAGCAGTCTTATGTTGCACATTAACTTGCGCCATTTGTTCAAACAGCGCCTCCATGCTGTCATCCATGCTGTCAGACTTCTCTGTCTTCACAACTGTAGTCTTCACTCAAGACATACACACTACACAGCTTTTTTTCCACAGAAAAATTCAGCCTTGCTGTGCAAATACTTTTTTTCTTTTTTTTTTTTTTTTTTTTCCTTTGCAAAGTCTATTAAGGCTACTGTCTCTTTAAGACTGCTCCACAAACTTTTCTTTTGCTGCTGCACATTCCACAGTCATTTTCACAACAAGTTCAGCTTTGCTGTGCATACATTTTCTCTCTGCAGACCCTATCAGGGCCACTGTCTCTCCAAGACTGCTCCAAACAGACGTTTCTGCTGACACACACTTTTTTTTTTTTTTCTCTGTTGCTATTTCAATAGACTTCACCTTTAATGCTGTCTCTCGCCACTGTGCTGCATGCACACTCCAGCACTAACTGTATCAGGCCCTGCGCTGCCCCAGCATTCTCCGCCAATTGTAGCCTTCCGGGGGTTTAGCTCTAGGATCGCTGTCTGGGTAGACAGAATGGCACGGAAACAGTTCATTCAGACAGCAGTTTGGTGAAAACTGGCCGCAACCAGTTTTATTAAAGTCCACAGCACACAGATAAAAACAAAGCATAAACAAAAGACCTGGGCTTGTCTAGCCTCTAATTACACTTAGATAGATGGCCCTCTCTATCCGGGACCCAGACTCTACCAGTCTGTGCCCAAAACAACACATATGATATATGTTACCAGTATGGAGTTTCATAGACACTCCTCCTTGTGTCTGAAGGCACCTTTGAGAGAGATCCACTCCTATTCAGCCGCTATTCACACGGACCCGCACCGAGACCACTCCTGTGTCCGGGGTCCTTCCTGCACCCAGACTGAGATAGCTCACACTCCTCTGGAGACTGCTTCCTTGTGCCAGGACACCTCCCTGTGTCCGGGCTAAAGACAGCTCCCACACTCTTGGAGACACCTTCTGTGCCTGGACCCCTTGTCCAGACTGAATGAGCTCTCTGACTGTGCTCCCAAGCACCTACTTCTGGCTTCCTAATCAACACCTGAGTGGATTCAGGTCTGAGCTGCAAGCGTGTACTGAATGGCAGGTGTAGTGACCTTTCTTTACCACCAGGTTTACAAAGCCACACATTTCGCTCATACCAGTCAGCAAGGTACTTAGGTGAAATATACACCTCATTCACCACATATTCCTTCACTGTCTCACAATATATATATATAGTAGTCACAGCACAGAGCCGGGATCCTCTGCACCACCGACACCATTGACTCTGATGGGCTACACTGAGGTCAGAGGGGCTTGATGGTTTATCCAGAGTTTCCATCATTATGGTAGGAGTAATCGCTGCAGGTAGAGGTGATTTAACCCATTAATATGGATGTAATCGGGGCGGAGGCTCGGATATAGATGAGAATGGAATCTGTACTGATATCTCATGAGAAATACAGAATGAGGAATATAAACTTACCGGTAGTCTTCGTCCAGAGTTATATTATATGTGGTCAGATTATCAGCAGCACCGTCCATTCTGAGGATTCACCTGCAGTAATAATAATAGAACAGACCATGTAATCTCCGTATCTGGGCAGTAGGATCTTGTGGTAAAGGAGCTCTCCAGCCATTGTTTCCTCATTGTCACCCTGTTAGTGATCAGTAATGTGTGTAGCGAGTGTATTACATTACTGACCAGTCACCGTCCATTCTGAGGATTCACCTGCAGTAATAATAATACAACAGAACATGTAATCTCGGTATCTGTGCAGTAGGGTCTTGTGATAAAGGAGCTCTCCAGCCATTGTTTCCATTGTAATCTCCGTATCTGGGCAGTAGGATCTTGTGGTAAAGGAGCTCTCCAGCCATTGTTTCCTCATTGTCACCCTGTTAGTGATCAGTAATGTGTGTAGCGAGTGTATTACATTACTGACCAGTCACCCTCTTTTGCCGTTTCCAGCTTTCTTTGCCTCGTTCTGTGTCTCATAGACTAACACTGAAAAGTGACCTCCGGCCACAGAGAAGTGGAGTGGAGCCGTAGACTGGAGCAGCGCTGGAAACGGCAGATGACGGCTAGTAAGTAATGGAATACACGCTCTACACACATCGGAGGCTCCTGTAATCACACTTTTCTCCAGATTACACTATGGGGGATTTATATAAAGCCGGATGGAGTAAGATGAGCTGCACGCTGTATAGTTATAGTTCTTGGGCTCAGGATCCAAAAATATTGGTGCTGGGGAAAGCTTAGAAAATGTGTGGAATATTAATATTTTCTTATTTTATATGTAGAGCAGGGACAAATTGCCACAAATCTACCAATATCGTGTGCAACAAACAGGTCTCCAAGGAAAGGGACCGGTTATTAATAAAAGTTGGATCCCATCACTGATAAAGACATCACTATCTGCTGTGGAATGACTTCTTACAGATCTATCATTATCACTCATCACACGAGACATAACACCCAAACCATGTAAAAAACAAAATAGAACAGCGCTCCATCCAGGTGTATGTGTCGACCCGCCACCACAATTGTGGATTACCAGGGCAATGGGGTACTCAGAGCCGAGCCCATGGAAGTCTATGGGGTTTGTCACAGGTAGCTGTGGCTCGGTCTGTGGCCCGGGCGGTCTGGCGTATGTTGGGGATATATTTACAGGGGATAGGTTTATATACAGTTCGTGACGCCACCTGTAGTCTTCTGGTAATATGTACCAGCGCTGCTGTAGATCTCTGAGGGGATGGTGATGCAGCTAGATGTCGGGTCCCCTACAGGTGGGACTGGTCCCTCAAAGTCTATGGGATTTGTGAAGTCGGGTGCAGATAAAGAACACAGTCTCACACGGTCAGCGTCTTTCCATACCTTTACTTGTAAGATGTTCAGGCAGGTCCCAGGGAGGCTGATCCAAGGAGAGTGTATCTTGAGACAGCAGCTGGACAAGTTAGGGGCCTCCTTTACTTCCAATACAACGAGTACAACCAGCCTGAAGCGTAGTTCCCTCAAAATCTCCAGCTAATCTATAGCTGTACCGCCCAGTCAGCTTTGTGTTAGGAGCCTTCCTGCGAAGAAGCTGAATTCTTATCTTGTCGTGCACTGACTCAAAGTCTTCACTTCCCCTGACCCCAGTTACGTACTGACTATAAGGGGCTTGTTTGCCGCGACCTAAGGTCCGGTAAATTCCTGGTTTTCTTATCACTGTGCTTGAAACAATAGTGATCCTTCGGTCCCCAGTGACCGGTAGCAATGTGTAGGACTTCTTCAATCCGTAAGCACTATTCCAATAAACCACTGTGCCTTTCGCCTTGTCCACGCTGGTAACATAAGCACTCACACTAGCCAAGGGTCGAGTAGTCACTTCTTTCTTTTCCTTACTTCAAAGTTAGTTACAGATGCTCAGTTATCAATAGGCAGGAGCACGTCTCTGAACCTTATACCGTCCTTTAGACAGGATGCTGAAGACTTTCTGCACTAATCTTCTTCTTTCTTTCCAGTGTATGCTGATGAGGTACAGCTCTGACTAGGCTAAGGTGAATTAAAGCACCTATACTAGACTCCACTTCCCAAAGCTGGTGATAGAGCAATCTGGACTTCTTCCTCCCTCCAGACGTCTTCTCTCTCTGAAGTCTAGACACAGACTTCTCGACCTCCTCCTCTGAAGTCTGGACACTGACTCACTAAAATCACTCTAACACATACCTTGACCACTCCCTCAAGAGTAAACTCCACTACCCTAAGGGTGTGTCTAGTATATGTTGAGTGAATGAATATTTAGCATTAAACTGCTGTCTCGCCACACACTCTCCAGGGTACTGCGTGTGCCCAACACCAGGGCTACACATTCCCCCATGGTAAAAGACAGCACTCCCGGGCTGTAAAATACAAAGAGACATTTTGTTTATGCAATAAACATTAAAACAATAACTTCTTCCCATCCGGGAGGTGAGAACATCTTGAACGTTGCAAACAATAACATTTTACATATAGAAATACAAAAGTATCAAATAGCATTCAATAAATATACAATATACTTGTGAAGGACCCGCACCAAACCTTCAACGTAGGTCCTGGGTGGGCTGCAGGACATCCGATTGCAGACCTCACTCAGTGCCACACCACACGGGTTTTGTTTTCAGAGGTAGTTATACTGGTTTATGTAAAACCAAGATAAGGCACCGAAGCGCAACTATTTACAAGTAAGTTCTGGGTTAGCACAGTCCTTAACCTCAAAAGTCCAATGTAAAACCAAAGACATATTATATCAAATCACATAATACGAAAGTGCAACTTTTCTGGTTACTGTTTACTGTTTACCATTTACCCAGCCGGGCATTCTACAGTTAGAAATATATATATTCACTATATAATTTGTGCAAAACTTTATAAAACATTTCAAACTTTTTTTTACTTTTGGTAGACCCGATAGGGATCTCACCACTTTTTCTCACTATCTATTCATTCTCTGCAAATACACTTTCCACCCCGGGGGCTGGAACAATGCAATGGGCCCTAGATCCCAGGACTAGCAAATCATGTGCTGCGATTAGGGTCTGGGTCGCCACAGTTCTGGTGCGAACCTCTAGGGGCGCAACGGGTACATTTTCTTCACGTGACACCGATTGCGTTTCAATCACAGTTAGCGATATGGACCGCGTCATGGATTGCGATTGAGACTGGGTCGCATGTTGCGATGTAGAGGTGGCTTTAATTTGCGATGAAATCTGGGTCGCTAGTTGCGATGAATTTGCAGGGGGCGATGCTGGGGCACGGCCGGATTCTGCTGGAGCTGGAGACGGGGACGCTGCGGTAATGGTGACGGTACCTGCGTCTGGGACGGGGTCACGGACGATGGTGACGTTAAGGGCATACCATCCCTTCATTCCCCAGTGCCGCGTATATGTGACGATATCTCCATTTGCTAAGTCCCTCCCGGGATGGCCTTGCGGCAGGTGGGATTCTACGTCACGCCTGCTGACAAAGACCCCTGGGTAGAGGCCCGGTTCACGGATAAAGCCCCAGCCCTTCCGGAGCTGGAACTCAGTCACACACCCCTGCCGCCGCGGTTCCCTCAGGGTACCTTTATCTCTCCGGACACTCTCTTTGTCCGCGATCAGCTCGGCATATTGTCGCTGACGGTTCCGCTGAGTTTCCCGCTCTTCCTCCTGCTGGCGTTTCTTCTTCTCCTCACGACTCTGCCATTCCTGTTCCCACTGGGCGGTATAGGCGACGTCATCCAGGCGCGCCATTTCGTCCCAGTCCACGTCTGGTAGTGACGGACAGGACCCCTCCGGTGTCCCTGCCGGGGACCGATCATCTGCTGCGGCCTCTTGGCCGGGCGGGCGTTCCGGGATTGGCTGTACCTCCTCAACCTCCTTCGCTTCCACCGCTTCACCGGTGGGATCGGGATCGGTACTTTCGGGGGCAGCCTCCGGTTGCTCCTTCGCCTTGGGCAGCAGACTCTTCGGTAATTGGAATCGTGGGGGGTCGTTGAGGGGAGAGGACGCTGTGTTCCACAGTCGCCACTGCATCAGGTTACATCGGCGTCTCTCAATCTCCTCCAGTCCAGTTTGGTGCTGGACCATCTTCTTCAGGCGTGCATTTTCTTCTTTTATCTCTAGCAACACCTGCTGCAGGTGCAGGATCACAGAAGACTCCTGTGATGGTGGCAGCTTGGCTGGGGCACGGGGCCTGCCTTCCTCCGCTTCCCTGCTCGGCTGCACACGTCCTGCCTCCATGATGTTCCAGAAGATTCTTTCTTTCTGCGGAGACGTCCGGTCTCTTCCGTGGAGGTGGGGTTTGCGTCTCCTCCTCCTCGCAGGGAAGGTGAAGAGGAGGCGGACCTCCTTTGCTGTAGGGCAGGATCGCATGTTGTAATAGCACTTTGAGAGGGCAGGCATTTTCTTCGCGCCACAGGGGGGTAGACGCCCACGAAGGTACGCCCACCTTCTTCTCCAGCGCCTGAGGGCGCGAATATGGCGACAAAAATGGCGATTTTGGCGCCAAAAGTGCAAACAGTCCTTTTTCACAAAAACAATTCCTTAGGCACACAGGGCTCGCAATTCTGCGAGTTTCGCATCCTGTTCGTGACGCCAAAGTTGTGTCGACCCGCCACCACAATTGTGGATTACCAGGGCAATGGGGTACTCAGAGCCGAGCCCATGGAAGTCTATGGGGTTTGTCACAGGTAGCTGTGGCTCGGTCTGTGGCCCGGGCGGTCTGGCGTATGTTGGGGATATATTTACAGGGGATAGGTTTATATACAGTTCGTGACGCCACCTGTAGTCTTCTGGTAATATGTACCAGCGCTGCTGTAGATCTCTGAGGGGATGGTGATGCAGCTAGATGTCGGGTCCCCTACAGGTGGGACTGGTCCCTCAAAGTCTATGGGATTTGTGAAGTCGGGTGCAGATAAAGAACACAGTCTCACACGGTCAGCGTCTTTCCATACCTTTACTTGTAAGATGTTCAGGCAGGTCCCAGGGAGGCTGATCCAAGGAGAGTGTATCTTGAGACAGCAGCTGGACAAGTTAGGGGCCTCCTTTACTTCCAATACAACGAGTACAACCAGCCTGAAGCGTAGTTCCCTCAAAATCTCCAGCTAATCTATAGCTGTACCGCCCAGTCAGCTTTGTGTTAGGAGCCTTCCTGCGAAGAAGCTGAATTCTTATCTTGTCGTGCACTGACTCAAAGTCTTCACTTCCCTGACCCCAGTTACGTACTGACTATAAGGGGCTTGTTTGCCGCGACCTAAGGTCCGGTAAATTCCTGGTTTTCTTATCACTGTGCTTGAAACAATAGTGATCCTTCGGTCCCCAGTGACCGGTAGCAATGTGCAGGACTTCTTCAATCCGTAAGCACTATTCCAATAAACCACTGTGCCTTTCGCCTTGTCCACGCTGGTAACATAAGCACTCACACTAGCCAAGGGTCGAGTAGTCACTTCTTTCTTTTCCTTACTTCAAAGTTAGTTACAGATGCTCAGTTATCAATAGGCAGGAGCACGTCTCTGAACCTTATACCGTCCTTTAGACAGGATGCTGAAGACTTTCTGCACTAATCTTCTTCTTTCTTTCCAGTGTATGCTGATGAGGTACAGCTCTGACTAGGCTAAGGTGAATTAAACCACCTATACTAGACTCCACTTCCCAAAGCTGGTGATAGAGCAATCTGGACTCCTTCCTCCCTCCAGACGTCTTCTCTCTCTGAAGTCTAGACACAGACTTCTCGACCTCCTCCTCTGAAGTCTGGACACTGACTCACTAAAATCACTCTAACACATACCTTGACCACTCCCTCAAGAGTAAACTCCACTACCCTAAGGGTGTGTCTAGTATATGTTGAGTGAATGAATATTTAGCATTAAACTGCTGTCTCGCCACACACTCTCCAGGGTACTGCGTGTGCCCAACACCAGGGCTACACATGTATATCGTAGAAAAAACTTTATTCAGCCATAAAAGATGACGTTTCGACCATAATCAGGTCTTTGTCAAGTGCACTTGACAAAGACCTGATTATGGTCGAAATGTCATCTTTTATGGCTGAATAAAGTTTTTTCTACTATATACACCTGGATGGAGCGCTGTTCTATTTTGTTTTTTACATGGATTTCCCAAGCTGGTTCCTTGGACTCGGTACGTGCGCCCCCACTCTGAGTGTGCTGTCAGCTTACTCTATCATATAGCACCCAAACCAATCAGGACAATGTCTTCTGGAGATGCCTCATGGGAATCTGTCAGCACAATCCTCTCCCCAACTGTGTATATGGCCGTGTTCCTCTGTGACAATACTGAGAAGACAGAACACGACCATATACACAGATTGGGGGTTGGGAGAATTGTGCCGACAGATTCCCTATAAGAAAGAAAATTCCATCAGGAGCAAATTACTGTTATAATAAACTGCTGATATGTAATAACATTATAATAAAAGATAGATATTAGATAGATAATAGATAGATAGATACATAGATAATTGATAGATACATTGATAATAGATAGATGATAGATAATAGATGATAGATAGATAATAAATAGATAATAGATGATAGATAATATATGATAGATAAATAGATATTATTACCTTCCTTTCTTCTCCGCCAGGACCCCTTTCCTTTGGTCAGTGAGTGCAGCGTATCCTCTGCCCATAACCAGCATTGCTGCTGTATATACTGTATATATATACACTTCTCCGCCCCAATCCATCAGACACTTCTTCTAAGTGCAAACAGTTATAAATTACAGAATAATAGTTTTTTTATATCATTTATTTAGTTGCTATTGAAACATCCGGATAGATTAGTTTATACATATTTTATACATATAATTATTAATGCTTTTTTCTGACTCTTATACAATTATTTGCATTTTGACTCCATTATGAGAAAAGTGTAATACAAATATTTTTATTGTATTTAAAGTGGACTTTCTACCTAATTTTTCATCTCGAGCTGGACACACGATGTAATAGCAGCTGCAGAGCGTAATAAAATATATATTTTTTATTTTGACTCTCTGTTATGGGGATATTAGCAATCAAAGTAATGAGTAAACCTTTGTTAAGTCCAAGTGGGTGTTATCAATAGCTTGCACTTTTTCTCCCTGTATGCAGGAACAGTGTTAGGGGCAGGCAGACAAGGCAGCTGCCTAGGTCTCCCACTCATCCAGGGGCCCAAAGCCAGTGACATGCTGCTAATAGCAGCACACCACGCAGCTGTTACACTATACTGTGTGTTGGGGACAGCACAATACTGTGTATGTGGGGGCTGCATTATATTGTGTGTGGGGTTCTGCATTATACTGTGTGTGTCAGGGGCTGGACTATACTGTGTGTGTGTTTGTGGGGGCTGAATTATACTGTGTGTGGGGGCTGCATTATACTTTGTGTGGGGCTGCATTATACTCTGAGGGGGCTGCATTATATTCTAAGGGGACTACATTATACTGTGTGTGTGGGACTGCATTATACTCTATGAAGGAGCTGCATTATACTCTATGAGGGATGCCGCAGTATACTCTATGAGGGGGCGGCAGTATACTCTGAGGGGAGCTGCATTATACTCTGAGGGGGGATGCATCATACTCTGAAGGGTGATGCATTGTATTCTATCAAGGAACATGGTCAGTGCATTATACTATATGGGACCTGCATTATACTGTATCGAGGATTATCTGTCCCTATCATTGTTCCTCAGCTGGAGTAAAGAGGAAACAAGCGTCGAATGACTTGAAGATTGTCTATCATATTTGTTTAATGGCCTGAACTCAGCGCATGTAAATACAACAGAAATGTTTCTGTCTGATGGTGCAATTTGGGGCCCTAGTTTAAACTTTTTCCCAGGGCCCCACTTTGTCTAAAACCGGTCCTGCCTGTATGATGCTGATCAATCATAAGCAGGCAGATGAGCAAATCATCAAGATCCTCTGCTGGCAGCTCCCTTTGCAATTGCCGTCATTGACATCCCTGATGTGCTTTACGGGAAACACGACCAAAGACGGAGCAAACGTCAAAGATAAAAACTGGACTCATTGTTGAAGGAGTTAAACCCCATTCGAGACTCCATTGCTCTATTCCAACCTCTGGTTTCCATTTGTAAACCCCGTGAGCATTAAAGGGGCCAACACGAGTGAATGGCACATAGGTCCTATTGCTGTGATTATGTTGTGGGGCGACATAATGTATGATAGTCACTCTGAACTTTGGGGGATTTATATATATAAAAAGCAGCTGGAATAAACTCCTCCATATGCTTCTAAATAAATTAGGAGCAACTATCTTTCTATGATTCAGAGGGGGTGGCTAGGCTATCTTATACTAGTTAATAAAATCAGATAATTCTTATCTATTAATCTATCGCCCTTTCTGTCTTGTTATCTCTATCTATCTATCTATCTATCTATCTATCTATCTATCTATCTATCTATCTATCTATCTATCTATCTATCTAGTAGTGTTCACAAAGGAAGTGCAGTTTGGGTCCAAACACACGCAGTTTTTATTACTTTCCACATGTTACACAGGGTGACCAGAAAAATGCCCAAAAGAAAAATGCCCACAGGAAAAATGCACACAGAAAAAAACCCTGTTATGTTTCGGTAACTGAGGAGAAATAGCAAAAAATAGCAAAAGCGGTAATACACCAGAGAGGCTGGAACCTATTGGATTGCAGTAACCTGAACTAACCACACAACTAGAAGTAGCCATGGAGCGTTCCTACGGTGATCCTAGACACCTCGTCACAGCCTGAGAGATAACTACCCCTAAAGGCAGAAAGATGAAAGCTATCTGCCCCGGAGCAGATCCCCAAAGAAAATAGGAAGCCCCCAAACATGTAATGGTGGTTAGACAAGAAGAAAGCACGGACACAGACAGAAAATAGAATGAGCAAATGCTGGGACCCAATCTGTCTAGACAGAAAAGTACAGGAAAGAATTCTGACTGCAATCCAACAACCCTAACAAAAATACCAACACTTCTGATTGCCAAAAAAACTGAGATCACACGATCTCATCCACCTAAATCAGATCTCTGGTGTAACAAAACGCTATTCAGCAAATAAAAAGTAACAAAGGAGCAAAGCAAAAGTGCAGACACAAACGGAGCACAATTGCAGCGCCAGACCCCCAAAAGGGGACAGGCTGCAGTCCACTGCAAGCAGCAAACCAGCAGAGAAAATCAAACAGAGGAAAAAAAAAACAGTAAACACTTATCTGAGGGAGAGCAGGAAACTAGCAGTGCTTCAAGCAAGACCAGAAGGAACAATTGATAACCGGCAAGGCTGCTGGGAACTCAGGCCACTTATATCCTACCATTCAGCACCAGCTGAAGGCCATTCAGTAATCAGTTCATTATCCTCAGCAACCACCGGAGGGAGCCCCAGCTCAGAAGCCACCTCCAGCACATTCACAACAAACCCCACAGTCATGAATGCCCACAGAAAATTTGCCCACACGGACATTTTCCCACACAGAAAATTGCACACAGGAAAAATGCCCACACAGAAATTTGCCCACACGGAAATTTGCCCACACAGACAATTGCACACAGGAAAAATGCCCACACAGAAAATTGCACACAGGAAAAATGCCCACACAGAAAATTGCACACAGGAAAAATGCCCACAGTTGCCCATTTAATTAAACATTCATTGCACACTTGCAAGGTTGACATTAACAATAACTCCATTTGATTATGACATTAACAATAACTCCATTTAATTATGAAATTAACTATAACTCCATTTAATTAAACATTCATTGCACACCTGCAAGGTTGACATTTTACTGCAAATTAGCCAATCCCACATGGAAAATTGGCCACATGGGAGATTGCCCACATTCTTCACTCTTGCTTTCTACATCCGAGGGGTGCACCTATAATGAGCTGAGGTGAATCGCTCGCCTCAGGCGGCACCACCTGGTGGAGAGGAGAATGCATAACAGCAGAGAGATACTGGGCCACATGTCAGCCTCAACATGCTGTTCTCTCCCCTTCACCAGGTAGCACCGGAAACAGGAGTTTCTTTGCACAGGTCTGAGCAGGCCTAGTGAAGGGGTGGTTGAAGCAAGCAGGCATGAGAGGGGGAGGGGCTTGCGCTGCATCCAGCTGCTCAGTTCCCCAGGCCCCAGCATCCTGCTGCCATGACAGCCGGAGCGGAAACAGCTGTACAGCGACTGTGTACCGGATGGCGTCAGGTTGCCAGGCCTGGGACTTGTGGGCGGTCAGCTGCAGCCTGCGTGAAAACCGAGACTGCAACCTTCCAGCCTGTGCAGAGAGGACCCCGGGAGCGCTGGGAGCAGGTAAGTACGGGCTGAAGAGCCATTTGGCGATAATACCCCTTTAAAAATGTATAGTAACAACAATAACTCTATTTTATTATACAATCATTGCACACCTGCAAAGTAGCCATTTTACTGCAAATTAGCCAATCTCCTTAAGTACTTACCGTATACACTCGAGTATAAGTCGACCCCCCTAATTTTGCCACAATAAACTGGGAAAACTTACTGACTCGAATATAAGCCTAGGGTGGAAAATGAGATTATGCCCTATATGCTGCCCATGTATTATGCCCCCATAGATGCTCCATAGATTGTGCCTCCATAGATGCTCCATAGATTATGCCCCCATAGATGATCCATAGATTGTGCCCCCATAGATGATCCATAGATTGTGCCCCCATAGATGATCCATAGATTGTGCCCCATAGATGCTCCATAGATTGTGCCCCATAGATGATCCATAGATTGTGCCCCATAGATGCTCCATAGATTGTGCCCCCATAGATGATCCATAGATTGTGCCCCCCTAGATGCTCCATAGATTGTGCCCCCATAGATGATCCATAGATTGTGCCCCCATAGATGATCCATAGATTGTGCCCCACAGATGCTCCACAGATTGTGTCCCCAATCCCCATAGATGCTCCACAGATTGTGCCCCCATAGATACTCCATAGATTGTGCCCCCATTGATGCTCCATAGATTGTGCCCCCATAGATTGTGCCCCCATTGATGCTCCATAGATTGTGCCCCCATAGATTGTGCCCCCATTGATGCTCCATAGATTGTGCCCCCATAGATTGTGCCCCCATAGATTATGCCCCCATATATGATCCATAGATTGTGCCCCCATAGATTATGCTCCATAGTATAGGCCTCAATTGCTGCCGCTGCTGCTGCAACCGAAAGAAAAAAAAATACATACTCACCTCTCGTTGCTGGGGGCCAGGTGCCGGTGTCCTGAGCAGGCGGGGACACCGGCGCGCTATGGGGGACAGGTGCCGGTGTCACCGCTCGCTCAGGGTCCCGGCACCTGAGACATTTACCTGTCACCGGGTCCACCGCTGCTCGCCGCTGTCTTCCGGGTCCTCCAGCAGTCACTGATCAGGCAGAGGGCGCGGCGCGCAGTAATCACGTCATCGCGCCCTCTGCCTGAACATCGCAGCAAGAGGACCCGAGGACACAGCGGCGAGCAGCGGTGGAACGGGACAGGTAAATATTGCTTATTCTGACCCTTCCGCCGGCATGTCTCTGCCCTGCTCTTCTCCCACGGTCTCGGCGCCAGTGTTCAGCGGTCACGTGTTACCGCTCATTAAAGTCATGAATATGTGCATATTCATGACTTTAATGAGTGGTACCAGCTGACCGCTGAACACAGGCGCCGGGACCGTGGGAGAAGAGCAGGAGCTGCAGAGACCGTGCCGGCGGAGGGGTGAGTATATAGAACAGCTGCGCTCCTCCTCCCCCGCAGACCCCCTGGTATATGACTCGAATATAAGCCGAGAGGGGGACTTTCAGCCCTAAAAAATGGGCTGAAAATCTCGGCTTATATTCGAGTATATACGGTAAGTTTATCTTGAACCTGGGGGTAGTCCTCTACAGAGGTGGAACTGTCTGATACAGCGCCTCATACTTCCTCTTTTTTATCTCAAGGCAACCTGCCTGTGCATTAGCCAGTGTTAATTTGTGGCAAGCCAGGTCCCTCTGCAATCCATGAAAAAGAAACCACAAGCTGGGATGACTGCAGTGGAAGAAGGAGTTAAGTGCATTGTGAAATCCCTCACAACAGTTTGTCGTTTTTGGTGACTGTTCCAGGGCTGCTTCATAATGATTCCATATTCGTATAGGAAATTGTGGATCTCTACCAGCTGCACCCACAATGTATGTAGAAAAAAAGTATGTGAGAACTTCATTATAGCAGTCTTCATCTGGGAATGTGGCAGCAAGCTGATCAAAAACACACCTCACATCTTCTATTGGCACAAAGGCCAGTGCAGCAAGAGACTTCAGTGTCATTTTTGCGTCGATAATACTTTCATATTCTGTCTTCAAACCAACATTTTTTATTTTTCTAATGAGGCTCTGACACAGATGGAAATAACAACCTTTGACCTCAGCATGTGGAAAGGCAACCCTGACTGCAGTTATACAAGCCTTCTCAAAATCAACTAAAACCTTTTGAGGTGCCAGATTTGGAATCAACAGCTTCATTATTTCAAACATTCTCTTATACGTCCTCATATCCTTTGTTTGTGGTAAAATGTACAAACATGGTGGATATGAGTTACCCACCTTGGCATGCCAAGTGTACAGTTGGTAAAACATTTTGGGCACTTTATCAACAGTGCCATCTCCATAGATGGTATCTTTGTTCTGTTCCAGCATAAGATCTCTATCGCCTAAAACCAGAATTCTATTTCTATCGTCCTTTCCGGAATCATGAAGGAGCAGTTGACTGTACTTTTCCGGAATATCAAACTTGATAGTTTTGGGGTTAGGCAAATGACCATCTGTTCTATGATGGAGAAGGCTTCTCGCAAGAGATGATTGTCTTGGCATATGAGCCAAGACATCATTACTCAACCCAGACAACACCTTTCCCATCACATTGCGAGGAGTAGCATTTACAGCTCTCATGTCTTCTCTCATTTTGCTTCTGGCAACATTTGCTACCGCTTTTTGAGGGCAGGAGTTATGACAATGTTCTGTTGGTTCTTGAACTACATTGCCATCTTTTGTTTTGATAATTGAATGGCATTTTATAGAGTGATGCAGCCTACATCTCCAAGTCACCACTGCATTGATAGTGCGAAATGCCAGATATTCAAACCCCAAGTAATTCAGAACTTTGTTGTTTCTCTGGCTACTTGAAAACTCCATTGTTTGCACTACAAGAAGAAAGAGAATAGTTTAGATAAACTAAAAATATACTTTTAGGGTGAAAACACACAATCTTTGAAAATGTATTATTTATTTTATTATTTGCAAAGCAAAACACACATGCATATTTAGCATTGTGAATAAAAAGAGATGTATGGAATGAGTGTTCTGATCATGTGAACATCGGCAATTTTACCGATTGTCACATCATGGTTATCGGCAGCTCTGATTCCGATGAAGGTGATCCGAACCAGAGCGGACTGCAGATCCCGTCGCAGGGAGGCTTAGCTTACCTGATCCGGCTACCTCTGGTCTTCCCCGAGTCTTCCTGCTGCAGGACCTGTGATGACGCATGTGATCACATGCGTCACATGATCGCGTATGCCATGAAAGGTCTGCAGTAATGTGTCGACCCGCCACCACAATTGTGGGTTACCAGGGCAATGGGGTACTCAGAGCCGAGCCCGTAGAAGTCTATGGGGATTTTGTCACAGGTAGCTGTGGCTCGGTCTGTGGCCCTGGCGGTCTGGCGTATGTTGGGGGAATATTTACAGGGGATAGATTTATATACAGTTCGTGACGCCACCTGTAGTATTCTGGTAATTAGTACCAGCGCTGCTGTAGATCTCTGAGGGGATGGTGAGGCAGCTAGATGTCGGGTCCCCTACAGGTGGGACTCTTCCCTCAAAGTCTATGAAGTTAGTGAAGTCAGGTGCAAGTAAATAACACAGTCTCACACGGTCAGCGTCTTTCCATACCTTTACTTGTAAGATGTTCAGGCAGGTCCCAGGGAGGCTGATCCAAGGAGAGTGTATCTTGAGACAGCAGCTGGACAAGTTAGGGGCCTCCTTTACTTCCAATACAATGAGTACAACCAGCCTGAAGCGTAGTTCCCTCAATAACTCCAGCTAATCTATAGCTGTACTGCCCAGTCAGCTTTGTGGTAGGGGCCTTCCTGTGAAGGAGCTGAATTCTTATTTTGTCCTGCAGAGACTCCAAAGTCTTCACTCCCCCTGACCCCAGTTACGTACTGACTATAAGGGGCTGTCTGCCGCGACCTAGGGTCCGGTAGATTCCTGGTTTTCTTACCACTATGCTTGAAGCGAATAGTGATCCTTCGGTCCCAGTGACCGGTAGCAATGTGCAGGACTTCTTCAATCCGTAAGCACTATTCCAATAAACCACTGTGCCTTTCGCCTTGTCCTCGCTGGTAGCATAAGCACTCACACTAGCATAAAGTCGGGTAGTCACTTCCTTCTTTTCCTTTCTACGAAGTTAGTTACAGATGCTCAGTTATCAATAGGCAGGAGCACGTCTCTGAACCTTTTACTGTCCTTTAGACAGGTGTCTGAAGTCTTTCTGCACTAATCTCCTTCTTTCTTCCAATGTATTCAGTTGAGGTACAGCTCTGACTAGGCTAAGGTGAATGAGACCACCTGTACCAGCCTCCACGATCTGAACTGATGATAGAGCAGGCTGGACTCCTTCCTCCCTCCAGACGTCTTCTCTCTCTGAAGTCAGGAACTAAACTGACTAAATCACTCTAACACATACACCTTGACCACTCCCTCTAGAGTAAACTACACTACCCTAAGGGTGTGTCTAGTGTGTGTTGAGTGAATGGATATTTAGCATTAAACTGCTGTCTCGCCACACACTCTCCAGGGTACTGCGTGTGCCAAACACCAGGGCTACACATTCCCCCATGGTAAAAGACAGCACTCCCGGGCTGTAAAATACAAAAGAGACATTTTTGTTTATGCAATAAACATTTAAACAATAACTTCTTCCCATCCGGGAGGTGAGAATATCTTGAACGTTGCGAACAATAACATTTTACATATAGAAATACAAAAGTATCAAATAGCATTCAATAAATACTTGTGAAGGACCCGCACCAAACCTTCAACGTAGGTCCTGGGTGGGCTGCAGGACATCCAATTGCAGACCTCACTCAGTGCCACACCACACGGGTTTTCTGTTCAGAGGTAGTTGTGCTGGTTTATGTAAAACCAAGAGAAAGCACCGAAGCGCAACTATGTACAAGTAAGTTCTGGGTTGGCACAGTCCTCAACCTCAAAGTCCATTGTAAAACCAAAGACATATTATATCAAATCACATAATACGAAAGTGCAACTTTTCTGGTTACTGTTTATCATTTACCCAGCCGGGCATTCTACAGTTAGAAATATATATATTCACTATATAATTTGTGCAAAACTTTATAAAACATTTCAAACTTTTTTTTTTTTTTACTTTTGGTAGACCCGATATGGATCTCACCACTTTTTCTTTACTATTTATTCATTTTCTGCAAATACACTTTCCACCCCGGGGGCTGGAACAATGCAATGGGCCCTAGATCCAGGACTAGCAAATCATGTGCTGCGATTAGGGTCTGGGTCGCCACAGTTCTGGTGCGAACCTCTAGGGGCGCAACGGGTACATTTTCTTCACGTGACACCGATTGCGTTTCAATCACAGTTAGCGATATGGACCGCGTCATGGATTGCGATTGAGACTGGGTCGCATGTTGCGATGTAGAGGTGGCTTTAATTTGCGATGAAATCTGGGTCGCTAGTTGCGATGAATTTGCAGGGGGCGATGCTGGGGCACGGCCGGATTCTGCTTGAGCTGGAGACGGGGACGCAGCGGTAATGGTGACGGTACCTGCGTCTGGGACGGGGTCACGGACGATGGTGACGTTAAGGGCATACCATCCCTTCATTCCCCAGTGCCGCGTATATGTGACGATATCTCCATTTGCTAAGTCCCTCCCGGGATGGCCTTGCGGCAGGTGGGATTCTACGTCACGCCTGCTGACAAAGACCCCTGGGTAGAGGCCCGGTTCACGGATAAAGCCCCAGCCCTTCCGGAGCTGGAACTCAGTCACACACCCCTGCCGCCGCGGTTCCCTCAGGGTACCTTTATCTCTCCGGACACTCTCTTTGTCCGCGATCAGCTCTTCATGTTGTCGCTGACGGTTCCGCTGAGCTTCCCGCTCTTCCTCCTGCTGGCGTTTCTTCTTCTCCTCACGACTCTGCCATTCCTGTTCCCACTGGGCGGTATAGGCGACGTCATCCAGGCGCGCCATTTCGTCCCAGTCCACATCTGGTAGTGACGGACAGGACCCCTCCGGTGTCCCTGCCGGGGACCGATCATCTGCTGCGGCCTCTTGGCCGGGCGGGCGTTCCGGGATTGGCTGTACCTCCTCAACCTCCTTCGCTTCCACCGCTTCACCGGTGGGATCGGGATCGGTACTTTCGGGGGCAGCCTCCGGTTGCTCCTTCGCCTTGGGCAGCAGACTCTTCGGTAATTGGAATCGTGGGGGGTCGTTGAGGGGAGAGGACGCTGTGTTCCACAGTCGCCACTGCATCAGGTTACATCGGCGTCTCTCAATCTCCTCCAGTCCAGTTTGGTGCTGGACCATCTTCTTCAGGCGTGCATTTTCTTCTTTTATCTCTAGCAACACCTGCTGCAGGTGCAGGATCACAGAAGACTCCTGTGATGGTGGCAGCTTGGCTGGGGCACGGGGCCTGCCTTCCTCCGCTTCCCCGCTCGGCTGCACACGTCCTGCCTCCATGATGTTCCAGAAGATTCTTTCTTCTTCCTGCGGAGACATCCGGTCTCTTCCGTGGAGGTGGGGTTTGCGTCTCCTCCTCCTCGCAGGGAAGGTGAAGAGGAGGCGGACCTCCTTTGCTGTAGGGCAGGATCGCATGTTGTAATAGCACTTTGAGAGGGCAGGCATTTTCTTCGCGCCACAGGGGGGTAGACGCCCACGAAGGTACGCCCACCTTCTTCTCCAGCGCCTGAGGGCGCGAATATGGCGACAAAAATGGCGATTTTGGCGCCAAAAGTGCAAACAGTCCTTTTTCACAAAAACAGTTCCATAGGCACGCAGGGCTCGCAATTCTGCGAGTTTCGCATCCTGTTCGTGACGCCAAAGTTTTGTGTCGACCCGCCACCACAATTGTGGGTTACCAGGGCAATGGGGTACTCAGAGCCGAGCCCGTAGAAGTCTATGGGGATTTTGTCACAGGTAGCTGTGGCTCGGTCTGTGGCCCTGGCGGTCTGGCGTATGTTGGGGGAATATTTACAGGGGATAGATTTATATACAGTTCGTGACGCCACCTGTAGTATTCTGGTAATTAGTACCAGCGCTGCTGTAGATCTCTGAGGGGATGGTGAGGCAGCTAGATGTCGGGTCCCCTACAGGTGGGACTCTTCCCTCAAAGTCTATGAAGTTAGTGAAGTCGGGTGCAAGTAAATAACACAGTCTCACACGGTCAGCGTCTTTCCATACCTTTACTTGTAAGATGTTCAGGCAGGTCCCAGGAGGCTGATCCAAGGAGAGTGTATCTTGAGACAGCAGCTGGACAAGTTAGGGGCCTCCTTTACTTCCAATACAATGAGTACAACCAGCCTGAAGCGTAGTTCCCTCAATAACTCCAGCTAATCTATAGCTGTACTGCCCAGTCAGCTTTGTGGTAGGGGCCTTCCTGTGAAGGAGCTGAATTCTTATTTTGTCCTGCAGAGACTCCAAAGTCTTCACTCCCCCTGACCCCAGTTACGTACTGACTATAAGGGGCTGTCTGCCGCGACCTAGGGTCCGGTAGATTCCTGGTTTTCTTACCACTATGCTTGAAGCGAATAGTGATCCTTCGGTCCCCAGTGACCGGTAGCAATGTGCAGGACTTCTTCAATCCGTAAGCACTATTCCAATAAACCACTGTGCCTTTCGCCTTGTCCTCGCTGGTAGCATAAGCACTCACACTAGCATAAAGTCGGGTAGTCACTTCCTTCTTTTCCTTTCTACGAAGTTAGTTACAGATGCTCAGTTATCAATAGGCAGGAGCACGTCTCTGAACCTTTTACTGTCCTTTAGACAGGTGTCTGAAGTCTTTCTGCACTAATCTCCTTCTTTCTTCCAATGTATTTGTGTCGACCCGCCACCACAATTGTGGATTACCAGGGCAATGGGGTACTCAGAGCCGAGCCCGTAGAAGTCTATGGGGATTTTGTCACAGGTAGCTGTGGCTCGGTCTGTGGCCCGGGCGGTCTGGCGTATGTTGTTGGGGGATATATTTACAGGGGATAACTATATACAGTTCGTGACGCCACCTGTAGTATTCTGGTAATGGGTACCAGCGCTGCTGTAGATCTCTGAGGGGATGGTGAGGCAGCTAGATGTCAGGTCCCCTACAGGTGGGACTCTTCCCTCAAAGTCTGTTAAGATGGTGAAGTCGGATGCCGGTAAATAACACAGTCTCACACAGTCAATGTCTTTCCATACCTTTACTTGCTGAATGTCAAGGCAGGTCCCAGGGAGGCTGATCCACGGAGAGTGTATTTTGAGGCAGCAGCTGGACAAGTTAGGGGCCTCCTTTATCTCCAATATAACGAGTGCAACTAGCATGAAGCGTAGTTCCCTCTAATCTTCAGCAATGCTTGCTGTACCTGCCCAGTCAGCTTAGTGTTAGGGGCCTTCCTGTGAAGGAGCTGAATCCTTATGTGGTCCTGCAGAACGCTAAAGTCTTCACTCCCCCTGACCCCAGCTACGTACCGACTATAAGGGGCTTGTCTGCCGCGACCTAGGGTCCGGTAGATTCCTGGTTGTCCTGTCACTGTGCCTGAAGCAACAGTGACTCTTCGGTCCCCAGTGACCGGTAGAAACGTGCTGGACTTCTGCAATCCGTTAAGCACAATCTTATAAATCCACTTGCCTTTCGCCTTGTCCACGCTGGTAACATAAGCACTCTTATTAGCAAAGGGTCGAGCAGTCACTTCTTTCCTTATCCTTCCACTTCAAGTTCACCTCAGATGCTCAGTTATCACAGGCAGGAGCACGTCACTGTACCTGATACTGTCCTCTAGACAGGAATGCTGAAGACTTTCTGGGTTACACTTGTTCCTTCCTTCAATGTATGCTGAGGAGATGACACAGCTCTGACCAGACTAAGGCGTATTCCAACACCTATACCAGACTCCACTTTCCAAGCTGATGAGATAGCAATCTAGACTCCTCCACTGTAGTCCAGACGCAGACTCTCCACGTCCTTACTGCCCGAAGACAGGAACCAGACTGACTAAAATCACTCCTACACATACCTTCTTGACCACTCCCTAGAGTATACTCCACTACCCCAAGGGTGTGTCTAGTGTGTGTAGAGTGAATGCATATTGAGCATTAAGCCGCTGCCTCTCCATACACTCTCCAGGGTACTGCGTGTGCCTACCACCAGGGCTACACATTCCCCCATGGTAAACGACAGCACTCCCGGGCTGTGAAATACAAAAGACAGAAAAATTTTGTTTATGCAATAACATTTGGAACAATAACATCTTCCCATCCGGGAGGTAAGAATACTTCGAACGTTACAAACTTTAATACAAAAATACAAATAGTATCAAATAGCATTTTCAATAAATAGATATACAAGATACTTGTGAAGGACCCGCACCAAACCTTCAACGTGGGTCCTGGGTGGGCTGCAGGACATCCAAGTGCAGACCTCACTCAGTGCCACACCACACGGGTTTTGTTTTTCAGAGGTAGATATGTATGGCTTATGTAAAACCAAGATAGGGCGCCGGAGCGCAACTATGTACAAGAAAGTTTTTAGGCTGTCTCAGTCCTCAACCTACGAGTCCATTGTAAACCAAAGGCATATATCAAATCACATTATGATAAAGTGCAATAACTTTTTATGGTTCTATTCACCATTTACCCAGCCGGGCATTCTATAATTAGGAATATATATATGTACATTATATATAAACTTGTGCAAAAACTTTATAAACATTTTTCAAACTTTGACTGATGGTAGATCCTTTATGGACCTTACCAATTCTTTCTATATATTTATTCATCAAATAGTACGCTTTCCACCCCGGGGGCTGGAACAACGCAATGGGCCCTAGATCCTAAGACCAGCAAGTCATGTGCTGCGATCAGGGTTTGGGTTGCGACATCTCTGGTTTGAACCTCTAGGGGCGCAACCGGTACACTTTCTTCACACGACACCGATTGCGTCTCCATTACTGTTAATGATATAGACCGCGTCAGGGTTTGCGATCTATACTGGGTCGCATTTGGCGATATGGAAGTGGCTTTTACTTGCGATAGACCTTGGGTCGCATGTTGCGATGACTTTGACGGGGGCGATGCTGGGGCACAGCCGGATGCTGCTGAAGCTGGAAACGGGGACGCTGCGGTAATGGTGACGATACCTGCGTCTGGGACGGGGTCGCGGATGATGGCGACGTTCAGGGCATACCACCCCTTCATTCCCCAATGCCGCGTATAAGTGACTATGTCGCCGTTTACTAAGTCCCTCCCGGGATGGCCTTGTGGCAGGTGAGATTCCACGTCACGCCTGCTGACGAAGACCGCCGGGTAGAGGCCCGGTTCACGAATAAAGCCCCAGCCCTTCCGGAGCTGGAACTCAGTCACACACCCTGCCGCCGCGGTTCCCGTAAGGTACCTTTGTCGCGACGGACAGTCTCCTTATCAGCAATCAGCTCAGCATACTGTCGCTGGCGGTTCTTCTTGATTTCCCGCGCTTCCTCCTGCTGGCGCCTCTTTGTCTCCTCACGACTCCGCCATTCTTGCTCCCACTGGGCGGTGTAGGCGACGTCATCCAGGCGCGCCATTTCGTCCCAGTCCACATCTGGTAGTGACGGACAGGACCCCTCCGGTGTCCCTGCCGGGGACCGATAATCTGCTGCGGCCTCTTGGCCGGGCGGGCGTTCCGGGATCGGCTGTACCTCCTCAACCTCCTCCGCATCCACCGCTTCACCAGTGGGATCGGGAACGGTACTTTCGGGGGCAGCCTCCGGTTGCTCCTTCGCCTTGGGCAGCAGACTCTTCGGTACTTTGAATCGTGGGGGTTCGTTGAGGGAAGGAGACGCCGTGTTCGTCATCCGCCATTTCTGCAGGTTACAGCGGCGTCTCTCAATCTCCTCCAGTCCAGGTTGGAACAACTGCTTTAGTCGTGAGTTCTCCTCCTGGACCTCTAACAACGCCTGTTGCAGGTGCAGGATCGCATAGGCCTCGGATGCCGATGGCAGCTTGGCGGGGGCACGGGGCCTGCTTTCCTCCGCTGCTCCGCTCGGCTCCACACGTCCGGCCTCCATCATGTTCCAGAACAATTTTCTTTCTTTCGGAGACATCCGGTCTCTTCCGTGGAGGTGGGGTTTGCGTCGCCTCCTCCTCGCAGAGAAGGTGAAGAGGAGGCGGACCTCCTTCGCTGTAGGGCAGGACCGCATGTTGTAATAGCACTTTGAGAGGACAGGCATTTTCTTCGCGCCACAGGGGGGTAGACGCCCACGAAGGCACGCCCACCTTCTTCTCCAGCGCCTGAGGGCGCGAATATGGCGACAAAAATGGCGATTTTGGCGCCAAAAGTGCAAACAGTCCTTTTTCCAAAAACAAGTCCTTAGGCACGCAGGGCTCGCAATTTCGCGAGTTTGGTATCCTGTTCGTGACGCCAAAATTGTGTCGACCCGCCACCACAATTGGGATTACCAGGGCAATGGGGTACTCAGAGCCGAGCCCGTAGAAGTCTATGGGGATTTTGTCACAGGTAGCTGTGGCTCGGTCTGTGGCCCGGGCGGTCTGGCGTATGTTGTTGGGGGATATATTTACAGGGGATAACTATATACAGTTCGTGACGCCACCTGTAGTATTCTGGTAATGGGTACCAGCGCTGCTGTAGATCTCTGAGGGGATGGTGAGGCAGCTAGATGTCAGGTCCCCTACAGGTGGGACTCTTCCCTCAAAGTCTGTTAAGATGGTGAAGTCGGATGCCGGTAAATAACACAGTCTCACACAGTCAATGTCTTTCCATACCTTTACTTGCTGAATGTCAAGGCAGGTCCCAGGGAGGCTGATCCACGGAGAGTGTATTTTGAGGCAGCAGCTGGACAAGTTAGGGGCCTCCTTTATCTCCAATATAACGAGTGCAACTAGCATGAAGCGTAGTTCCCTCTAATCTTCAGCAATGCTTGCTGTACCTGCCCAGTCAGCTTAGTGTTAGGGGCCTTCCTGTGAAGGAGCTGAATCCTTATGTGGTCCTGCAGAACGCTAAAGTCTTCACTCCCCCTGACCCCAGCTACGTACCGACTATAAGGGGCTTGTCTGCCGCGACCTAGGGTCCGGTAGATTCCTGGTTGTCCTGTCACTGTGCCTGAAGCAACAGTGACTCTTCGGTCCCCAGTGACCGGTAGAAACGTGCTGGACTTCTGCAATCCGTTAAGCACAATCTTATAAATCCACTTGCCTTTCGCCTTGTCCACGCTGGTAACATAAGCACTCTTATTAGCAAAGGGTCGAGCAGTCACTTCTTTCCTTATCCTTCCACTTCAAGTTCACCTCAGATGCTCAGTTATCACAGGCAGGAGCACGTCACTGTACCTGATACTGTCCTCTAGACAGGAATGCTGAAGACTTTCTGGGTTACACTTGTTCCTTCCTTCAATGTATGCTGAGGAGATGACACAGCTCTGACCAGACTAAGGCGTATTCCAACACCTATACCAGACTCCACTTTCCAAGCTGATGAGATAGCAATCTAGACTCCTCCACTGTAGTCCAGACGCAGACTCTCCACGTCCTTACTGCCCGAAGACAGGAACCAGACTGACTAAAATCACTCCTACACATACCTTCTTGACCACTCCCTAGAGTATACTCCACTACCCCAAGGGTGTGTCTAGTGTGTGTAGAGTGAATGCATATTGAGCATTAAGCCGCTGCCTCTCCATACACTCTCCAGGGTACTGCGTGTGCCTACCACCAGGGCTACACATTTTCAGTTGAGGTACAGCTCTGACTAGGCTAAGGTGAATGAGACCACCTGTACCAGCCTCCACGATCTGAACTGATGATAGAGCAGGCTGGACTCCTTCCTCCCTCCAGACGTCTTCTCTCTCTGAAGTCAGGAACTAAACTGACTAAATCACTCTAACACATACACCTTGACCACTCCCTCTAGAGTAAACTACACTACCCTAAGGGTGTGTCTAGTGTGTGTTGAGTGAATGGATATTTAGCATTAAACTGCTGTCTCGCCACACACTCTCCAGGGTACTGCGTGTGCCAAACACCAGGGCTACACAGTAACATGGAAGGGGGAATCTCTGGACTCCCCGTCCACGTTACTGCAGTTCTTCCTGCACTTTTTCTTTGCGCAATTCGCATGCGTGTTTTGTACATACTTTTTTTAAACTCACCCATTGATTTCAATAGGAAAATCAGTCCGCAATTTATGCGGACCGTGAAAAAGAACAGACATGTCATCAGTGCTATCTACCACCACAGATAATACAGTAATATGTCTCTGAGTGCAGATAATATATTAGATAGTGTTAAGCGGATACCTGGATATCCGTTATCGGCTCCGTATAGGAACCGGATCCAATCGGATTCGGATCCCATAGAAATCTATGGTACAACACTATATGCGGGCGGGGACATCCCTTCACCAGTAACACAGAAAGGACTCCTCACCTGCCGGTGACATTCCCCCTACGTCGGCAGTGACATGTGGGACACCCCGCCCACCAGTGACATACCTGGGTCTGATCCTTGCTATGCCACCACGGCAGAGACTCATTGCCCACTGGGGACATAACTGGGTGAGGACAACCCCCCAGCCAGACCCCTGCTCTCTGTCACTGCTAAAAAAAAGCTCTACTGTCCGGGTTCTCATGAGCCGCGCCAGCCGCGTCCTCCTGTTCCTGGTCACGTTAGTGCAGCGTCATCAAAGTCATGTGAGCCGTGACGGCGGCGTCCTCCGGCATGTGACCAGGAAGAGGAGGACGCGGCCAGCACAGCTCAACGACAACCCGGTGAGTAGTGCTTTTTGCTATTCGGGTCTCCCCTGCACACCCACAGTCAGCAATGTGACGGGTGTGCAATGAATGTGCCTTTTCATAATGCATAAAACATACATTATGGGAAGCCATGGATATATCTGCAGATACTGCAATAATCCCGATCCAGACGGATAGTATCTGTGCACCTCACTATCCAAGCGGATAACGGATCCGCCCAGATAGATCAGCTCATCCCTAGTAGTAGATGTTCCCTGCAGTCCTATGTAACACCACAGATAGCACAGTGATAACGGAGGACAGATAATGTACTAGATGTCCCCTGCAGTCCTATGTAACACCACAGATAATAGTGATAACGGAGGACAGATAATGCAGTAGATGTCCCCTGCAGTCCTACGTAACACCTCAGATAACACTGATAACTGGGTACAAATAATGCAGTACATGTCCCCTGCAGTCCTATGTAACACCACAGATAATAGTGATAACTGCATACAGGTAATGTAGTAGATGTTTCTGCAGTCCTATGTAACAAAACAGATAACACAGTGATAACTGAGTACAGGTAATGTAGTAGATGTTTCTGCAGTCCTATGTAACACCACAGATAACAGTGATAACTGCGTACAGGTAATGTAGTAGATGTTACCTGCAGTCCTATGTAACACCACAGAAAACACAGTGATAACTGAAGACAGATAATGTAGTATACGTCCTCTGCAGTCCTATGTAACACCACAGATAACAGTGATACTCCAGAGTACAGGTAATGTAGTAGATGTTTCTGCAGTCCTATGTAACACCACAAATAAAACAGTGATTCCTGTGAGTACAGATAGCAGTAATAGATATCCCCTGGATCACACGGCTTGCTGGTTTTTCCTGAGCTCAGTATGTGCTCCATGTGCTGAGCTGGGGGGAGGTGTAAGGCAGAATCAGTGAGTGATGAGACTAGGGTTGAGCATTCCGATACTGCAAATATCGGGTATCGGCCGATATTGGCTGTATCGGACTTTCGATACTTAGTTCCGATATTTTCGTCATATCGGATACCGGAATCGGAATGTCACTGTCACTGTCAGTGTCCGTCTGTCGGGTCTGTCAGGAGTCAGCGGCACTTACCTGGCAGAAGATCTCCGGCGGTCACATCCCGGACTGCTTAATGGCCGCCATTATCTTTCCCCGGCGGTCACATGCAGTTTCTCGCGATAACTGCAGTGACTGCTGGGTAATCCCGGCCGTAAAGCAGTCCGATGACGTCACCGCCGGGGAAGCTGGTAATCAGCTGTGCTGCGCCGGGATGTCAGGCTCTGCCTGTCATTCCGATGTAGCAGAGCTGGATCGTCGTGGGACTGTCGTTATGGACTGCGTCGGACAGGTGGTATACTGTTGGTTTGTTTTTTTTATTTTTTTACAGGAGATCGATGGCGTCGCAGGAATGAGAGTACAATAAAAGAAATGAAAACTGTGTTGTCTCTTTTATTTCATTAAAAGACTTTTTTCTTGCTGTGTCTTTTTTTTAAACATTTAAAAACTTTGGGATTAATAATGGATCGGTGTCTTATTGACACCTCTCCATTATTAACCGGGCTTATTGTCACCGTGCAATCAACGGTAACATTAACCCCTTATTACCCCGCTTGCCACCGCTACAGGGCAAGTGGGAAGAGCCGGGTAAAGTGCCACAATTGGCACATCTTTTGATGCGCCAAATGTGGGGCTGCTGTAGCCTGGTATTATCAGGCTGTTGAGGGCCAAAATCCATGGGCCTTGACAGTCTTTTAATACCAGGCCGCAGCAGTCTGCATTTTACTTGGCTGGTTAACAAAAATAGGGGGACCCCTACGCCGTTTTTTTTTCGAGGGGATCCCCTATTTTTGTTAACCAGCCAAGCTAAGCAGACTGCTGTGGCCTGGTATTATCAGGCTTGCAAGGTCCATGGATATTGGATCCTTACCAGCCTGAAAAACCAGGCCTCAGCGGTCTTGCTTCATCTGGCTGGTTAACAAAAATAGGGGGGACCCCACGCCAATTTTTTTTGAGGGGATCCCCTATTTTTGTTAATCAGCCAAGATATGCAGACTGCTGTGGCCTGGTATTATCAGGCTGGCAAGGTCCATGGATCTTGGCTCCTTAACAGCCTGAAAATCCAGGCCTCAGCGGTCTGCTTCATCTGGCTGGTTAACAAAAATAGGGGGGACCCCACGCCAATTTTTTTCGAGGGGATCCCCTATTTTTGTTAATCAGCCAAGATATGCAGACTGCTGTGGCCTGGTATTATCAGGCTGGCAAGGTCCATGGATCTTGGCTCCTTAACAGCCTGAAAATCCAGGCCTCAGCGGTCTGCTTCATCTGGCTGGTTAACAAAAATAGGGGGGACCCCACGCCAATTTTTTTCGAGGGGATCCCCTATTTTTGTTAATCAGCCAAGATATGCAGACTGCTGTGGCCTGGTATTATCAGGCTGGCAAGGTCCATGGATCTTGGCTCCTTAACAGCCTGAAAATCCAGGCCTCAGCGGTCTGCTTCATTTGGCTGGTTAACAAAATAGGGGGGACCCCACGCCAATTTTTTTCGAGGGGATCCCCTATTTTTGTTAATCAGCCAAGATATGCAGACTGCTGTGGCCTGGTATTATCAGGCTGGCAAGGTCCATGGATCTTGGCTCCTTAACAGCCTGAAAATCCAGGCCTCAGCGGTCTGCTTCATCTGGCTGGTTAACAAAAATAGTGGGGACCCCACGCCAATTTTTTTCGAGGGGATCCCCTATTTTTGTTAATCAGCCAAGATATGCAGACTGCTGTGGCCTGGTATTATCAGGCTGGCAAGGTCCATGGATCTTGGCTCCTTAACAGCCTGAAAATCCAGGCCTCAGCGGTCTGCTTCATCTGGCTGGTTAACAAAAATAGGGGGGACCCCACGCCAATTTTTTTCGAGGGGATCCCCTATTTTTGTTAATCAGCCAAGATATGCAGACTGCTGTGGCCTGGTATTATCAGGCTGGCAAGGTCCATGGATCTTGGCTCCTTAACAGCCTGAAAATCCAGGCCTCAGCGGTCTGCTTCATCTGGCTGGTTAACAAAAATAGGGGGGACCCCACGCCATTTTTTATTCGAAGGGAACCCCTATTTTTGTTAATCAGTTCCCTCTGACGTCACTGATGGTGTCCCTGGCTGACCTGAAGTGAAAGTGGAAAGCAATCAATTAAGCTTTCCACTTCCTCTCCTGTCAGCCAGGAGAGGAACTCATTCATTTGGGGGTTTACTGTGAGGCTGCAGCATTAGCTGCGGTCCCTGCAGTAAACATTAACCCTTTCTGAAGGATTACACCATGGGACCTGACTGTACATCGGATTGGTAAGAATAATTTTGCTTTATTATTTTATTTTTATTACAGGAAATAGTTTTAGCAGGAAAATAAAATATGGTCAAAAACTGTGTGATTATTTCATTAAACTTCTTTTTTATTAAAGTGTGTGTGTTTGATTTTTCTTTCACACAATAGGATTAATAATTGATAGTTGTCTAATTGACAGCTCTCAATTATTAACCTGGCTTAAAGTGACCTTTCAATTGCAAGGTCATTTTAACCCCTTATTAACCCATTCGCCACCGCTACAGGGCAATGGGAATAGACGGGCAAAGTGCCAGAAAGGGCAAATCTAATTAGAGATTTGCCCTTTCTGGGGTGTCTGGGGGCAGATGGTAGTAGCCGGGGGGGCCAAAAATAATGGTCCCTCTCTGGGCTATTATTATCTGCCCCACTCACTGGCTTTGTCTGTCTGGTTGCGAAAATAGGGCGGGAGCCCACGCATTTTTTTTCAGCAATTTTACACCTCATATATATATATATATATATATATATACATGTCATTGAGTTTGTGACACATATATATATATATTTATAGTTCATACACTTCTACATAGTATAATAGCCGCTAATTCAATTGCCGGCTTTTGTGAAAATGCAGAACCCGACATGAAATGACACTTGGTTTACATAGAGTTAACCATGTCTTTTCATGTAGTTTGATATCTGATTTGCACAAACAATTACATGAGTGTAAGTGTGCAAAATTTCACACCTGTAGGGGTTAATTAAAGGTGTAAATTCGTAGCAAAAAAGTCCTTTTTTTTTACAATGAATTTACACCTTTAATTAACCCCTACAGGTGTGAAATTTTGCACACAGCCACTCATGTAATTGTTTGTGTAAATCAGATATCAAACTACATGAAAATACATGGTTAACTCTATGTAAACCAAGTGTCATTTCATGTCGGGTGCTTCTGTCTTTTCACAAAAGCCGACTTTACCCGGCAATTGAATCAGAGGCTATTTTTCTATGTAGAAGTGTATAAACTATAAATATATGTATATATATATATGTCACAATGACATGTATATATATATATATATGTATTCTATGTGTTTATATTTAGTGTTTACAAGGAAAGAATGGGGTTTTTTTAATTCCGATATTTTGTTCCCATAGACTTACATTGGATTTCCGGTATCGGTATCGGGTATCGCCGATATTTTAGTGATATCGGCGATACCATTCCGATTCCGATACTTTTGGATATCGGAAAGTATTGCTCAACTCTAGATGAGACACATTGTATCTATTGATGATCATAACAGACTGGTACAAATGTGTTTGCAAAGCACAGATCTGCAAAATTTTTGCACTAGGTCAACCCAAAATCACAAGATTATTGCATATCATGTGAACATCCTTGCACCTCAAATATCACAGATCCAAAACTTTGTGATGCTGCAATGGTGCAAAATTGTGTGGGCAAATTTCCTTGTGGGGAAAATTCTGCGTGGGCAAATTTCCATGTGGGCAAATTTTCATGTGGGCAAAATTCTGTGTGGGCAATTTTCCTGTGGACATTCATGACTGTGGGTTTTTTTCTGTGGGCATTTTTCATGGAACCTCTAATCAGCACCTGTAGACCTAGGGTTTAACACTAGCCTACCAGGATTTGCTACACTATCATTCAATTCAAAGAAGTTTTATTTGAAGGACAAAATATGGAGACATGAGTGTAAGTGGGTGCTCTTGTTCGCTGGCATGGCTGTCTTTAGAAAGACTGCACGGGCTGAGGCTCATCCCACTGAATGCCAGTACTCTTTCACCGTGGGAAGAATACTACTCAGATAAAACGGTGAGGGTAGAACATTCCGGTAAGACTTTATTGAATCACCAACAGTCAACAGCATATAGTACATTCATAGGAAGGATGCAAGATGATGCAGGTGACAATGTTTTACTCTCCCACTGGCTCACCAGGGATTAGAACCTCCATGACTAGGAAGGTGACCAAGCACAGCGAGGTATGTGGCCAGATGACTGGATTGTTCCAACCTTGATTCTCCAAACAAATTTGTGGGCTCAGTGTAGGACAATAGAGCAGTTTTGTAATCCACCAGCTGGAACCATGGTCTCTAGGCTGAAGTTCTGTAGAATCACTCTGGTGACAGGAGATTTCCCCTTTTATATCCCCTGGGCATTGTCCCACAGGATGGGGGGGAGGTAATCATGGCTGTTCCCTCAGTATTTGCTAGTTCAATTAGACTGCATAAGGGTATGTTTCCACGATCCGGAATGCTTCAGGAATTGCTGCGTGTTTGACGCTGTGCGTTGGCGCAGCGTCAAACACGCAGCGTCCAGATGTTACAGCATAGTGGAGGGGATTTCAAGAAATCCCGTCTCCACTATGCTTAAAAACACGCAGGCGGCAGACCTGCGTTAACGGACAAGCTGCGCGTCTTTTTAGACCACAGCATGTCCTAATTCCTTGTGGCGACGCTGCGTCGCCGCAAGGGAAATAACACAGGCCTGTGTAGCCCTGCGGTCATTCCGGATGTGTTCTATGAACACATCCGGATTGACCGCACGTTCAGTAGGGGGCGGGGCTTTGGGCGGAGCAGACTTTCCGCTCCGTCCAAAGCGCTGTGGTTCTGGATCGTGGAAGCACAGCCTAATCGTTCTCCAAATGATGCAGGCTAGAACACCACAGGGGGCTGATGCAATCCACAATGAGAAGCCATTCCACAAATTAGTATACAAAAGGGGCACTGGACACTCTCATTAAATATTGGCTCATGTACCTTGACTTTTTACAGAACAAAGGAATAATACATTGTCAAAGGTAAAAATAAATGCAGCACTCACCCTATCCTGTTTCAACTTGTAGTTTAATCCATTATACAGATAACATTGTTACATGCGGAGGTGCAGGTGTCAGGGGAGTTTTTCATAAGAAAAGAAGACCTGATGGACTATAGCCGTTTCACGCTTTTCTGACTCTTCTATGGGTCCATGTGAAACCATCAAAATTTCCTTGATCTTTGCCCTTTTTATGCGAGACTGAAAAATTTTAGGACTGTAAGGCCAGACTCCATCTGAGTAAATGTCTGTTGTTCCCGGCAGTCCGATTTAGCCAACTTAAGGGATTGTGGTCGATTAGGACTGCAAGCTACTTGCCATAGAGTTATGGCTTCTATTTTTGCAGGTCCCAGACTATCGGCAGGCATTCTTTTTCTATTGTGGTGTATGCCCTTTCCTGGTTCAACACCTTCTCGGAGAGATACGCTATCGTCTGTTCCTGACTGTTGGCCCTCACTTGACTGAGTACGGCTTCCAGTCCAGTATATGGTGAGTGGAGAGTCTGTTTGGACAATGAACCAGTGGCGGAAGTCGCGAATAATTAAGACTGGGCTCTGGGCTAGCTGGGTTTTCAATTGGAGGAATACAGACTTGCATTCTGGGGTCCAGTTGAGGTAGCGGGGATGATGAGCTTGGCTTTGGATACCCTCTGTAGCACCTGTTGACACGTGCTGAAGATTCTCTTCCCAGGTGTCGCTGAAGATAGCGATGTCATGCAGGTAGGCCTGGGTGTACCCCTGACATCCCTCTAGTAACTGGTCCACCATCATTTGGAAGGTGGCCAGGGCGTTCTTCATCCCAAATGGCATGCTGTTGAGCATATTTTGAGCGTCTATCGTGAGTGTGATCTGCCAGTATCCCTTGCTCAGACCGAGGGTTGATATGAATAGAGAGCCCCTAACCTGTCCAGTAGTTGATCAGCCTGAGGCATGGGGTAGGCATCTGTAATGGTGACCTCATTGAGTTGCCTACAGATAACACAGAAGCAAGTACTTATGTCTAGTGATGAGCGAATTTGTTCGAATAACCAAACGTGAAATCGGCACGAATATGTCACATTCGTATTTGTGATTGGAAACATGATCAAAATTTTATAATATCAGAAAATCAGTAATATAATAATATAATAAAATAATATCATATTATAATAATATAATATCAGTAAGAGTCAGAGGTTGAGAGGAGTCTTTTCCATCTAGTAAGGCCTCCCTACCGATCCTAGACGCTGTAGTTTCCCAGCCTTACCTGGCAAGTGCGAATGAAGTGACCTGTGTCACCACAATACAGGCACAGACCTTTAGCTCGGCGATCCTTCTGTCACTGACCAGCAAGAGCATAGAGGTCGACCTCCATGGGTTCTGGTGAGGCATCGACAAGGGGGGTGGAGGAACAAGCGGTCTCTGAAAGGACGGGGCCAGATGCCGTGATCTTCTCTCACGTGCCACCTCAAGAGTGTGCTCCTGGAAGCGAAGGTCTATATGGATAGCCAGGGAGACAAGATCGTCAAAGGTAGTTGGTAGGTCGCGACCTGCTAGCTGATCCTTTGTTTCCAGAGAATCCCTCCAAGAATGTTGCCACTAACTCTTCATTATTTCAACCGAGCTTGGATGCCAGAGTACGGAAACGTACCGCATATTGTCCCACAGATGAGTTGGACTGGCGTAAGCGAAGAAGAGCGGAAGCTGACGAGGGGACTTGCCCAGGTTCATTGAAAACTTTGCAAAAGGCCTTTATGAATACGGAGAAATTGGAGATGATAGAGTCCTCTCTCTCCCATAATGGATTCATCCACGCCAGGGCCTCACCTCCAAGATGCGACATAAGAAATGCTATCTTTGTTCGGTCTGACGGGAAGTGATGAGGAAGGAGTTCAAAATGTAGCCAACACTGATTGATGAACCCACAGCAGAGCTTATGATTGCCTTAAAAGCATGTTGGAGCTGCTAGTCGGGGTCCAGAAGCTCGAACTAAGCAGACTGACTGAGAGGTCTCTGGAGAAGACCCTGCTACATGAATGTGAGAAGACTCTGGAGAGATGTTTAAGGCCTCCATCTTGGTAGTCAGGGACTGTAACTGCATAGACAACTTCTCTTGTATGCTTTTCTGTCGACAGAGCTCTTGGTACATGGTCTGATCTGACGAGATCCAAGATCCAGCAGGGTCCATGGCCTGAGCAAACTGTCAGGGACGTGGTGAACCACTGTGCCACGGACTGCAGAGAGCCTAGAGGGGCATGACTAAGCGATCACCTGACTGTTCATTAGATCTTCTGATGGTGAGGTTAGACTTGGCTCCCGATGAATGCCAGGTGCCACTCCAGGACAGACCAACAGTCGAGCAGCAGCTGGACCCAGAAGGTCAGACTGGATGAAGCAGCAGGCAGAGCTTGCATCAGAGTACAGCAGGCAGGATTTGCATAAGAGTGCAGAAAGCAGGATTTGCATCTGAGTACAGCAGGCAAATTTGCATCAGAGTGCATCTGGCAGGATTTGCATTGGCGTGAAGCGGGCAGGATTTGCATCGGCGTGCAGCGGGCAGGATTGGCATCAGAGTGCACCTGGCAGGATTTGCATCAGAGTGCAGCCCTGGTATGTGACCTTACACGATGTGTGGCCCAGCTGCGCTTGGTACACATGTTTCCTGGAGAGTGCACAGGAAAGGTAATTGTAAAGCCTGATATTCATTCACGCACACTTCCCAACACTGCCACTAGAGGCATCTTAGATTATTTAAGTTAGTGTGACGTAGCAGAAAGGGTCTAACATTCCAGTCAAGAGTCTGGTCTTGGAGGGAGAGGAGAGGAGACTGATATCTGACGGAGCTCCAGTAACTCATTTTGTACCGAAGTGGAGGCTAGTACGAGTGGGAAGGGATCACTCTAGCCTAGTCAGAGCTACATCTGAATCTGAAGCTGTTACTCAGAACAAGCTGCCTGTGTTCCCTAAGAACGTGGAAAGTGACTCTCAGAGCGAGCATTGAAATCAGTTTGACAGAGTTCCTGATAGCCACTCTGGACAGAGTTTTAGAAAGGAAAGAAGGAAGGGGATTACAGCAGTTATAACAACGAGTCAACTGAGAACAGGTCAGTGAGCACTGAAGGAAAGCTGACATCTACACCTAATGCTACCCGTGTTTATATTAAGGGCGAGAGCAGGGCGACAGGCGGGTGGAGAAAGAAGGAAAAGTGACTTAGGTGACAGATCACCTTCACTCAGTTAACCGGACACCGGGTCCGAAGCATTGCTAGTACTTCACGGCTAGTGATAGAAAATCCGGAGGCCTTGCTGGACTTCAAGTCACAGAAGGTAGCCCTAAGTGTTGATACGTAACTGGAGTCAGGGAGAACAAGGACTTTGAGCAGGACGCTGCAATAGGAGGACTTCGTTCTTGCCAACATCTGATTATCAGAGACAGAGAAGGCTCTACCACAATGTCGACCGGGCGTAGCTGCTACAGTAAGAGTTAAACTTGACTTCATGTAGGACTCCCATACATTTCAAGGAGAAAGGAGGCCTTAAACCTGCTCAGCAATTCCCTGAATGTGCATTCTCCAACCTGACCAGCTTCCCGGGACATACCTGCTAACAACAACAGTAAAGGTATGGAAAGAGATTGAATTGTGTGTGACTGACTTCTTATCTGCACCCTGCACCACCATATACTTCGAGGGAACAGTCCCACCTGTGGGGGACTTAACATCCAGCTGCCTCATAACATCCCCTCAGAAGATTCATATTGCAGCGCTGGTCAAATTGATCAGAAACCACAGGTGGCGTCACGAACTAATCCTAAAATCCCCTGTAAATATCCCCCATTGAATTACCGCCCAGGGCCACGGACCGAGCTCTGCTGCCAGTGACATTCCCCATAGACTTCCATGGGCTCGGTGCCGAGTACCCCATAACCCTGGTAGTACATGCGCGTCAACAACATTGACTGAAACAGGAAGGTTGCTCAGGCACCTCCCCAGTGAGGAGGAAGCAATATATACATAATGTTCTACAGCTATTGGCTGGGGAAGAAATAGCAAGTGCACGCGCAGACCCTAAGGACATGGCTAGGGAACTGGCTGGAAGCATGCAGCGTGTGGGGAAGGGAAGAACTGTCTGCAGCATGCGTGAGTGAAGAGATGCTGGAGACCCTGCCTGTCAGACCAAAGATCCGGCATGGTGCTAACACATTCCTATTACACCAGGATCACCTCTAACACCTCTAACATCTTGTCACCTATTAGATCTTTTTCAGTTTCTCACTTATTTATTTCTTATTATTTTTTCATATTTTTCTATTTGTATATAGTATTGCTGCATACTCGTGTATATATATATATATATATATATATATATATATATATTTATCTTATTTTCCCTCATGAATTCACATAATTTATTTCTCATACCCATTCATTTTATCCCTCTCTTACCAATTGTAGGCATAGCGATCCAGATGACAGGATCTTCCACTAACCTTTCCAGGACCTTCAGTTTCACTGACATGACCTACCCTGTCTGGAGAGGTTCCTATAAGGTGTCATGATGTCACCGTCTATTTCTCCATGGAGGAGTGGGAGTATTTAGAAGGACACAAAGATCTGTACAAGAATGTCATGATGGAGGTTTCCCAGCCCCTCACATCACCAGGTAATAGACAATACATATGTGTAGCCCAGCTGCGCTTGGTGCCTCATGTTACCCTGGAGGATGCATGAAAGGTAATTCACAATCACCCGATATTCATTCACACTCCACATTTCCCTAGTGCCACCAGAGGGAGCCCTTTAGATTATGTAGGTATATAAGGGAGTGGAGAGACGCAGCATTCTAGACAGACATTTCAGCCAGTGTGAGATCAGATTACACTAGTCTGTGTCAGAGCGTGTTGCCTCAGATGAGCTGAGAGGGAACACTAGCCAGAAAGAAAGACTTATCTGAAAGCCTGAGGACTTCAGCAAACACTCAGCTTATATCGAGGAGTCCAGTGTTAGTGGAAAGGATTGCCACTTAGTCTGGTCAAAGTTGAGTCCACTGAGAGTCCCCAGCGAGCGTTTCAGAAAGTAAGCGTGCCGACGCTTGGAGAGCGGTGAAGACAAAGAAAGCTGACACCTACTGCTGCCTATGCTTATGTTAAAGGTGTGAGTAGGACGACAGGCAAGTGGAAAAGGGAAAGAGTGACTGAGGATGAATAGCAATGATGGCTTACCTCCACTCTGCACTACCGGACACCGGGTCCGAGCTTGCTAGTACCTTCACGGCTAGTGGGAAAAACCGGAGACCCTGCTGGACTACAGGTCACAGAGGGGCCCTTCAGTGCTGATACGTAACCGGGGTCAGGAAGAACAGGAGTCTAGCAGGGCCCTGCATATAGAGACTTAGTTCTGTCCAAAAGAAGGCTCCACCACAAGATCAGCCGGGCGTAGCAAAGAGAACGGAGTTAAACTTTGTTTCATGCAAGTTAGAAACTCACACACATAAAGACGTAAGGAGGCCTTACACCTACTCAGTGGATTACTGGACATGCAGCCTCCACCCTGACGGCTTCCCGGAACGTGCCTGAATCTATCACCAGTAAAGGTACAGAAAGAGACTCTTTGTGTGTGTCTGCATTATTGCTCCTGCACCCCTACACCACCATATACTCTGAGGAATCAGTCTCGCCTGTGGGAGACTTAACACCTTGCTGCCCCAAACCCTCAAAGGACCTACCCTGCAGCGCTGGTCACCCTGACCAGGAACCACAGGTGGCGTCACGAACATTCTATCATCCCCTGTAAATATCCCCCTTTAGTGAGCACCCAGGGCAACGGACCGAGCTGCGCTACCCGTGACATCCCCCAGTGAAGTGAACGAGCTCGGTGCCGAGTACCCCAAAGCCCTGGTACGTGCGACTCACATACTGCCTATAATTATCCAGCTTCCATGCTCTTTTCACCTTCCTGAAAAATCTCAGTCCGTCTTGCCCAACAATAATCGCACAATAAACCATGTCACAAATCTAAAAACTACTTGCTCTTTATTTTTCTACTGCTACTTATTTCAGGGGACATCTCTCCCAACCCCGGTCCACCATCCACCAACTTCATCCCCTCCCCCACCTCCCATAGAGACCTCTCTAACCTTACTAACATTAGTTACTCCATCATCTCCATCTTTTAATTATTCCCTCTGGAATCCACGGTCTGTATGCAATAAGCTTCATTTCCTGCACAACTACTTTCTGAACAACTCTCGTAATCTGTTGGCCCTCACTGAAACCTAGATTCAGGATTCTGACACGGTCTCCCCTACTGCTATTTCTCATGGTGGCTTACATTTCTCCCATTCTTCGAGACACGCAAAAAAACTTGGTGGTGGAGTCGGCATACTTTTATCCCCACAATGCACTTTCCAGGTCATCTCCCCAGTTCCATCACTCTCATTCCCTTCTTTTGAGGTACACACCATCAGGCTCTTCCGTCCCCTCTCCCTCAGAGTAGCGGTCATATACCGGCCCCCAGGCTCACCCACCGACTTTCTTGACCATTTCTTGGCCTGGCTGCCGCACTTCATGTCCTCAGAACTCCCAACCCTTTTCCTGCGAGACTTCAACATCCCCATAAACAGCCCCACTTCCACATCTGCATCCCAGCTCCTATCACTAACCACTTCTCTTGGCCTCTCACAGCTCTCAACCTCTGAAACGCACAAAGACGGTAACATCTTGACCTGATCTTTGTCCGGCTCTATTCTATCTCCTACCTAGATACCTCGCTGCTTCCCCTCTCTGACAACAACATTCTCTCCTTCAAGCTCACAAATCCTTGCCCACCCCAGCGCACTCCTACCTACCACACATTCAGAAATCTAGAAGCCATTAACCCTCATACACTTTCAGACTCCCTACACTTATCACTGTCCCCAATCTCCTCTCTTTCCTGTCCTGATCTGGCTGTTCATCACTACAATGACATTCTTAGAAGCACCCTTGACCAAGTAGCGCCCCTCACCCTCAGAACTTCCAAACACACAGTAAAACAGCCCTGGCTCACATCGCAAACTCAACTTCTCCAGCGATGCTCTAGAAGTGGTGAACGCTTCTGGAGGAAAACTCGCACACCATAAAACCTCATTCACTACAAATTCATGTTAAGAACCTATAACTCTGCCCTTCACCTCGCCAAACCAACCTACTACACCACCCTGATCTCCTCACTATCCAACAACCCTAAGAAACTTTGACACCTTTCACTCCCTCCTCAGGGTAAAAGCACAAGCTCCTATCACAGACATTTGTGCTGATGATCTGGCCTCACACTTCACAGAGAAAATAGAGAATATCCGTCAGGAAATAAGCTCCCAGCCACCAAGTGCTGTAATTCCCAACCCTCCCTGCACCTCCTCTGGCTCACTCTCCACATTTGACACGGTCTCAGAAGAAGAAGGCTCCAGGCTCCTCTCTTCTTCTCCTCCTACTACATGCACTACTGACGCCATTCCCTCACATCTCCTCCAGACTCTCTCTCCATTCATCACTGCTCACCTAACTAAAATCTTCAATCTCTCCCTCTCCTCTGGCATCTTCCCCTCTTCCTTCAAACACTCTATCATTACGCCATTATTTTAAAAATCCTCTCTCTATCCATCCTACACAAATAACTACAGACCAGTCTCCAATCTCCCTTTCATCTCTAAATTCTTGGAGCGCCTGGGACAAGAGGCATCATAATAATGGGAACTACCCCAATCAGATAAGTGGTATCAAAATGTTCCCCTTTTGAATTGTCTATGTTATCTTATTGATGAGACAGCAAACTAATGTCTAAAAACATTCCAATTGTGTTACAAGCTGTTGTGCGTTTTTTTTTTTTTTTTATTACGTCAGGCACATGTGCACTTTTCTATTATTTCTATTTTGTGACACAACTAGTGTATATGGTTAATACTGTGTGGTCTAGCCGTTTAAGACCCACCAATTTTTGTGATATACGATCATGACTAATATAATGAGGGATAGCTATTGAGATTTAAGGCTGAAGGGACTGTTGCAATAGAGACATTCCCTATATGAGACTAGTCCAGCAAGATATTGAAGCCTCTTTTTCATGAGATATAGCTTCCCTCTTGAGTCACAGCCTAGGGGTATCATAGACAATTACTGTACAGCTGTATGTTGGATACATATAGAATTATTGCTATAGCTCTTTTGTAATAGGGGCATGCAGGGTGATTGAGGGACCGCCGACATTGAGCGGGGACGCCATATTGAATTCTAGGGTGCCAACCTCCACTGGTAGGTAGGACAACAGCAAAAAGGGATCTATTAGAATCAGTATAGGATTAATACTATACACTACTCAATCCCTGCTTGATAATTGCCTTTTTTTAACATTTCACTTATAAAAAGGGCTTGGGAGGAGTTTTTTCTAGATTTTATATCTTATAATTGTATGATTACTCTTAACTTAATAATTAAAAGTTACATTTTATAGGGTTTTTGTTTTTTTCTGTGGTTTCTGTCTGATCTGTACCCACTTAATCTAACCTGGTTTCTTGTCTTGCGCCTGGTCTATTCCCGCATTACCTGTTACCTCTCCACTCATTCTTTCCTGGATCCGTCGCTCTCTGCTCATTCTTCTCAACCTTTCTGCAGCTTTTGACACTGTTGACCCCCATCTCCTACTCTCTATTTTCCAATTCTCGGTTCTCCTCCTATCTTTCTGACCGCTCCTTCAGTGTTTTGCTCGCTGGCTCCACTTCATCTCCTCCTCCTCTCACTGTTGGGGTCCCTCAGGGCTCAGTGCTTGGCCCCCTTCTCTTTTCTTTCTTACATGACCGCAATTGGACGGACCATCAGCAGATTTGGCTTTCAGTACCATCTTTATGCTGATGAAACACAACTATACACGTCATCCCCTGATATTACCCCCGCTGTACTACAGAGCGTCAGTGACTGTCTGTCCGCAGTCTCCAAGATCATGTCCACTCTCTATCTGAATCTCAACCTTTACAGAACTGAACTTCTTCTGCTCCCGCTGTCTACTAAACTCTTTAAACTGACATCTCCCTCTCCGTGGGTGGCACCATAATAACACCCCGGCAGCAGGCGCGCTGTCTGGGTGTTATGTTTGACACCAATCTCTCCTTCACCTCCCATATACAATCTTTGCCGCGTACACCTAATGAACATCTCTAGAATCCGCCCTTTTCTCACCATGGAAACAACAAAAACCCTCACTGTTGCCCTGATCCACTCCCTCCTGGACTACTGTAAAGCTATATTAATTGGCCTTCCCCTCACTGAACTTTCCCCTCTCCAGTCCACCCTTAATGCAGTAGCCAGGGTCATCCATCTGGCTAATCAGTACTCCGACTCCTCCTTCGCCAGTCATTGCAGTGGCTGCCCATACATCATAGGATCCAATTTAAACTGCTTGTTCTCTCCACAGTGCAGCACCCCTGACATCTCCTCCCTCTTCTCTGTTTATCGGCCTAACCACTTGTTACGCACCACAAACAACCTTCAACTAACATCTGCACTAATCCGTACCTTCCAATCCCAACTCCAAGACGTTTCCTAGGTTCCGCCAATCCTCTGGAATGCTCTACCCCAAGAAATCAGAACTAACCACAACATACACAGCTTTAGGCGCTCCCACAAAACACATCTGTTTAGAGCGGCCTATCATGTTCCCTAATCAAAGTCCTTTTATATGTATACATATACAGTATATATAGCCCATTCAGAACATAACTTTCCATCCAACTCCACCGCACCCAAAAGCTTCACACATACTGGATGGTAACCACCTCATGCAACCTTTATCCATCCCATTTCCTCAAGATGGCTGGACCATCATTGTAAATAAGCCCCTGTACTTCGTGTCTCCCCCACGTCATTGTAGATTGTAAGCTCTTATGAGCTGGGACTTCATTATTTTTGCATTAATTAGTGTATTATCTTTAACGTTGTTACTTCTGACTTGTATATAAACTGTTCAATTGTAAAGCGCTGCGGAATATGTTGGCGCTATATAAATAAAGATTATTATTATTATTACCCAATTACCATATGCAATGGCCGCGGGCTGGGTGGAAAGCACGCCTGCATTGCATTCCAGGTGTCTCCACCTATGGGCTCCAATTCCTCCTGCCGCCATGTCATGTGATCACGGCATCGTAGGTCATATGGGGTGGTGATCCAGTGACGCTCGATATATCTCCTACGCAGGCGCGCGTCACGCCATGCCCACACCCGCTCCCATTGGCTCCATTCCCTCTTTAACCTCCCCTGTTTATGGATGATGCCACCCCCTAATGAAGGCAAATGCCAAAATGCTCGTTTGGGTGGACGTATCCAGGGACATGGTACTCATACTGAGACCCAGGTAATGTAAACGCTATTCCTAACATATTGTTTGTTACTGGTTTACATGTAGTTTCCCTAAACCAATTGGTGAGAATTGCTCGGGTGCTCGTTGTTCTAGTCGAACAAATTGGAATTCTCGGTACTCGACCTGAGCAATGAGCCCAATGTAAGCCTATGGGAAAACCGAGGACTTTTGCCACGACCCCAGTGCTCAAATGACATGGAACAACATGGGGAAGACCCCTGGAAGCATTCCTGACTCCTAGGTCACTGCTGTGAACACTGTTGTCAGAGTGTTCCACCACTTTTACAGGCGCACACTAAAACATACAAAAACAAAACCAAAATGGATTTTCCTGTGAAATATGTTAAGGAACATTCTTTCCAGGGTAATGATTTGTATGTAATGCAAAATAAATAACCCAAAATAAAAATGTACCTCCACCACTTGGGCTATGTTCTCGAGTAGCGTTTTTGATGCATTTTCCAACTTTAGCATTGCTTTTAACCAATACAAATGCATTCACTGGGAAATGTCATTTTAACATTTAACAACTTTATCTGGCCATGTGGTGTGTGACACATCATCTGACACATCCTGTTTCATTTATGAAGGAGGGACTCTGAAAGTCACAAAGCCTACTTTTATAGAGATGACGCGCACGTAGTACCAGGGCTATGGGGTACTCGGCACCGAGCCCATGGAAGTCTATAGGGAATGTCACTGGCAGCAGAGCTCGGTCCGTGGCCCTGGGCGGTCATACAATGGGGGAATATTTACAGGGGATTTTAGTAACAGTTTGTGACGCCACCTGTGGTTTCTGATCAATAAGACCAGCGCTGCAAATTGAATCTTCTGAGGGGATGTTACAGGCAGCTAGATGTTAAGTCCCCCACAGGTGGGACTGGTCCCTCAAAGTCTATGGTGATGCAGGGTGCAGGTAATAAGTCAGTCACACACAAGTTGTTCTCTTTCCATACCTTTACTTGTGAAGGTTGCAGGTATGTCCCGGGAAGCTGCTCAGGGTGGAGTATGCACATCCAGGTAATCGCCAAGCAGGTTTAAGGCCTCCTTTCTCCTTTAATGTGTTTTGAGCTGTAACCTGCGTGAAGTCAGGTTTGACTCTAAGTATAGCAACTCCGCCCGGCCAACATTGTGGTGGAAGTCTTCTTGTGGCAAGAACTAAGTCTGTATGGCTGCGCACGCCTGACTTTGGTTCTTCCTGACCCCAGTTACGTATCGACACTTAGGGCTACCCTCTGCGACTTGAAGTCCAGCAGGGATTCCGGTGTTTCTCTTACTAGCCGTGAAGGTTCTAGCAATACTTCGGACCCGGTGTCCGGTTTAGTCGAGTGAAGGTGATCTGTTACCTAAGTCACTCCTTCCTTGGTCTCCACTTGCCCGTCGCCCTGCTTTCAGACCCTTAATATAAGCACAGGGTAGCAGTAGGTGTAGTAGTCCTAAGCTTTCTTCCTTCCTTCCAAAGCTCGCTGACTGATTCTCAGTTAACTCGATGTTCTGCCAGCTGTAGTCCCCTTCCTTCTGTTCCTTCAAAGACTCTGTCCAGAGCAGCTCTCAGGACGTTTCGTCAGACTGAATACACGCTTGCTCCGAGAGTTACTTTCCACCTTCGCTGGGAACTAACAGTCTGGATGTTCTCAAGATATCAGCTTGCAATCTTTCCTCCTCCGTCTCCGACTAGGACAAGAACTAACTAATCTGCTACGTCTCACACTTTCAAATTCAGCTCTGACTAGACTGGAGTGACTTCTATGTATATCACTCGTACTAGACTCCACTAGCAGGCAAACTGACTGTCTCTCTCTCTCTCACAGAGATGACGACTTTCTGACTGACTTCTTCTGAGCTAAAGTGAAACTAAGCTTCTTTATATATATGCCTAACACAGCTCCCTCTAGTGTAAATCTAAGGAAGTGTGAAGTGTGAGTTGTGAATGAATATCAGGTTTTGCAATTACCTTTTAGTACATACTCCTGGGAACATGTGTACCAAGCGCAGCTGGGCCACACAGGGGCATCAGGTGGCCTTTACTGTTCTTAAAGGCCAGCAGTCGGCCCTCACTATTCTTAGAGAGCCATCAGCCGGCTATACTTTGTTGTTCCCATTATTAAACAGTGTGTGTCTTATACTGTTATTGCGTATGCTGTGAGTGGCAGGGCTGCTCAAAATGTGGATACACCCCAATAACCCTTTGAACCGACGTGCTGCATGGCCACATGAAACCAAAGATTCCATTATTCTTTATTTGGTACTGCCATACTGTTTGCCTATGCATTGAATGCAAGGCCTGCCCTGTCCCAACGTTACACTGTAAAATATTAGTATTTCAATGATAAAAAATATAGATTATTTAACATATACATCTAATATGGAGTCTAACTAGCAAGCGAAGACTCTGGTTAGAGGGTGACTGAACTATTCTGAGGACTTTGGCAGATACATCTTTTCTCTGGTTGTCAGTTCTATAGGTTTTTTGTCAGAACTGTCAATATGTGGCTATTTGGAGATAATAAATGGTTCCAAAGGTCATAGGCCATAGGCTTACGTTTTTCAAAATAAGGTATTATAAATAACTAATATGCATATTCCATAAGTTACTAGTGTTCTTCTAATATGGTAGAAGCTACGAACATAGCGGCAAATCACCATATGTGGTTATGAGACAGGAAAAATAGAAACCAATGTAAGTCTATGGATCAAAATAGTTTATAAGCCGACCTAACTCCTGTTCAGACAGATCTCTCATACCTTGAGAATCTCCAACACGGACCACATCATGCCTCAAGACCATATGTAAGAACCAATGAATGCTTGTTTTCTTTTGTACTTATTTTTGTGTCCTATGAACTTACTTTTCTTCATTTTTGTAATCACTTTTTCTGAATGAACATTAAATAAGATTTGTTTTATCCACACAATTCAATATTGCTTTCCTTTCTATCCTCACCATGCTCTTACTTAAAGAAGTGAGAAAGGGTTATTTTTTCTAACATACACGCACCCCAATAGCCCTTTGAACCAACGTACTGGATGGCCACGTTAAACCAAAGGTCCCATTAATCTTTATTTGGTACTGCCATACTGTTTGCCTATGCATTGAATGCAAGGCCTGCCCTGCCCCACTATTTTACGCACCCCACTAACCCTTTGAACCACTGTACTGGATGGCCACATTAAACCAAAGTTCTCATTCTTATTTATTTGGCACTGCCATACTGTTTGCGTATGCATTGAATGCAAGGCCTGCCCTGCCCCAACGTTACACGCACCCCAATAACCCTTTGAACCTACGTACTGGATGGACACCTGAAAGCATTGTTCATAGTAATTTGGTACTCCCATACTGTTTGGCTATGCAGTGAATTGTTGAGCCTGAATAACCTGCATTGGAGAATGTCAGTGTTGAGGATGAAGACCCGACAGTGGAGAATGTCAGTGTTGATTCTGAAAAACCTGCAGTTTGAGAATTTCATTGTTCAGGCTGAAGAAACTGCAGTGGAGAATTGCAGTGTTGAGGCTGAAGACCCGGCAGTGGAGCATTGCAGTGTTGAGGCTAAAGAACACTTGGCAGTGGAGCATTTCAGTGTTGAGGCTGAAGAAACTAATGTTGAGAATTGCAGTGTTGAGGATGAAGACCAAAAAGTGGAGAATTGCATTGTTGAAGCAGCTGACCAACCCCTACAGTTCCCGGTATTAGGAACTGGGTCTCCCATACTGTTTGGCTATGCAGTGAATGCAAGGCCTACCCCAAATTTGCACGCACCCCTATCCCCTTGGAAGAAACATGGAGGAGGGCCTCATAAAAATTTTTTTCCCGTTAGAAAGGAGCGGGTCTCCTATACTTGTAATGGCCATACACACAATGTATGGGCTGACAAACATTTCCCCCTGGGGGTACACATCAACATTTGTTTTACGGGCATCATAAACACCCTTTAAAAAAATAACGTGGCTGTTACATCATGGAACACATTCACCCTGGTGATCTAGTGGTGGTGTCGGAAGAGACGTGGAGAATGGCCTCCGAAAAAAGTCTTCCTATTTTAAAAGAGAGGGTTTCCTATACTTGTAATGCCCATACACTAAGTGTATGAGTGTGGAGCCCAGCTGTGACTGAAGCCACATCTTCCAGAGGGGTGCACTGACAGAAGATCCCACTAGAGGTCATTATACACACACACATGCAGCTTACCTAAAAAGACCATTAGAGGGAGCTGTGTAAGACGTATAAAAACCTGTTTTTAGTTTCACTTTGCCTCAGATAAGATCAGACTTCCAGAGACTGTCAGACAGACAGATTGTCTGCTTGGAGAGTTCAGTCAGAGCTCAGGCAGAGAGCAGAGCAGCTCAGCGCAGTTCAGTCTGCTAGTGGAGTCTAGTAGAGAGTGACACAGAGAAGTCACTCCAGCCTATTCAGAGCTGAATTAAGTGTGGCTCTGAGGCAAGCGTGCCGACGCTTGGAGAGTGGCGAAGAGGCAGCTCACCAACTGCCAGCGTGTGTGATCATAGGAGGACCTAGATAGGTCGAAGGCGAGAGGAATTTAATGAGACAGAGGAGCCTTAATAGCTCATCTCAGCAAGTATTGCCGGACACTGGGATCCGAGCCTATAGGGATCTCCACGACCCAATAGGAGAACACCAGAGTTCCTGGAGGACTACAAGTCCCAGGAGTACCACCGCGCTGATAAGTAGCAGGATCAGGAGGACGGAGTCCGGCTCGGCCGGGCCATCCAGGACCCTGTTCTTTCAGAGAGAGGATCCAATAACAAAGTCAGCCAGGTACAAGACAGAGACTAAGCTAGGCCCAGCTACACGCAGGCCAGAACTTATTACAAGAAAGGGAGAGAACAGGAGGCTACACACCTATCAAGTGGAGGAATCTGGATGTGCATCCTTCACCCTACAGTGCTCCGGGACATACCTGCAACAACATCAGTAAAGGTATGCAAAGAGACTGCATTGTGTGTGACTGACTTCTTATCTGCACCCTGCATCACCACCATAGACTTTGAGGGACCAGTCCCACCTGTGGGGGACTTAACATCTAGCTGCCATAACATCCCCTCCGAGATCTACCCTGCAGCGCTGGTCAATCAGATCAGAAACCACAGGTGGCGTCACGAACTATTACTATAATCCCCTGTAAATACCCCCCATTGCATGACCGCCCAAGGCCACGGACCGAGTCCAGCTGCCAGTGACATCTCCCATAGAAATTGACGGGCTCGGTGCCGAGTACCCCATAGCTCTGGTACAATGTGGTGCGCGTCATGAGCTGACAAACATTTCCCCCTGGGAGGTACACATCAAGGTACTGTGTCAACATTTTTGATATGGACATCATAAACACCCTTCAAAAAAATAATGTATCTGTTGCATCATGGAACACGTTCACCCTGGTGATCAAGTGGTGGTGGATGATGAGGATGAGAGGAGGAAAACATGAAATAGCCAAAATCAGGAAGCGTATACCCATGTGTGGGGGTGAAGAGGTGCATGGGAATATACCTCCCAAAAAAAGACACCAGATTTGAGGTTATGTTTTTCTGTTATCATGCGGTGGTGTAGAGAAGTCTGGCCCAATCCAGCTCTTGTTCATTTTTATAAGAGTCAGCCTGCCCGCATTTTCAATTGACAGGCGGATGCACTTCCCAGTTTTAATTCCACCAGCGGCACTAAAAACGCGCTCTGACAAAATGCTAGCGGCAGGACAGGACAGGACCTCCAAGGCGAAGAGAGCCAGTTCATGCCACGTATCCAGCTTTGAGACCCAATAATTATAAGGCATAGTGGAATCACCGAGGACTTTGGCATGGTCACCAAGGTACTCCCTCAGCATCTTCCAAAACTTTGCACTCCTTGTGAGAGTACCCCGAGCATCAGGGCCACTGCCATGGGAGGGTTTGAGAAAACTCTCCCAGAACTTTGCCAGTGTTCCTCTGCCTTTGCTAGATTGGAGTTGTGTCTCTCTTGCCTGTACTCCTTGGTTGTCCAACGAACTGTGACCTCTGCCTCCAGTGTTTTCAGATGGGAATTTTTTTAATAATTCTACAACAAGGGCCTTCGGGTACTGAATCATTTTAGTACACCTGTCTGCCTCTGGAAGAAGAGATTAAAAGTTCTCCTTGTAGCGTCTGTCTAGAAGTGTCACCAAACAGTAATGAGTGTCACCCAAAATTTTGAGAATAGGAGGGTCACGGGAAAAGCAGCCAACATAAAGTCAGCCATGCTGTCCTCCTCCTCCTCCTTCCTGTCCTCAGGTCATCCACGGTGAACAGACAGTATGAGAGTTGTGCTTGTAGTACCATCTATAGCACATGAAAGTAGCTCCTGTTCTTCCTCCTCCTCCTCTTCCTCATTGTCAACCAATCTTCATTGGGATGACATGAGGCAGGGCTGTGAGTAATCACCCTTTATGGTTCCTTGCTCCATCTCATCGTGCTCCGCCTGCAATGCATCATCTTTGATTGTGAGCAGAGAGCGTATCAGATGACAGAGTAGCGGGATGGTGATGATAATTATGGTGTCATCGACGCTCACCATCTTGGTGGACTCCTCAGAGTTTTGTAGGATGATACATATGTCTGACATCCATGTCCACTCCTGAGGTGTTATGTGTGGAGTCTGAACTGAATAAGGACAGCCTTGTTGATGCTGTTAGTCAAGAACTGCCCTCTTCTGCTCACAAATCCTTTCCAACATCTGCAGTGTAGCATTTCAACCCGTGGGGACATCACACACCAGTTAGTGAGCCGGAAGTTGCAAATGCTGCTGAATCACAGCTAGGGCTGTGGAAGCGGTATCTGACTTTCTAAAATGGGCACAAAGGTGGCGTACTTTCACAAGCAGATCTGGCAGCTCAGGGTAGCTTTTGAGAAACCTTTGAACAATGACGTTAAGTACATGGGCCAGGCATGGTACGTGTGTGAGCTCGCCTCGCTTCAAAGCCGCCACCAGGTTCCAGCCATTGTCACACATGACCATGCCTGGCTATAGGTTCAGCCGTGTCAGCCACAGATCTGCCTGCTCTTTCAGAGTTGTCCACAACTCTTCAGCATTGTGCATTTTGTCACCTAAGCATATTAGCTTCAGTACAGCCTGTTGCCGCTTGGCTGAGGCAGTACTGCAGTGCATCCAGCTTGTGACTGGTGTGGTCATTTCGGAGATGGAGGCTGAACAGGAGGTGGAGGAGGTGCAGGAGCTGTAGACTGTGGGTGCAACCCTGATTGACGTAGGGCCTGCAATCCTCGGCGTCGGGAGGATGTGTTCCATCCCAAGGTCCGACAAGGTCCTGGCTTCCCCTATGTTAACCCAGTGTGCCATCAGTGAGCTGTACCATCCCTGTCCAGAAGCACTTGTCCATGTGTCCGTGGTTATTTGGACTTTCCCAGTAACAGCATTGTTGAGGGCACGGCTAATGTTGTCGGACACGTGCTTGTGTAATGCGGGGACGGCACACCGGGAGAAATAGTGGTGGCTGGGGACCGAGTACCTTGGGACGGCTGCCGCCAGCAGGTTGTGGAAAGCTTCCATCTCCACAAGCCTAAAAGGCAACATTTCGAACGCAAGCAGACGAGAAATGTATGAATTTAGTAGTGTGGCCTGTAAGGCACTGTGTTGTGAATGGGTTTGAGATGAGTTCTGAGCAGAGGCTCCCTCTGGTGGTTACAAGCGGTACTAGTGAGGATTGGGAATCAGGTGTTACTGATTGGTCTTATTTAAGGGAATCATTTTCCCATCAGGGTTGCCGGTGATCAATTGTTCTGGTCTGAATCCTTCTTTCCAGTTTCCCTTGTAGCCTGCTGTGTCGTGTCTGCATCTCCTGCTATCAGATAAGACAATTTCTTATTGTGTGTTTTTGCTATATTTTTGCATTTTGTCCTGCACTTCTGTGGGGGCCTTCTGGGTCTCCTCCGGGGGCTTTTGCCCTCTCAGTTTGGTCCAGCCACTGTGTTTTGTACTTTTGCTTTTTGCAGTTTTTTCAGTGGCTGCTGTTTTTGTTACACCAGAGAACTAATTTAGGTGGTAGAGGTCGTGTGATCTCAGTGATTTTGAAATTAGTAAGTTGGTGTTTTTCAGGTTTTCTGGGATTGCAGTAAGTACCCTTCCTATCCTTTTCTATTTAGATAGTTTGGGCCCCAGCGTTTGCTCATACTATTTTCTTTCTGTGTCAGTATTTCCTCTTGTCTAACCGCCATTACATGTTTGGGGCTTTCTATTATCTTTGGGTTCTGCTCCGGGGCAGATAGCTTTCCTGTTTCTGTCTTTAGGTGTAGTTAGTTTCTCAGGCTGTGACGAGGCGTCTAGGACCATCGTAGGAACGCTCCACGGCTGCCTCTAGTTGCGGTGGTTAGTCGGGGTACTGCAATCTCATAGATTCCAACTGCTCTGGTGTAATTTCCTTTTTACCTGCACTCCTCAGCTACCGTAACATAACAGTATCTCCGGCCATAAAAATTGTATTGATACTCACAGAAGGGAAAAAATATTTTTGAAGGAAGAAAAGTTGTCAGAGATATTTTTCTGTTTGTTGCATTTTTTTTTTTTTCCCTCTGTATCTCTGGTGCTGGGGAGGATCTTTTCTCCCAATGGAGTTTGCACAGTTGTCTGGCCGTGTGGATCAGCTTGCCACTGAGGTTCAGAGTATTGCTGCATATCTTGCTAGTTGCCTGTTGTGGAACCTAGGATTCCCATGCCAGATTTGTTTTCAGGGGATCGAGCTAAGTTTCAGAATTTCAAAAATAATTGTAAATTGTTTTTTTGCCTTAAAATCTAAGTCCTCAGGAAACGCAGCGCAGCAGGTTCAAATTATCATTCTCTCTCCTGCGCGGCGATCCTCAGGATTGGGCTTTTTCCCTCACACCTGGGGATCCTGTTTTGAGTGATGTTGATGCATTTTTTCAGGCTTTGGGTTATTGTACGATGAGCCTAATGTCACTGATCAAGCTGAAAAAGCCTTGTTGGCATTAAATCAGGGGCTTGATGACGCTGAGTTATACTGTCAGAGATTCCGTAGGTGGGCAGTCCTGACCAAATGGAATGACGACGCTTTGGCGGCCCTTTTCCCGGAAGGGTCTGTCGGATAATGTAAAGGATTTTTATGGTGGGATTCCCTGTCCCCTCTGGTCTCAATGATTCTATGTCATTAGCGATTCAAATTGACAGACGTTTGCGTGAGCGAGAAGTATGCGCGGAGTGGTGTTGCCTTGTGAGCCAGCTGCTGAGCCCATGCAGTGTGATGGAGGGGTGTCTGGGGCACAGCGTCATGAGTTTCGAAAGCGCAATGGGTTTATGTTTCTACTGTGGTGATGCCTCTCGTGCTATTTCAGTCTGCCCTAAGCGGGGAAGACGTTTTGCACGCTCAGTTTTTTTGGGGTATGTTCAGACTAAGTTTTTATTAACTGTCACTCTGATATGCTCTCTGTCCTCATTTTCTGCTCAGGCTTTCGTTGATTCTGGAGCAGCTATTAACCTGATGATTATGATTTTGCTAAACGTTGTGGATTTCCCTTGATACCCCTACAGAAGTCTATTCCCCTACTGGGGATCGATTCTACCCCTTTGGCTGAGAATAAACCCCAGTTTTCTACTCAGGTGATAATGAGGGTTGAACCTGATCACCAGGAGTGCTGCAAATTTTTGGTTCTATAATCTGCATGACATTATCGGCTGGGTTTCCCTTGGTTACAGTCTCATAATCCTGTTTTGGATTGGAAATCTGTTCTGTAACCATTGGGGCTGCCAATGTTTAATACCAACACTCCTTTTTTTCTGCCTCCCCCCAGGCTGAGGATGTTCCTGACTTTGTGTTTGATTTTTCTGATGTGTTTAGCGAAAGTAATCTGCATCCTTACCTCCCCATAGGAGCTATGACTGCGCTATTGAATTAGTGCCAGGTAGTAAATTCCCTAAGGGTCGCCTTTTTAACTTGTCTGTACCTGAACATGACCTATGCGGTCTTATATCAAGGAATCATTGGAGAAGGGTCATATCAGACCATCCTCTTCACCCTTAGTGCCGGTTTTTTCTTTGTGGCCAAAAAAGATGGTTCATTAAGGCCGTGTATTGATTATCGTCTCTTGAACAATATTACTGTGAAATATCAATACCCCGTTACCCTTGATTTCTGACCTGTTTTCCAGGGTGAAAAACGCTACTTGGTTTACCAACTTGACCTCAGGGGGGCGTATAACCTTATTCGCATTAAGCACGGGGATGAATGGAAGACGGCATTTAACACCCCTGAAGGGCATTTTGAGTACCTTGTGATGCCCTTTGGGCTCACTAATGCTCCTTCCGTCTTCCAGTCCTTCATGAATGACATTTTCAGGATTTTGTGGACAAGTTTCTGATTGTTTATTTGGATGATATCTTGATTTTTTCTAATGACTGGACTCTCATGTGAAACATGTTCGAACTGTAATCCAGATTTTGAGAGAGAATGCTCTGTATGTGAAGGGATCAAAGTTCTTTTTGGCGTACAGAAGATCTCATTTCTGGGATTCATTTTGTCCCCATCTGTTATTGAAATGGACCCGGTCAAGGTTCAGGCCATCTGTGATTGGGTCCAACCTACTTCATTAAAGGCTCTTCAGAGATTTTGGGTTTTGCCAATTTTTTATCGTAAATTTATTGGTAATTTCTCGTTATTGTTAAAACCATTAACTGATTTGACCAAAAGGGTTCTGATGTGGTGAATTGGCCTCCTGAGGCAGTCCTCTGCGTTTCAGGAACTTAAGCAGAGATTCACTTCTGCTCCTGTTCTAAAGGCAGCCTGATGTTTCTCTGCCATTTTAGGTGGAGGTTGATGCTCTGAAATTGGGGCAGGTGCCGTTTTGTCCCAAAAAGATCCAGAGACCTCTAAAAAGTAACCCTTGTGCCTTTTTCTCTCGAAAATTTTCTCCTATGAACGTAATTATGACGTGGGTAATCGGGAGTTATTGGCCATGAAGTGGGCTTTTGAAGAGTGGAGACATTGACTGGAGGAGCCAAACATCAGGTGGTGGTCCTTACGGACCATAAGTCGGTCTAACTAATCTGCCAAGCGACTCAATCCTAACAGGAGGTGGGCCTTTTTTTTTCACCTTTTAATTTTGTGGTTTCCTTTCTTCCGGCACTAAGAATGTTAAGGCGGAATGCCCTCCGGGATTTCCTTGCGGACTCTCCGAGCTATCTATCCTTGTTATTTGAAGGAGGGTGTATTTCTTTCCGCCATCTCGCCTAATTTGAGACTTGCTTTAGGGGGTTCAGGAGATAGGCCCAGCGTGCCCTTTTGGAAAATTGTTTGTCCCGGCCAATGGAAAAAGAGTGTGATGCTGGATTCATTTTTTCGCTTGGCTGGGCACCCCCGAATTTTTTGGTACCAGAGACTTTTTATCGGTCCTTTGGTGCCTCCCTTGTCTCCGATTTGTCAGGGAATTTGTCAGTCCTGCGGGACTTGCTCTCGCTCCAACCTTGCTCTCGCTCTAGTGGTTTTTGTTGATGCCAATGCCTTGCCCAAGGACCGGGCCCTATCCATGGATTTCATTTCCGACTTCCTGTTTTTACAGAATGACCACCCTGGGTAATTTTGTGATAGTTTTCCAAAATGATACATCTTGTGCCATTACCTAATTTTGCCTTCCTCCTCTGAATTGGTGCCTGTTTCCTTCAGCACGGGTTCTTTACCCTTTCCCCGAGAACATGTGTCTGACAGAGGAGTAGTTTTTTTTCCAATTTTTGGGGACTTTTTGTTCAAAAACTGGGGTTCAATTTTTCTTTTCCTCGGATTTATCCTCGACCAATGGCAAACTGAGAGAAAACCAACATTGGAGACTTATCTAAGATGCTTTTGTCCGTGTCAGGATGATGGTCTCTTTTTTGCCTTTGGGCGAGTTTGCTTTAATAATAGGGCTAGCCTCACTTTGATGTCTCCGTTTTTCTGTAATTTGGGTTTCACCCTCATTTTCTTCAGGACAAACGGGCTTTGTCTGTCCAGGTGTTGACTTTGTTTGTTGACGTATGCACAGATTTGGGACCAGGTAGTGGAGAGGTTGTCCCTCTCTCAGGAGAAGGCCAGCGGTTTGCTAACCGGCATAGGACTTATGGTCCTCGTTTAAAGTGGGGGACTTGGTCTGGTTGTCCTCAAAGAATATTCCTATGAGAAGTAGCATCTCCTAAATTTAAAGCCTAGGTTCATTGGACTTATAAGATCATGGAGATTATTAATCCTGTTTCTTTTCGTTTGCTTCTTCCAGGGACATTTAAGATCCATAACGTGTTCCACCAAGTCCTTTGAAGAGGGTTTGTTGAGCCAGTGGTTCCTGCTGCTGTGCCTCCTACCCGTTTTGGTGAGGGCAATCTGGTATGTGGTTGAGAAAATATTGGATTCTCGTTTTCTAGACGAAGACTCCAGATTTGGTTAAATGGAGAGGTTATGGTCAAGAAGATAATTCTTGGGTGTTTGCTTCGGACATCCATGCTAGGAGGACTTTTCCGTGCTATCATAGAACTCATCCTGACCGACCTGGTTGCTCAAATGAGGGTTCGGTGACCCCTCCTCAAGGGGGGGGTACTGTTGTGAATGGGTTTGAGAATGAGTTCTGAGCAGAGGCTCCCTCGGTGGTTACAAGCGGGACTAGTGAGGATTGGGAATCAGGTGTTACGATTGGTCCTTATTTAAGGAATCATTTTCCCATCAGGGTTGCCGGTGATCAATTGTTCTGGTCTGAATCCTTCTTTCCAGTTTCCCTTGTAGCCTGCTGGTCGTGTCCTGCATCTCCTGCTATCAATAAGACAATTTCTTATTGTGTTTTTTGCTATATTTTGCATTTTGTCCTGCACTTCTGTGGGGGCCTTCTGGGTCTCCTCCGGGGGCTTTTGCCCTCTCAGTTTGGTCCAGCCACTGTGTTTTTGTACTTTTGCTTTTTGCAGTTTTTTTCAGTGGCTGCTGTTTTTGTTACACCAGAGAACTAATTTAGGTGGTAAGGTCGTGTGATCTCAGGTGATTTTGAAATTATAAGTGGTGTTTTTCAGGGTTTTCTGGATTGCAGTAAGTACCCTTCCTATCCTTTTCTATTTAGATAGTTTGGGCCCCAGCGTTTGCTCATACTATTTTCTTTCTGTGTCAGTATTTCCTCTTGTCTAACCCGCCATTACATGTTTGGGGGTTTCTATTATCTTTGGGGTTCTGCTCCGGGGCAGATAGCTTTCCTGTTTCTGTCTTTAGGTGTAGTTAGTTTCTCAGGCTGTGACGAGGCGTCTGGACATCGTAGGAACGCTCCACGGCTGCCTCTAGTTGCGGTGGTTAGTCAGGGTACGCAATCTCATAGATTCCAACTGCTCTGGTGTATTTCCTTTTTTACCTGCACTCCCTCAGCTACCGTAACATAACAGCACTGGCAGCGTATTTCCTCTTGCTTCTAAGGACTGGGGTATGGACAACTGAATGCTGCACTGGAACAAGGAAAAGGACGTGCTTGATGATGGTGCTAGTTGAGTGTGAGCAACGACAGGTGCAGGGCAGGAAGCATCTTCACAGGCACATGGACAGGGATTGGCTTGCACGCACAACAGCGATGAACACCGTGTCAACTGCAGACACTGTTCCTGGACCCTGGGGTTTGGCCCATGAAGTTGGGTGCTTAGCTGCCATGTGCCTGATCATGCTGGTGGTGGTCAGGCTGGTAGTTTTGCTACCCTGCTGATGCAGGCCTGTCAGGTGGTGCAAATGGCCTGTTTGCGGTTATCGGCAGAGTCTTTAAAAAACAACCAGACTCGAGAAGACCTAACTTAGTACTGCAACTTCCGTCATGTTGGTGTTACGGGGAAACGGTTGCCTGTCTTCTTCTGTGGCCAACACAATGCTTTTCCTGCCTGTCAGGGTGCTAACGCCTCCCTCCCCCTGTGTGCTGCGTCCTCACTCTGCATGTCCTCCTGCCAGATTGGGTCACTTATTATACATCCCCCACCTCATCTTCCATTTCCCCGCAACCTGGTCCTCCTCCTACTTTGAGGCAGTTGTCTCATCATCCGCCACCTCTTTGACATGTTCCCACCGTCCGCCTTCGAGTGAATGTGGCTACCAAATATTTTGGTATCGCTACATGCGATCTCGTCTTGCCCCGCTTCAACTGAACCGAAGAGAGCGCGAATCTCTAAATGGAAAAGTGAACCGCTTTCGAGTGGGATCAGTTGTCCTCACAGCACTCGGCATTGTGGGAGGAAGAGTATCAGGTGAGGAATATGCGGCACACACTACGGTTACTCAACTTGACCGTGTGGAAGACAGGGTGGTAGTGCAAACTGAGTGGAAC
>JARQOD010000060.1:215390-248791 GCA_033576555.1 Oophaga sylvatica | reverse complement strand
ACATGCACTACTATTCTGAAGGCTAGCCACAGATTCTCAATGATAATCAGAACAGTGGACACTTTGTACATACGCGGCTCCGCTCCATACACCTTATACACACCCGGCTCAAAACCGTACACACAAGTGTTGTGAATGGGTTTGAGATGAGTTCTGAGCAGAGGCTCCCTCTAGTGGTTACAAGCGGTGCTAGTGAAGATTGTGAGGACTGGGAATCAGGTGTTACTGACTGGTCTTATATAAGGGAGTCATTTTCCCATCAGGGTTGCCGGTGATCAATTGTTCTGGTCTGAATCCTTCATTCCAGTTTCCCTTGTAGCCTGCTGTGTTGTGTCTGCTTCTCCTGCTAACAGATAAGTCTTTTTCTGCTTTTGTGTTTGTGCTTGATTTTTGCATTTTGTCCTGCACTTCTGTGGGGGCCTTCAGGGTCCCTCCGGGGGCTTCTGCCCTCTCAGTTTAGTTCAGCCACTGAGTTTTGTACTTTTGCTTTTTCCAGTTTTTTCAGTGGCTGCTGTTTTGATTTTGTTACACCAGAGAACTAATTTAGGTGGTAGAGGTCGTGTGATCTCAGGTGATTTTGAAATTAGTAGAGTTGGTGTTTTTCAGGGTTTTCTGGGATTGCAGTAAGTACCCTTCCTATCCTTTTCTATTTAGATAGTTTGGGCCCCAGCGTTTGCTCATACTATTTTCTTTCTGTGTCTGTATTTCCTCTTGTCTAACCGCCATTACATGTTTGGGGGCTTTCTATTATCTTTGGGGTTCTGCTCCGGGGCAGTTAGCTTTCCTATTTCTATCTTTAGGTGTAGTTAGTTTCTCAGGCTGTGACGAGGCGTCTAGGACCAACGTAGGAACGCTCCACGGCTGCCTCTAGTTGTGGTGGTTAGTCAGGGTACTGCAATCCCATAGATTCCAACTGCTCTGGTGTATTGCCTTTTTTTCCTGCACTCCTCAGCTACCGAAACATAACAGTATCACCGGCCCAAAAATTGAAAATTGTATGGTACTCACAGAAGGGAAAAAATATTTGAAATAAAAAAGGTTGTCAGAGTTGTCAGAGATATTTTTCTGTTTGTTGCATTTTTTTTTTTTTTCCCTCTGTATCTCTGGGTGCTGGGGAGGATCTTTTCTCCCAATGGAGTTTGCACAGTTGTCTGGCCGTGTGGATCAGCTTGCCACTGAGGTTCAGAGTATTGCTGCATATCTTGCTAGGTTGCCTGTTGTGGAACCTAGGATCCCCATGCCAGATTTGTTTTTAGGGGATCGAGCTAAGTTTCAGAATTTCAAAAATAATTGTAAATTGTTTTTTGCCTTAAAATCTAAGTCCTCAGGAAACGCAGCGCAGCAGGTTCAAATTATCATCTCTCTCCTGCGCGGCGATCCTCAGGATTGGGCTTTTTCCCTGATACCTGGGGATCCTGTTTTGAGTGATGTTGATGCGTTTTTTCAGGCTTTGGGGTTATTGTACGATGAGCCTAATGTCACTGATCAAGCTGAAAAAGCCTTGTTGGCATTAAATCAGGGGCTTGATGACGCTGAGTTATACTGTCAGAGATTCCGTAGGTGGGCAGTCCTGACCAAATGGAATGACGACGCTTTGGCGGCCCTTTTCCGGAAGGGTCTGTCAGATAATGTAAAGGATGTTATGGTGGGATTCCCTGTCCCCTCTGGTCTCAATGATTCTATGTCATTAGCGATTCAAATTGACAGACGTTTGCGTGAGCGGAGAAGTATGCGTGGAATGGTGTTGCCTTGTGAGCCAGCTTCTGAACCCATGCAGTGTGATAGAGTGGTGTCTGGGGCACAGCGTCATGAGTTTCGAAAGCGCAATGGGTTATGTTTCTACTGTGGTGATGCCTCTCATGCTATTTCAGTCTGCCCTAAGCGGGGAAGACGTTTTGCACGCTCAGTTGTCTTGGGTAGTGTTCAGACTAAGTTTTTATTAACTGTCACTCTGATATGCTCTCTGTCCTCATTTTCTGCTCAGGCTTTCGTTGATTCTGGAGCAGCTATTAACCTGATGGATTATGATTTTGCTAAACGTTGTGGGTTTCCCTTGATACCCCTACAGAAGTCTATTCCCCTACTGGGGATCGATTCTACCCCTTTGGCTGAGAATAAACCCCAGTTTTCTACTCAGGTGATAATGAGGGTTGAACCTGATCACCAGGAGTGCTGCAAATTTTTGGTTCTATATAATCTGCATGACATTATCGTGCTGGGTTTCCCTTGGTTACAGTCTCATAATCCTATTTTGGATTGGAAATCTGTGTCTGTAACCAGTTGGGGCTGCCAATGTGTTAATACTAACACTCCTGTTTTTTCTGCCTCCCCCAGGCTGAGGATGTTCCTGACTTTTTGTTTGATTTTTCTGATGTGTTTAGCGAAAGTAAATCTGCTTCCTTGCCTCCCCATAGGAGCTATGACTGCGCTATTGAATTAGTGCCGGGTAGTAAATTCCCTAAAGGTCGCCTTTTTAACTTGTCTGTACCTGAACATGACGCTATGCGGTCTTATATCAAGGAATCATTGGAGAAGGGTCATATCAGACCATCCTCTTCACCCTTAGGTGCCGGTTTTTTCTTTGTGGCCAAAAAGGATGGTTCATTAAGGCCGTGTATTGATTATCGTCTCTTGAACAATATTACTGTGAAATATCAATACCCGTTACCCTTGATTTCTGACCTGTTTTCCAGGGTGAAAAACGCTACTTGGTTTACCAAGCTTGACCTCAGGGGGGCGTATAACCTTATTCGCATTAAGCACGGGGATGAATGGAAGACGGCATTCAATACCCCTGAAGGGCATTTTGAGTACCTAGTGATGCCCTTTGGGCTCACTAATGCTCCTTCCGTCTTCCAGTCCTTCATGAATGACATTTTCAGGGATTTTGTGGACAAATTTCTGATTGTTTATTTGGATGATATCTTGATTTTTTCTAATGACTGGGACTCTCATGTGAAACATGTTCGAACTGTATTCCAGATTTTGAGAGAGAATGCTCTGTATGTGAAGGGATCAAAGTGTCTTTTTGGCGTACAGAGGATCTCATTTCTGGGATTCATTTTGTCCCCATCTGTTATTGAAATGGACCCGGTCAAGGTTCAGGCCATCTGTGATTGGGTCCAACCTACTTCATTAAAGGCTCTTCAGAGATTTTTGGGTTTTGCCAATTTTTATCGTAAATTTATTGGTAATTTCTCGGTTATTGTTAAACCATTAACTGATTTGACCAAAAAGGGTTCTGATGTGGTGAATTGGCCTCCTGAGGCAGTCTCTGCACTTCAGGAACTTAAGCAGAGATTCACTTCTGCTCCTGTTCTACGGCAGCCTGATGTTTCTCTGCCATTTCAGGTGGAGGTTGATGCCTCTGAAATTGGGGCAGGTGCCGTTTTGTCCCAAAAAGATCCAGAGACCTCTAAAAGTAACCCTTGTGCCTTTTTCTCTCGAAAATTTTCTCCTACTGAACGTAATTATGACGTGGGTAATCGGGAGTTATTGGCCATGAAGTGGGCTTTTGAAGAGTGGAGACATTGGCTGGAGGGAGCCAAACATCAGGTGGTGGTCCTTACGGACCATAAGAATCTGGTCTATCTGGAATCTGCCAAGCGACTCAATCCTAGACAGGCCAGGTGGGCCTTGTTTTTCACACGTTTTAATTTTGTGGTTTCCTTTCTTCCTGGCACTAAGAATGTTAAGGCGGATGCCCTCTCGAGGAGTTTCCTTGCGGACTCTCCTGAGTTATCTGATCCTTCTGTTATTTTGAAAGAGGGTGTAGTTCTTTCCGCCATCTCGCCCAATTTGAGACTTGCTCTGGAGGGGTGTCAGGAGGATAGGCCCGAGCGCTGCCCTGTTGGAAAATTGTTTGTCCCGGACCAATGGAAAAAGAGTGTGATGTCTGAGATTCATTGTTCCGCATTGGCTGGGCATCCCGGAATTTTTGGTACCAGAGACTTGGTTAGTCGGTCCTTTTGGTGGCCTACCTTGTCTCGTGATGTCAGGGAATTTGTGCAGTCCTGCGGGACTTGCTCTCGCTCCAAGCCTTGCTCTCGCTCTAGTGGTTTGTTGATGCCATTGCCTGTGCCCAAGAGACCATGGACCCATATCTCTATGGATTTCATTTCCGATCTTCCTGTTTCTCAGAGAATGACCACCATCTGGGTAATTTGTGATAGGTTTTCCAAAATGATACATCTTGTGCCATTACCTAAGTTGCCTTCCTCCTCTGAATTGGTGCCGTTGTTCCTTCAGCACGTGGTTCGTTTACACGGCATTCCTGAGAACATTGTGTCTGACAGAGGAGTCCAGTTTGTTTCCAGATTTTGGAGGACTTTTTGTTCTAAACTGGGTGTTCAATTGTCTTTCTCCTCGGCATTTCATCCTCAGACCAATGGTCAAACTGAGAGAACAAACCGGACATTGGAGACTTATCTAAGATGCTTTGTGTCTGCTGATCAGGATGACTGGGTCTCTTTTTTGCCTTTGGCTGAGTTTGCTCTTAATAATAGGGCTAGCTCTGCCACTTTGATGTCTCCGTTTTTCTGTAATTCTGGGTTTCACCCTCGATTTTCTTCAGGACAGACGGAGGCTTCTGTCTGTCCAGGTGTTGACTCTGTTGTGGAGCGTATGCAACAGATTTGGGACCAGGTAGTGGAGAGGTTGTCCCTCTCTCAGGAGAAGGCCCAGCGGTTTGCTAACCGGCATAGGACTGATGGTCCTCGGTTTAAAGTGGGGGACTTGGTCTGGTTGTCCTCAAAGAATATTCCTATGAGAGTAGCATCTCCTAAATTTAAGCCTAGGTTCATTGGACCTTATAAGATCATGGAGATTATTAATCCCGTTTCTTTTCGTTTGCTTCTTCCAGGGACATTTAAGATCCATAACGTGTTCCACAAGTCCTTGTTGAAGAGGTTTGTTGAGCCAGTGGTTCCTGCTGCTGTGCCTCCTGACCCTGTTTTGGTTGAGGGCAATCTGGAGTATGTGGTTGAGAAAATATTGGATTCTCGTTTTTCTAGACGGAAACTCCAGTATTTGGTTAAATGGAGAGGTTATGGTCAGGAAGACAATTCTTGGGTGTTTGCTTCGGACATCCATGCTAGGAGACTTATCCGTGCGTATCATAGAACTCATCCTGACCGACCTGGTTGCTCAAATGAGGGTTCGGTGACCCCTCCTCAAGGGGGGGGTACTGTTGTGAATGGGTTTGAGATGAGTTCTGAGCAGAGGCTCCCTCTAGTGGTTACAAGCGGTGCTAGTGAAGATTGTGAGGACTGGGAATCAGGTGTTACTGACTGGTCTTATATAAGGGAGTCATTTTCCCATCAGGGTTGCCGGTGATCAATTGTTCTGGTCTGAATCCTTCATTCCAGTTTCCCTTGTAGCCTGCTGTGTTGTGTCTGCTTCTCCTGATAACAGATAAGTCTTTTTCTGCTTTTGTGTTTGTGCTTGATTTTTGCATTTTGTCCTGCACTTCTGTGGGGGCCTTCAGGGTCCCCCCGGGGGCTTCTGCCCTCTCAGTTTAGTTCAGCCACTGAGTTTTGTACTTTTGCTTTTTCCAGTTTTTTCAGTGGCTGCTGTTTTGATTTTGTTACACCAGAGAACTAATTTAGGTGGTAGAGGTCGTGTGATCTCAGGTGATTTTGAAATTAGTAGAGTTGGTGTTTTTCAGGGTTTTCTGGGATTGCAGTAAGTACCCTTCCTATCCTTTTCTATTTAGATAGTTTGGGCCCCAGCGTTTGCTCATACTATTTTCTTTCTGTGTCTGTATTTCCTCTTGTCTAACCGCCATTACATGTTTGGGGGCTTTCTATTATCTTTGGGGTTCTGCTCCGGGGCAGTTAGCTTTCCTATTTCTATCTTTAGGTGTAGTTAGTTTCTCAGGCTGTGACGAGGCGTCTAGGACCAACGTAGGAACGCTCCACGGCTGCCTCTAGTTGTGGTGGTTAGTCAGGGTACTGCAATCCCATAGATTCCAACTGCTCTGGTGTATTGCCTTTTTTCCTGCACTCCTCAGCTACCGAAACATAACACACAAGGCTCCGCTCCGTACACCTCGTACACACACGGCTCCGCTCCGTACACCTCGTACACACGGCTCCACTCCGTACACCTCGTACACACACGGCTCCTCTCCGTACACCTCGTACACACACGGCTCCGCTCCATACACCTCATACACACACGGCTCCACTCCATACACCTTATACACACCCGGCTCCGCTCCGTACACCTCGTACACACACGGCTCCGCTCCGTACACCTCATACACACGGCTCCGCTCCGTACACCTCGCACACACGGCTCCTCTGTGTACACACACGGCTCCGCTCCGTACACCTCGTACACACACAGCTCCTCTTCGTACACCTTATACACACGGCTCCTCTCCGTACACCTCGTACACACATGGATACACTCCGTACACTCATACACACACGGCTCCCCTCGGTACACACATGGATACACTCCGTACACACACGGCTCCGCTCCGTACACCTTGTACACACACGGCTCCGCTCCGTATACCTCGTACACACACGACTAAGCTCCGTACACCTCGTACACACGACTCCACTCCGTAAACCTCGTACACACACGGCTCCGCTCCGTACACCTCGTACACACATGGTTCTGCTACATCCACACTTTAAAACCCTCCTGACATCACACATAAACTTCCCTCATCCAGCACCATGACAACCAGCACAGCATAGACCTGCATACACTGAGGCCCCTGATCATGTGACCCCTGACTCCTCCCCTCCCGTGACCTCATCACAGGTCCTGTGCACAGAGCAGCCATATATGTGGAGTGCGGCTCTGCAGGTGGAGGTAGGTGCTGGAGGCTCCATTATTCTCTATGTGGAGTGTGGCTCTGCGGGTGGAGGTAGGTGCTGGAGGCTCCATTATTCTCTATGTGGAGTGCGGCTCTGTGGGTGGAGGTAGGTGCTGGAGGCTCCATTATTCTCTATGTGGAGTGAGGCTCTGCAGGTGGAGGTAGGTGCTGGAGGCTCCATTATTCTCTATGTGGAGTGCAGCTCTGCAGGTGGAGGTAGGTGCTGGAGGCTCCATTATTCTCTATGTGGAGTGCAGCTCTGCAGGTGGAGGTAGGTGCTGGAGGCTCCATTATTCTCTATGTGGAGTGTGGCTCTGCGGGTGGAGGTAGGTGCTGGAGGCTCCATTATTCTCTATGTGGAGTGCGGCTCTGTGGGTGGAGGTAGGTGCTGGAGGCTCCATTATTCTCTATGTGGAGTGCAGCTCTGCAGGTGGAGGTAGGTGCTGGAGGCTCCATTATTCTCTATGTGGAGTGTGGCTCTGCGGGTGGAGGTAGGTGCTGGAGGCTCCATTATTCTCTATGTGGAGTGCGGCTCTGTGGGTGGAGGTAGGTGCTGGAGGCTCCATTATTCTCTATGTGGAGTGAGGCTCTGCAGGTGGAGGTAGGTGCTGGAGGCTCCATTATTCTCTATGTGGAGTGTGGCTCTGCTGGTGGAGGTCGGTGCTGGAGGCTCCATTATTCTCTATATGGAGTGTGGCTCTGCGGGTGGAGGTAGGTGCTGGAGGCTCCATTATTCTCTATGTGGAGTGCGGCTCTGCGGGTGGAGGTAGGTACAGGAGGCTCCATTATTCTCTATGTGGAGTGCGGCTCTGCGGGTGGAGGTCGGTGCTGGAGGCTCCATTATTCTCTATGTGGAGTGCAGCTCTGCAGGTGGAGGTAGGTGCTGGAGGCTCCATTATTTATGTGGAGTGTGGCTCTGCTGGTGGAGGTCGGTGCTGGAGGCTCCATTATTCTCTATATGGAGTGTGGCTCTGCGGGTGGAGGTAGGTACTGGAGGCTCCATTATTCTCTATGTGGAGTGCGGCTCTGTGGGTGGAGGTAGGTGCTGGAGGCTCCATTATTCTCTATGTGGAGTGAGGCTCTGCAGGTGGAGGTAGGTGCTGGAGGCTCCATTATTCTCTATGTGGAGTGCGGCTCTGCGGGTGGAGGTAGGTGCTGGAGGCTCCATTATTCTCTATGTGGAGTGTGGCTCTGCGGGTGGAGGTAGGTGCTGGAGGCTCCATTATTCTCTATGTGGAGTGTGGCTCTGCGGATGGAGGTCGGTGCTGGAGGCTCCATTATTCTCTGTGTGGAGTGAGGCTCTGCGGGTGGAGGTAGGTGCTGGAGGCTCCATTATTCTCTATGTGGAGTGTGGCTCTGCGGGTGGAGGTAGGTGCTGGAGGCTCCATTATTCTCTATGTGGAGTGCGGCTCTGCGGGTGGAGGTAGGTGCTGGAGGCTCCATTATTCTCTATGTGGAGTGCGGCTCTGCAGGTGGAGGTAGGTGCTGGAGGCTCCATTATTCTCTATGTGTAGTGCGGCTCTGCAGGTGGAGGTAGGTGCTGGAGGCTCCATTATTCTCTATGTGGAGTGTGGCTCTGCGGGTGGAGGTCGGTGCTGGAGGCTCCATTATTCTCTATGTGGAGTGTGGCTCTGCGGGTGGAGGTCGGTGCTGGAGGCTCCATTATTCTCTGTGTGGAGTGTGGCTCTGCGGGTGGAGGTAGGTGCTGGAGGCTCCATTATTCTCTATGTGGAGTGCGGCTCTGCGGTGGAGGTCGGTGCTGGAGGCTCCATTATTCTCTATGTCCCATATGTCAAAGTCAAGGCCCGCGGACCAGATCCGGCCCGCGAATTGATTATCCATGGCCCACTGGATGATATTTAATTACTATTAGAACCGGCCCGCAGGCCACAGCCACCCGCTGGTGTTTTGCACGCACCAACACTACATTTCCCACAATGCACCGGTAGCCCGCGAAGTCACTGCAGCGCGCACAAGCGGCTTCATTATTCATCAGTAGTCAGAGCAGAGAACAACTTTCTGATACCCCCTCCTCAAAAATGACTAAACGTAAAGGGACGCTGAGAACAGGGGGTTTCAGGCCAGGTGGGAGGCAGAGTACATGTTTACGGAGGTAAAAGGCAAACCTGTGTGTCTTCTGTGTGAAGAAAATGTGGCTGTAATGAAAGAATTTAATTTAAGAAGGCATTATCAAACGTCTAAGAAACACACAGACAAAGACAAGAATATGGAATATGAACAAAATCTACAGAAGGTGGAAGAATTAAAACGAGGCCTTAAGTCCAGACAGGCTATGTTCACATATGCTAAATCACAAAGCGAGGCTGCTGTCAAGGCTAGCTTTATTGTGGCAAAAGAGGTTGCAAAATCAGCCCGGCCCTTTGCAGAAGGAGAGTTTATCAAAAACTTTATGCTTGAAGTTTGTGACGCAGTGTGCCCAGACAAAAGACAACTATTCGCAAACGTGTGCCTGAGCAGAAACACCGTTGCTGAGCGCGTAGACCAGCTTTCCACCAACATAAAAGAACAGCTTGTGAGAAAGGGAAAAGATTTCATCGTATATTCTCTTGCTGTGGATGAGAGCACGGACACATCAGACATTGCCCAGCTGTCAATTTTTGTCCGTGGAGTAGACTCCAGCCTGAGCATAACAGAAGAGTTTTTGGCATTACGTCCTATACATGGCACAACTACAGGACAAGATCTGTATGAAGAGGTATCCAGATGTGTAAATGAGATGGGGCTGCCTTGGGAAAAACTCGTGGGATTAACCACAGACGGAGCACCCGCAATGTGTGGGCACAGGAGTGGATTGGTGGCAAGGATGCGGGAGAGGATGCGGGAGGAAAACGTCACAGATGAGCTATCAGCGTATCACTGCATCATACACCAGGAATCGTTGTGTGGCAAAGCCTTGAAAATGGAGCATGTAATGAGCACCATAACTCGAGCAGTTAACTTCATCAGAGCCAAAGGTTTAAATCACCGCCAGTTCAAGGCATTTCTGGGGGAGTTAGATACAGAGTATGGTGACTTACCGTATCACACAGAGGTGCGATGGCTGTTATGATTTGGTAGCTGAGGAGTGCAGGTAAAAAGGCAATACACCAGAGCAGTTGGAATCTATGAGATTGCAGTACCCTGACTAACCACCACAACTAGAGGCAGCCGTGGAGCGTTCCTACGTTGGTCCTAGACGCCTCGTCACAGCCTGAGAAACTAATTACACCTAAAGATAGAAATAGGAAAGCTATCTGCCCCGGAGCAGAACCCCAAAGATAATAGAAAGCCCCCAAACATGTAATGGCGGTTAGACAAGAAGAAATACTGACACAGAAAGAAAATAGTATGAGCAAACGCTGGGGCCCAAACTAACTAAATAGAAAAGGATAGGAAGGGTACTTACTGCAATCCCAGAAAACCCTGAAAAGCACCAACTCTACTAATTTCAAAAACACCTGAGATCACACGACCTCTACCACCTAAATTAGTTCTCTGGTGTAACAAAATCAAAACAGCAGCCACTGAAAAAACTGCAAAAAGCAAAAGTACAAACATCAGTGGCTGAACTAACTGAGAGGGCAAAAGCCCCCGGAGGGGACCCTGAAGGCCCCCACAGAAGTGCAGGACAAAATGCAAAAATCTAGCACAAAAACAAAAAGAAGAAAATGTCTTATCTGATAGCAGGAGATGCAGACACGACACAGCAGGCTACAAGGGAAACAGGATTCAAGGATTGAAACCAGAACAATTGATCACCGGCAACCCTGATGGGAAGGTGACTCCCTTATATAAGACCAGTCAGTAACACCTGATTCCCAATCCTCACAATCTTCACTGGACAGACCAGCACCGCCTGTAACCACCAGAGGGAGCCTCTGCTCAGAACTCATCTCAAGCCCATTCACAACAGATGGCTAAGCCGGGGAAAGGTGCTTCAAAGATGTTTTGAGCTGCGTGAGGAGATCTGTCTGTTCATGGAAAGTAAGGGGAAAGACACAACAGCGCTCCGAGATGAAACTTTCCTGTGTGAAATGGCATTTCTCTGCGACATCACGAGCCATCTGAATGTGATGAATCTGCAGCTGCAGGGACGGGGACGTGTCATCTGATATGTACAGTACAGTGAAGGCCTTTAAAACCAAGCTGAGTCTGTGGGAGACGCAGATGCGGAAAGAAAACTTAAGCCACTTTTCCAGCTGCCAGACCATGAAAGAGAAGCTCTCTACCGCTGTGTTCCCGTGTGCACAGTTTGCCGATAAACTCAACATACTTGCCGCCGACTTCCGACGCCGATTTGTTGACTTTGAAGCCCAAAAAAGCAGGTTTGAACTGCTCAGCAATCCTTTTGCAGTTGATGTAGAAAGCGCACCACCAAATCTACAAATGGAGTTGATTGAGCTCCAGTGCAATGACACACTGAAGGAAAAATATGAGAGGGTGGGTGCTGCCGAGTTTTCACGTTCCATCCTCGACACAATGCCCCAGTTGCGCATCCAAGCCGCTCGGACGCTCTCTGTTTGGCAGCACATACCTGTGTGAACAACTGTTCTCTTTGATGAAGCTAAACAAAACATCACAGAGGAGTCGTCTTACTGATAATCACCTTCACTCAATCCTGAGGATTTCCTCAGCTCAGAGCCTAACCCCGAACATTGATGAACTTGTACAAAAGATGAGACACCTCCAAGTATCAGGCTCAGCCTCAGACAAGTGAGATGAGACACCTCCAAGTATCAGGCTCAGCCTCAGACAAGTGAGCATCACAGAGCAGTAAAGTATTTTCGGTTTTTTAATTCAGTTACATTTTTACATTTGTTTCTACAAGATGTGATTTTTCTTTGAAGGAAGTATTGTTTTGTGCCATAAATTTTTGTATTTTATTTATTTCTATTTATTTTTCAGTTCAATGAACTCAGGGAAAATTGCAGATAAGAGCCATGAGAAAGAATACAACTGATTTGATTTATTTTTTCATTTTACTATTTGAAAGCAGTGATCGGTAGATCATAGAGCAGCACAATAATACATTTTCAGTTTATAATGCATGCACTTTTATTTATGCATTTATCTTGATATTAAGAAACATTTTGTTTTTAAAAGCAATTTAATTTTTTGCTGTTTGGCTGTTGAAAATGTTTTAACTTGAAGTTACTGACAGAGCCATAACAAAATATTGCCATATTCATGTAATCATTAGATAATGTACACTGTGTTAGGTCTTGGTTCAATAGGCTATGTGCAATTATTTCGATATGTTTTAATAAACATTGAACCAGTCCGGCCTCGGCTTGTAGCAAATTTGTTTTTTTGGCCCTCGGTGTGTTTGACTTTGACATCCCTGCTCTATGTGGAGTGCGGCTCTGCGGGTGGAGGGATGTGGAGATTCCCCATTACTGGCTCATTAATACTTGAAATCTATTGCACAGGGGATATCGCAGCCAATTCCCACAAGAAGAATCCTGGAAACACAGAATTAGAAATGATTCTTTCTCCGCAGTTTCTATAGGACTTAATACATTCCTGATTCCGGAGAGTAATAGAAATACGGCAGAAAACAGAGGAGGAAAGTTCAGAGAAGAAGCTTCATAGAAAGACATTGAAGTTACAGACGCCATTTAACCCTTTGGGAGAAAGTGATTCCAGCACTTTACCAAGTAAATCCCCCCAGGACTGTAGCAGGTGAAGACCACAATATCCACAGGTGTCCCTTCTAATTTGGGGAACTGTCACCTCTAATAATCCTCGGACAGTTCTGACAAACACGGAAAAGTGCCCCTTTATGGAGGTGACAGAAAGTCTGTTTAGTCACTTTATCTTCATAGTATCAGCTCTAATCCAATGGTGAGAGAGCGATTTACCCCGAAGAGTCACAGATTGTGGGGTCGTTATACAATGTGATATTTAGAGGGTTTTGTGTTGTCTCCTTATAAGAATCACAATGGTTTTGTTCCTTTTCCGCTGATAGATACAAACGACCCAACTATGAAAGACGGGAACCAAGGAATCATGTATTACTCTCTTAGTACGGGGCCCCTTTATTGGACCCCACACAGTATTGTCGGGAAACATTCATATAGACGGCCGGTGGTGATGGAGTCAGTGACGACTCTGGACAAATATGTTTCTAGAGCCGTAGTAGAAGATGAAGATGTCGTCCTCATCATGAAGTAGTTCTCATGTCACGTGTGATGAATATCTCCTGCAGTATTACTAATGCCGATTCCAGTGTCCATAAATGAGAGGAGAATTAGCGTTATGGAAGATGTCTATGAGGAACGTATTCAGCTGCCGACTCCGAGGAAGAAACTGCTTGTTGTCTGTGGCCTAAATATTTAGGTTTTATTAGTAGATGTAAAGAAGAAAACTAAATACTGTAAAATAATAAATCTCATATGTGGGGCAGCATGGTGGCTCAGTGGATAGCACTGCAGCCTTGCAGCGCTGGAGTCCTGGGTTCGAATCCCACCAAGGACAACATCTGCAAGGAGTTTGTATGTTCTCCCGTGTTTGCTTGGGTTTCCTCCCACACTCCAAAAAAAATCTACTGATAGGATATCTAGATTGTGAGCCCCATCCGAGACAGCGACAATAATGTGTGCAAACTGTAAAGCGCTGCGGAATATGTTAGCGCTATATAAAAATAAAGATTATTATTATGTTTCCCTTATCTCCAGTAATTGTATTATTACACAGGATTTTATGATGTTACATCGGCTCATCTTCTCATTCAGGTCTCTACAATATCGGATCCTCTCAGTGAAGATCTTCTACAAAAGAGAATTTTCCTGATTTAGAAATTAAAGATGGATATGGACAGAGACAAGATGGCGGAGAGGATATTACACCTCACCCTAGAGATCCTCTTCCGGCTTACTGGAGAGGTGAGAGATTCTGATGACGTCACATTACATCATTCTTATCTATGGGAATAACAGATGGACAGAACTGGAGAGGTGAGGACTCTGGAGATGTCTTTAGTGAGATTTATTAATGTGTCTCTCCATAACCAGGATTACACAGTATTGAAGAAGACCTCTAGTGAGCGCTGTCAGGACCCTGTGTCTGAGGGATGGAGAAGACCCCTGAGCTCAGTAACGGAGCCTCCACCTCACCCCTGATACATGAGGACATCAATGACCATAAGATCCTAGAACTCATCTACAAGATGATTGAGCTGCTGACTGGAGAGGTGGGAATGCTGGGACATTATACAGTAACGCTATGAAGGGATCAGGTGGATGACGGTATCATTGTATGTGTCAGGTTCCTATAAGGTGTCAGAATGTCGCTGTCTATTTCTCCATGGAGGAGTGGGAGTATTTAGAAGGACACAAAGATCTGTACAAGGACGTCATGATGGAGGTTCCCCAGCCCCTCACATCACCAGGTAACAGACAGTACTAAATGCACACGGAATATAATTATCTATATGTAAAGAATGAATTCAGTCCCTGTATGTGTTTCCTCCAGATCTATCCAGTAAGAGGACAACACCAGAGAGATGTCCCCATCCTCTTCTTCCACAGGACTGTAAACAAGAAGATCTCAATGCTCCCCAGGATCATCAGGTAGATGGAGAGAAGGTGTCATGAGATCTGTTTTATACTTGTGTAATGAGAGCGGTGGAGATGGCAGGATTAGAGCTGATCATAGATGTGACTTCTCCATCTGTCTGTGACTTTTACAATATTTGTTTCAGTGTGAAGATCTGACCCATATTAATACTACAGGGACATATGTGAGGGGTGATGAGCGGTGTAAAGAGGAGATTCCTACATATGACTACCCAGGTGAGTAGAAACCACCAAATGCTGAGAAGTCCCTGATTCTTCTCAGTCAACTGCTGTGGCTGCTTTATCAGTGGTGTAGTCCGTACATGTCACAATCATGTGATCACCATTTTACCTTACGACCACAATATTCTCCATCCAAAAATGTTGAAATGACTTTGGGCATTGAAAGCCCTTTTCTATGCAGCTTATAACTTGGAAGATTCATGTAGCTAAATTAGAAGACACTGACCGTTACCTGATCTGTAAACTACAAAGCCAAATGACAGCGTATGTAGAATGTGATGACAAGTTAGAAAATCACTTGAAGGGCTTCTTTCCACTTGCGAGAAATACGTCAGATTCTCGCATGTAAATGCCCAGCTCTGGGGCCGGCATTCGGGAGTGGAGCGAGCAGCTGCATAGAACTACATGCAGCCGCGCACTCCACTTCAGAGTGTCGGGGCCAGAGCTGGGCATTTACATGCGAGAATCTGACGTATTTCTCGCAAGTGGAAAAAAGCCCAAAGAAAAGTATTCTGATGGGTCTGTAAGAGAAAGCGGAGGGTTATGATGCTGTTGGCTTCCTAGATCCCTGATATCTTATTGGATGAATCTACCTTCTCTCCCTTCTGTGCTGCTGAATGTCTCATATGATCCCAATAAGACCAGATCCAGTCTTTCTGGCCAAACTTCCCTTTTATGATCGACAACATTAAATGTGCAGTGAGGCCAAGTGTGAATTTCTGTACAATAACAGCAGAGTTTCCCTTTATCCTGACTTTTCAATTTGTATTAAAACTAATTTCAAGGAAGATTGTGATAAACTACATAAAACCATTACACCTGTGCCATGATATATCTCTGAGCTGTGTGTAGGTGATGGCTGTAATATACATTTATTCACGCCTGCAGGAGATGTGATGGCATGGCTCCAGCCCTGGTTTCATGGATTCACTCCATGTCAAATTCCATTATGATTTCGATCATAAGGAATTCATATTACTGCACAATCTCTCCTGAAATGCTGATATGGGGTTCACTAATACTTTCTCTACTCTTCTCTTCTGGTCAGAACTCTTAGTAGCTCTGTAACTTCCTGATAGTCTTTAACAAAAGGTCTCCATTACCTCATTCAAATGCCCGAAATCTACATTTAAGACTCCTCAGCTCTGCATTATTATAAATCGTTATGTTTGACTTTCTAATATTTCTTCTTGAAACTCATCTGATAGAAAATATTGGCCCTTATGATAGTTTAGATTGCCAAGAGCCAACGAACCCCAGAGAGGTTTCACCACTAGTTACTCATTTATTACTGATGAAGATGGTTGAGTTTGATCATTTTTGTAATGTGTTATTGTCTATAGTCACAGTTTTTGACTACAGTAGTTGGTGCCCAAAATATTCTGATTTACCATATTTTTTTGGACTATAAGACACACCCAGGTTTTAGAGGTGAAAAATAGGGAAAAAATATTTGAAGCAAAAAATGTGGTAAAATATTTAATAACATATTTAACATACGATTATATGTGGTGTTATTATATATAATAGTATGTTATTATGTTGGAAGCTACGGGTAGGAGATGGTGCTGTGGGACCAGTGTGGTGTCTGTAAACTACTATGTGAAGACGCTGGAGGGTGAGTATAAGAATGGGGGCACAGGGCTTATATTTAAAGCACCACTCCAGCACTGAAAAATAACACTGGATTGCTGCTTTAAGATCCCATGGGAGAACTATAATTCCCAGCATGTCCTGCAGATCCCATGGCATGCTGGGAGTTATAGTTCACCACAGGAGTGGTAGAGTGCTTTATGTGTTGTAATTACTAAACTTTTAATTAATTCTTGTACAGGCTGTGCTCACATCAGTGCAGGTCCTGCAGGCAGCCAGCTAGCCAGGCTAGAAAACAGAAAAAATCTCTCTACAGCTCACAGGACTTGTGGTGCGGTAATGAAGGACTGGAGCATCACATGACCGCACAGAGCCCTCCCTATTATTACCTCACCACAGGTTCTGTAAGAGGAAGCTGCATTGTTTCTAGTTCAGTGTCTGCAGGACCTGTGGTGATATAATGAAGAGGGAGGGCCCTGTGCTGTCATGTGATGCTCCAGCCCGCCCTCCATTACCTCACCACAGGTCCTATAATGATGGGAGCACTCAGCATCAGCACAGCCCGTGCTGTGCTGTCAGGTATGCGACTGCGACAATCTCTCCTGTGGCACCCTGCTCCTGCCGCCTTCTTCTCCACCGGACACACGATCTCCCCAGCCACTGCAGGAATCTGGCGCTGGAGAAACCATGTGGGTCCACTGTTTAAGTGAAGAAATATTCATTTGCTGCTCCCCGCTCGGCGCTGACAGGTGGGCGGGGAAGCGGCTAATGAATATTCCTTCACTTTAAGCATCGGGACCACGTGGTTTCCCCAGTGCCGGATTCCTCCAACAGCGACATTTTCCTGCAAGTGCGATCCACTCCACCGCTGCCCCCTCCCCACATGTTACATTCAGACCACAAGATGCACCCCACACTTTCCTCCCAAATTTGGAGAAAAAAAGTGCATCTTATGGTCCGAAAAATACGGTAACCACTTCCAGCAGCCAGTTTTGTGTTCCTAATCAGGCCCCATTTTTCAAATCTGTGTCACTTGATGTGGTGATAACTTTGGAATTCTTCACGAAATATAAGCTCCAATTTTTTAATTTTCACAAAGGGGAATAGCATAAAGATGAATCTTACAAATTATTTTCCAACTTCTCTTGAATCCGACAATAGCTTATATACAGTTATACATAACTATCTGGACACATGACAGGGTTAAGAAGGGAATGAACGCATTTTAGCTATTTGATTGCAGATCTTGCAGAAATAATTTGCAGACACAATGTATTGGCTGTTTATGATCACATGGCAGCTCAAAAGATGGCCAGCATGAACAGGCTTGGTACTATCGCCTCCATTTTCCTGTTAACAGGGATTGTCTTGCTCACCACCCTTTAACCCCTCTACATGGACCTGGATTTACACAGAGACCCTAGGCTAGGGCCTCAGTGTTACCTGTTGTACTGTGGATTGAGATGACAAGAATAGGCATGTAGTAGGGTCGCACCCAGGAGGGCAGAGAAAATACAAAATCAGAAGACTCAAGAATACTCCGCAAACTTGCGGGGATCACAACAGGAAATAAATAAACTAACCTGGAGCTGAGCACTGAGGACTGAACCAGAGGAGAACAAGGCTGTATGTGGCAGTTTCCAGCAATATGCTTCGAGCTTCAGTAGAATGTGGTGTTTTCCAATTGGCTGAAGTAGGGAGCAGATTACTCCAGCTGAACAGCACGCTCATCCATAATGCTAAACTGAATGGTATTACTGATCCCAGACGGCTGGGCCGACCCTGTGCCGCCTGGAGCTTCGGGTTCCTAAGTCACCTCCATTACCAGCGACACCTGAAAAATTAATAAGGCTACACCTTGTGACAGAAGCAGATGTCGCTGGAGCAGATCCCAGAGGGTAAGAGACACACCGTTTGCAGAAGCCCTAATATGACAAAAGGGCAGAAATCCATAGCAGTAGAAATCCCTATAAAGTGACTAAATTTGGGAAATTATAACACTCACTGAATTAATCTATAGGTGTAGGAGAAAAAGAACCATGCACAAGGGGCGCACATCCAAATAGAAAAATAACATGAATATATATGAAAGTATGTAAATTTTATGAGTGGACAAAAAGACCGTCAATAAAACCATTTAAAAAAGACAACACACACCAAATAGTCCCATAGTAAGCAAAATATCCAAATATTACACCACATGAGAATTATATGTATATATCAAAATAGCATCCCTAGACGTAAATGAATGGAGTATATGTAAATAATCATTAAATATACATAAATACCATGCCAGCCCGGGCGTCCCCAGGAAGCTGCAGAAAAGAAGGGAGCCCTGAAAAAGTATGTACAAGGACTTATGTGGCGCTGTAGGGAAATATATATAAATATTCCTAAAAGTGGATTGTGTCCCTAAGAGTGAAGCATGAAATAAAATGCAAAGAGGGACAGCATCAAGAAATGAAATAAGGCTCAAGAAGCCAGAGTTACCAAGCTGAACAGTCCATGTCAGGGAAGTCATGTAAGAGGGCAGAAGTGCCGAGACCATAGAGATGTGGGAAACCCCACGCGTATCGTTAACACCTGCAGCTTCGTCAGGGAAAGTGTATTGGGGGAGGGGATCCAGCAGTCCTGAAATAGCATGTCAATTAGGAACAATAGCTTGACTGTGTGTCAGAAAAAAAAACCGGTACATACCAGAGGAATTGTCCTGGCCAGGATAAGCGCATGCGCTACAGTCAGGAACTCCAGCAGAGAGGAGAGCGCTATGCTGCAAAGACTCAAGCACGGAAAAGCCGATGGCGTCAGTCAAAGGTTGGCGACTGCGCAGAGTAACATCAGCAGAAGAGTAAAAGTGCTGGTAAACAATATGTAGAATTCAGGTGCAGGCATATCAGCTGGAGATAAGCGACCGTGCTATGTGGAATCAGCACCAAAGGTAGAAGTGCTGATAAAGATATGAACTGCGCAATCACAAAGGTGGACAAGAGTATCAAACACATATTTTGCAGAACGCATAGGATAAAGGACCACAAGGATGGACCTAATAGCCCTCATGTCTAGGTCCAAGAGCTCAAGCCCCTGTGGGAATAGATCCTGAAAATCGAAAACCAAAGAGATAGATGATCAGAGATAAGTGACAATTCTAATACATGGTAACTGGGAAATAATGAAAGAACAAACTAAGTTTGTGTATAAATGAATAAACCTCAAGCATGGGTATGCCAAATTAAAAGATAATATATAATATGAAATATATATATGAAACTGCCCTAACTAAAGTCACCAACGACCTACTAACCGCCAAGAGCAAGCGACACTACTCTGTCCTCCTTCTCCTGGACCTGTCTTCTGCCTTCAACACTGTGGACCACTCCCTCCTGCTCCTGATTCTCTCATCTCTGGGCATCACAGGCTTGGCCCTATCCTGGATCTCATCATATCTAACAGATCGAACATTCAGTGTCTCCCACACCACCTCCTTACCTCGCCCCCTCTGTCGGTGTTCCTCAAGGCTCAGTTCTAGGACCCCTACTCTTCTCCATCTACACCTTCAGCCTGGGACAGCTCATAGAATCCCACGGTTTGCAGTATCATCTCTTTGCCGATGACATTCAGATCTACCTATCTGGACCTGACCTCACCTTTTTACTGACAAAAATCCCACACTGTCTGTCCGCTATTTCAGCTTCTTTTCTTCTCGCTTTCTAAAACTGAACATGGACAAAACAGAATTCATCTTCTTCCCCCCCATCTCACTCTACGCCTCCACCAGACCTATCCCTCAATGTCAACGGCTGCTCACTTTCCCCGGTCCCGCATGCTCGGTGCCTCGGGGTGATCCTCGACTCTGCCCTTTCTTTCAAGCCACATATCCGAACCCTAGCCTCCTCCTGCCGTCTCAAACTCAAACATATTTCCCGGATCCGTGCATTCCTTGACCACGATACCACAAATACGCTAGTGCATGCCCTTATCTCCTGCCTTGACTACTGCAACCTCCTACTCTCTGGCCTCCCCTCCAGCACCTTGGCACCACTCCAATCCATCCTACATTCTGCTGCCCGACTAATCCACCTGTCTCCCCGTTATTCCCCAGCCTCTCCCCTATGCCAAGCCCTTCATTGGCTTCCTATCGTCCAGAGGCACCAGTTCAAAACCCTAACTATGACATACAAAGCCATCCACAACCTGTCTCCTCCATACATCTGTGACATGGTCTCCCGTTACTTACCCTCGCACAACCTTCGGTCCTCTCAAGATCTCCTTCTCTACTCTCCCCTTATCTCTTCTTCCCACAACCGCATACATGACTTCTCCCGTGCCTCCCCCATACTCTGGAACTCTCTACCCCAACACATCAGACTCGCGCCTACCATGGAAACCTTCAAAAAGAAACTGAAAAGACCTACGTCTTCCGACAAGCCTACAACCAGCAGTGATCCTCAGTCTACTGAACCGCCGCACAACCAGTTCTACCCTCTCCTAGTGTATCCTCACCCATCCCCTATAGATTGTGAGCCTTTGCGGGCAGGGTCCTCTCTCCTTCTGTACTTATGTGTGTCCTGTATTGCTCATATTTATTGTACTTTTCTATACTTGCCCCCTCTCACATGTAAAGCGCCATGGAATAAATGGCGCTATAAAAATGAATAATATGTATAAACAGGGATAAATAACCCCCTGGCGGCCTCAAGTAGTTGCCTATTATGACAGTATAGGCAAAGCTATATGAATGACACTGATATGTACAAAAGGATAAGAGCTACGATGAAGATAGAATATGCCATGTAAGAATTTATTCTGATAATAATTCATCAGGCATAGCATGGAACAGAGATATAGTGCGTGTTGTACGTGATGAATAATCAGAAGAAAAAAAAAAGGGGGGCGGTTTGTTTACACAATGTATATAGAAGTACACATAATGCATTCAATGAAATGAGATACGGTCATAAAGTTGGTTGGAACCAAAGGAGACCATAGATTCCAATGGAAAGGTATCAAACACAATCAATGGATAACAAGGGAAATCGGAAAATCAAAAGGTGGAACGCAGTCAGATAATGGCTCAGGTCCAACGGGGAAATTATCCCAAGAAGCTTGTGTAGAGGAGTTCCTCGTTGAGACCAGTGGGTGCCAAACTCCTCAAATTGAAGATCCAGGGTGACTTTTGGAGCAAAAGCTTCCTGAGGCTGCCACCTCTCGCATTCAATTGTATTCTCTTTCTTGGTGTCAGAAGACGCCAGATGTATTCTGTGCCCTCTTCCTAAATTCTTGTGAAGTCTGACCAATGTAGACTCTGGTTCCATTGGACATTATAATCCGTGATAAAATGGAATGTTTTATCCTTGGGGATCTGTTGGAAGAGAGTGGCAAGTCTTGGTTGTGTCCCTTGGCCCTTTGGAAGGCAGAAGAAATAACCCACAATTTACCCACAATTGTTTATAGGTGTAGTGACTTTCGATTCCACATACACTTTCTGGAAATTAGCACACAGTGGATGTTGAATTGAAAATTGCAAATATACCATTTTATTACCCAACACATAGTGCCTAGAGTGTGTTCCGGGATTCACACACACACCGTAAATTAAGTGGATTCCTCTCACTATTGTAATGCCAAATATATGGATGCTAAATGTGGTTTGAGCACACTGCAAGGCTTAGATTCGAGCGGGAGATTTGAGAGAGCAGTTATTTTTGGACTGGTTTGTGGGAGCCATGTTGCTTTTTAAGAGCCTTTGAGCCACTAATAATGTGGAAACTTCTATTTTTCCATTGATAGATGATGGACCTGAGTAGAGACTTGTTTTTTTAGATGAGTGGAAGTTTTTATTGGTATTATTTTTGCCTACATAACATTTTTTTGGTGGCTTTTTGTTCCATATTTGGGAGACAGAGTGAACAAACACCATGCTCTACTGGTTCATCTTATGATATTTTCTGTTAGACTGTGAACTGTCATTGTCTCGTTGAATGATTCAATATTTTGCATAACTTGCCATTTTTACAAACAGTTAAGAAGAAATGTTAAAAAATGAAAACTATTTTATTCAAAAATAATAGGTTTTATTCTTAGCAGATGACTGTACGTGGAGATCAGAGGGACTGCTGACAGCTTCAATTTGTAAATCTGATGATCTTGAGATCCCACAGGATACAATTGAAGTGATTGCTATTACTCCAGATATACCATCATCCTTCACAGAAAAGATCTGTCATCTGATCCTATGAAACGGGTTCTGTCTTCTGATTCATTACTGACTACTAAGGAAAATCAAAGTCTCAAAGTAAACATTAAAAAACAAACTGCTGTAAAAGCAAAGAAGCCATTTTCATGTACAGAATATGGAAATAGTTTTCCCCTTGAAAAGTTTTTTCTTAAGAGTCACACAGCAGAGAATAGATTTTCCTGTTCAGAATGTGGGAAATGTTTTAACCAGAAATCAACCTTGGTTAAGCACCAAAGAACTCACACAGGGGAGAAGCCATTTTCATGTTCAGAATGTGGGAAATGTTTTTCACAGAAACCAAACTTTGTAAAGCACCAGAGAACACACACAGGGGAGAAGCCTTTTTCATGTTCAGAATGTGGAAAATGTTTTAACCAGAAATCAGATTTGATTAAACACCAGAGAACTCACTCAGGAGAGAAGCCCTTTTCGTGTTCAGAATGTGGGAAATGTTTTAACCAGAAATCACATTTTGTTATGCACCAGAGAATTCACACAGGGGAGAAGCCTTTTACATGTTCAGAATGTGGGAAATGGTTTAACCGGAAAACAAATTTGGTTATACATCAGAGAACTCACACGGGGGAGAAGCCTTTTTTCTGTTCAGAATGTGGAAAATGTTTTACAGATTCATCAAGCCTTATCAGACATCGGAGAACTCACACAGGGGTGAAGCCTTTTTCATGTTTAGATTGTGGGAAATGTTTTAACCGGAAAACGCATCTTGATAGACACCAGAGAACCCACACAGCGTAGAAGCCTTTTTCTTGTTCAGAATGTGGTAAATGTTTTGTGATTAAATCATCTCTTCTTAGTCACCTGAGCAGTCACACAAGGTAAAAGCCTTTTTCATGTTCAGAATGTCAATGTTTTAACTGAAAAAATGCACCTTCTTAAAGGAGTTGTCCACTACCTGGTAAGCTCTTGTCATTCCTTACGTTTGGCCTCATTAAAATAAAATCCGTTATTCTCATCATCGTTCCCAGCAGTGTCGGAACTCATGTTCCCAGGGCTCATGTGAGGTTGTTGCATCACACGAGCTCTGCCCCCAATCAAGGTCAGCTTCAGTGTTCCGCCTTCAGGCGTGTTGAACATCAACAGGAAGCCAGGGGTTTGGCTGCCCTCTAATTTCCTTTTAATGTTCGATTTGTTCAAAGGTGGCGACAGTGATAACATTGCTGATAATGTACAGGGCTCACATTGCGTAAGAACCTCACATGAGCCCCTGGTGCTGACACCTCTGGAATGTCATCTGTATGGGAGGTTTGTATAATTGTTTTTATTTTAACAGGATCAAACCTGAAGCATGAATAGGGATTGTCCAAGTAGTGGACAACCCCTTTAAACATCAAAAATTCCACACAGAAGCCATTATACCTAGAGTGTGAAAAATGAATTTGTGGAAAATTGTACTTTGGTGACGTTGAGAAAGTACATATACATAAAATATATATAAATTGTTATTTGCAAATTGTAGAAAAACCTGTAACAGACAGTCATATGATTAACCCCTCTCTGACATTAGACGTACTATCCCGTCCATAAAACCCGTGCCATTCTGCCCATGGACGGGATAGTACGTCATAGGCGATCAGCTGCGCTCCTGAGGGGAGCGCAGCTAATCGCCGCCGGGTGTCAGCTGATTATCACAGCTGACACCCGTGACTGTGTGTCAGGAGCAGTCACGGACCGCTCCCGGCACATTAACCCCTAGCACACCGCGATCAAACATGATCGCGGTGTACTGGGGGCACAGGGGAGGATCGCGCAGGGTGGGGGCTCCCTGCGCGCCCCCCTGAGACCCTCAGACCAGCGCGATGTGATCGCGCTGTTCTGAGGGCTTCCTCCCTCCCAGGACCCGGATCCAAGATGGCACCGGGGTCCTGGAGGGAGGCGGCTTCCTCAGTGCCTGCTGAGAGCAGGCACTGAGAAGCCTGCAGCAGTGCCAGAGCGATCGCTGGTGTGACAGTGTGCTGTGCACACTGTCACACCAGCAATTTGATAAAATACAGTGATGTCCCACCCTGGGACAAAGTAAAAAAGTTAAAAAAATAAAAATAAACATGTTATAAAAAAAAATCCAAAAAAAAAAAAAAAAAAAAAAATATTCCCCAATAAATTCATTTCTTCCTGTAAATAAAAAAACCAAAACAATAAAAGTACACATATTTGGTATCGCCGCGTCCGTAACGACCCCCCCTATAAAACTGTCCCACTAGTTAACCCCTTTAGTGAACCCCTTAAAAAAAAAAAAGAAGCAAAAAATCAATGCTTTATCATCATACCGCCGAACAAAAAGTGGAATAACGCGCGATCAAAAAGACCGATATAAATAAACATGGTACCGCTGAAAACGTCATCTTGTCCCGCAAAAAACGAGCCGCCATACAGCATCATCAGCGAAAAAATAAAAAAGTTATAGCTCGCAGAATAAAGCGATGCAAAAATAATTATTTTTTATATAAAATTGTTTTTATTCTATAAAAGCGCCAAAACATAAAAAAATGATATAAATGAGGTATCGCCATAATCGTACTGACCCGAAGAATAAAACTGCTTTATCAATTTTACCACACGCGGAACAATAAAAACGCCTCCCCCAAAAGAAATTCATGAATTGCTGATTTTTGTTCATTCTAACCTCCCAAAAATCGAAATAAAAAGCGATCAAAAAATGTCACCTGCTCAAAAATGGTACAAATAAAAACGTCAACACGTCCCGCAAAAAATAAGACCTCACATGACTCTGTGGGCCAAAATATGCAAAAATTATAGCTCTCAAAATGTGGCGATGCAAAAAACTATTTTTGCAATAAAAAGCGTCTTTTAGCGTGACAGCTGCCAATCATAAAAACCCGCTATAAATAGTAAATCAAACCCCCCTTTATCACCCCCTTAGTTAGGGAAAAATAATAAAATTAAAAAAAATGTATTTATTTCCATTTTCCCATTAGGGTTAGGGTTAGGGTTGCGGCTAAAGTTAGGGTTAGGGTTGGCGCTAAAGTTAGGATTATGGTTAGGGTTGGGATTAGGGGTGTGTTAGGGTTAGGTTTGTGGTTAGGGTTGGGACTAGGGTTAGGGGTGTGTTGGGGTTAGGGTTGGAGTTAGAATTGGGGGGTTTCCGCTGTTTAGGCACATCAGGGGCTCTCCAAATGTGACATGGCGTCTGATCTCAATTCCAGCCAATTCTGCGTTGAAAAAAGTCAGACGGCGCTCCTTCCCTTCCAAACTCTGCCATGCACCCAAACAGTGGTTTACCCCCACATGTGGGGTATCAGCGCACTCAGGACAAATTGCACAATAACTTTTGGAGTCTTGTTACCCTTGGAAAAATAAAAATTGGGGTGAAAAGATCATTTTTGTGGAAAAAATATGATTTTAAATTTTACGGCTCTACGTTATAAACTTGTGTGAAGCACTTGGGGTTCAAATTGCTCATCAAAAATCTAGATAAGTTCCTTAGGGGGTCTAGTTTCCCAAATGGGGTCATTTGTGGGGGGTTTCCACTGTTTAGGCACATCAGGGGCTCTCCAAATGCAACATGGCATCCAAACTCAATTCCAGCCAATTTTGGTTGGAAAAAGTCAAATGGTGCTCCTTCCATTCCGAGCTCTGCCGTGCGCCCAAACAGTGGTTCTCCCCCACATATGGGGTATCAGAGTACTCAGGACAAATTGTACAACAACTTATGGTCCAATTTCTCCTGTTACCCTTGGGAAAATAAAAAATTAGTGACTAAAAGATAATTTTTGTGGGAAAAAAAATAGGATTTTTTATTTTCATGCCCGGGCATTATAACCTTGTGTGAAGCACTTGGGGGTTCAAAGTGCTCACCAAAGATCTAGATAAGTTCCTTAGGGGCTCTAGTTTCCAAAATGGGGTCACTTGTGGGGGTTTCCACTGTTTAGGCTCATCTGGGGCACTGCAAACAGAACATGACCCCATCAACATCTGCATTCCAAAACGTTACTACTTCCTTTCCAAGCCCTGCCGTGCGCCCAAACAGTTTCCCCCCCCACATATGGGGTATCGGCGTACTCAGGACAAATTGGACAACAACTTTTGGGGTCCAATTTCCTTGGGAAAATTCAAAAATTTGGGACTAAAAAATCATTTTTGTGGAAAATTGATTTTTTTTTTTTCACACCCAGGCTTTATAAACTTTTGTGAAACACTTGAGGGTTCAAAGTGCTCACAACAGATCTAGATAAGTACCTTAGGGGGTCTAGTTTCCAAATGGTGTCACTTGTGGGGGGTTTCCACTGTTTAGGCGCATCAGGGGCTCTCCAAACGCGACATGGCATCCAATCTAAATTCCAGCCAATTTAAGTTTGAAAAAGTCAAACGTCGCTCCTTCCCTTACGAGCTCTGCCGTGTGCCCAAACAGTGGTTTTCCCCCACATATGGGGTATTGGCGTACTCAGGAGAAATTGCATAACAACCTTATCTGTCCATTTTCTCCTTTTACCCTTGTGAAAATAAAAAAAAGTTTGTAAAAGATAATTTTTGTGGCTAAAAAGTAAAATATTCATTTTTTCCTTCCACGTTGCTTTAGATACTGTGAAGCACCTGAAGGGTTAATAAACTTCTTGAATGTGGTTTTGAGTACCTTGAGGGGTGCAGTTTTTAGAATGGTGTCACTTTTGGGTATTTTCTGCCATATAGACCCTCAAAGTGACCTCAAATGTGAGGTGGTCCCTAAAAAAAATGGCTTTGTAAATTTTGCTGTAAAAATGAGAAATCGCTGGTCAACTTTTAACCCTTATAACTTCCTAACAAAAAAAATTTTGGTTCCAAAATTGTGCTGATGTAAAGTAGACATGTGGGAAATGTTATTTCTTAACTATTTTGTGTGATATATTTCTCTGTTTTAAGGGAATAAAAATTCAAAGTTTGAAAATTGCAAAATTTTAAAATTTTTTGCCATATTTGCGTTTTTTTCAAAAATAAACGCAAGTTATATCGCAGAAATTTTACCACTAACATGAAGTACAATATGTCACGAGAAAACAATCTCAGAATCGCGAAGATCCGTTGAAGCGTTCCAGAGTTATAACCTCATAAAGAGACAGTGGTCAGAATTGTAAAAATTGGCCCGGTCATTAACGTGCAAACCACCCTTGGGGGTGAAGGGGTTAAATGGAAAATGGAAATTACTTTAGAACTTACTGTATTTTTTGGCACATAAGACGTATGTGAATGTGATGAGAAGCAATTACCGGTGTGAGAACGAGCGCTTCCAGGCATTGCAGGACGGATTCCAAAGATAAGATTAGATGAACAGAAAGCAAATTTTATTTTTCTACTCATTTCCGGGCCCTAACTGGCTCCTTTGTCAGGCAAGTGTACATTAGTGTCCTTGCAGTGAAATTGTATATGAATTAAACACATGATGCAGAGAATCACTATCAATAGATTTATTACTTCCATACTCTACTGTAGTGCATTAAAATGCGTAGTATTCACTCTTCCACTTTACACCATCAGGGAAGATTTTTTTTAAGCTATACATATGTAAAGAAACGGGGTCTGTGGGTGCTCTTGTCCGCTGACCTGGCTGCCTTTAGAAAGACTGCATGGACCAGGGCTCATACCACTGAACGCCCGCTCTATCTCCCGTGGGCAACATACTACACAGACAACGCAGGGTTAGGGTAGAACAGTGTGGCAATGCCTTATTGAACCACAACACCCTATAGCAAACAAAACATTCCCAGCAATTGACCCCAAGATGGTGCCCATTACAGGGCCCAACCCTTCTGCTTACTTGCTAAGATGATGGTAAATGATATGTCAGAGCTCCCAGGGTCGATATTCCACCTCTGGTACACACACAGAGAGGAGGTATGACAAGTGTAGGGAAATGACCGAGAGCAGTCCTGTGTTCTTTCAGCCGGGTCCGATGTACCCTCAGCTGAGACCCTGAAGAGTGACACCAGCCAGAAGGAAAGAAGTCTCTTTTATACCCGAGACAGGTGATCTACACTACTCAAAAAAATAAAGGGAACTGTTGTGAATAGGCTGGAAATGAGTTCTGAGCAGAAGCTCCCTCTGGTGGTTACAAACGGTACTGGACTGTCAGTGAAGATTGTGAGGATTGGGAATCAGGTGTTACTGACTGGTCTTATATAAGGGAGTCGCCTTCCCATCAGGGTTGCCGGTGATCAATTGTTCTGGTCTCAATCCTTGATTCCTGTTTCCTTGGTAGTCTGCTGTGTCGTGTCTGAATCTCCTGCTAACAGATAAGACATTTTCTTCTTTTTGTTTTTGTGCTTGATTTTTGCATTTTGTCCTGCACTTCTGTGGGGGCCTTCAGGGTCCCCTCTGGGGGCTTTTGCCCTCTCAGTTCAGTTCAGCCACTGATGTTTGTACATTTGCTTTTTCCAGTTTTTTCAGTGGCTGCTGTTTTGATTTTGGTTACACCAGAGAACTAATTTAGGTGGTAGAGGTCATGTGATCTCAGGTGTTTTTGAAATTAGTAGAGTTGGTGCTTTTCAGGGTTTTTTGGGATTGCAGTAAGTGCCCTTCCTATCCTTTTCTATTTAGTAAGTTTGGGCCCCAACGTTTGCTCATACTATTTTCTGTCTGTGTCAGTATTTCTTCTTGTCTAACCGCCATTACATGTTTGGGGGCTTTCTATGTTCTTTGGGGATCTGCTCCGGGGCAGATAGCTTTCCTATTTCTATCTTTAGGTGTAGTTAGTTTCTCAGGCTGTGACGAGGCGTCTAGGACCAACGTAGGAACGCTCCACGGCTGCCTCTAGTTGTGGTGGTTAGTCAGGGTACTGCAATCTCATAGTTTCCAACTGCTCTGGTGTATTGCCTTTTTTACCTGTACTCCTCAGCTACCGAAACATAACAGGGAACACTCAACACATCCTAGATCTAAATGAATGAAATATTCTCATTGAATACTTTGTTTTGGAAGTGCATTGAGCAGCAGGGTGGTTTGCTATTGAAGGGGAAAAAAAATCTCTTTACATCTTCTTCCTTAGCGAGTGTGAGCGAGCTAAGTGTGACCGGAGCACAAGTGTGAACGGTGGTAAGTGTGACTTGTGATTCAGTGAAGAAGTATTTGGAAAACCTTTAACAAATACTTGTGTGAATTGGTGTTTCGCGGAATTGTGGATTGCTGAGTGCTTTCCTACTTGTTCTATTTTTTGGGGGCTTTCTTAACCTATTTTTTCTCTAAAGGATTAATCTCTTATTTAACTCTGTGTTTAGGGGTTAACTATATTGCATTTAACCCCTTCCTGACCTGTGACACAGCGTATGTGTCATGAAAGGATCGCGTTCCTGCGGGTCGGGTGACCAGGGTCACTGAAAGGTCACCCGACCCGCAGGCACAAGACCCTTTGTGCTTCACCACAGGGGGGTTGGCTTAACCCCCACGTGGCTACGATCGCTCTGATTGGCTGTTAAAAGTGAAACAGTGCTCCCTTTATTCCGAGCCCCGACGTGTGCCCAAACAGTGGTTTACCCCCACATATGGGATATCAACGTACTCAGGAAAAATTGCACAACAACTTTGGGGGTCTGATTTCTCCTGTTACCCTTGGGAAAAAAATTGGGGACTTAAAAAATGATTTTTGTGGAAAAAAAAATGATTTTTTATTTTCACAGCTCTGCGTTATAAACTTCTGTGAAGAACTTTGGAGATTCAAAGTGCTCACCACACATCTAGAGGAGTTCCTTGGGGAATCTTGTCTCCAAAATGGGGTCACTTGGGGGGGTTTCTACTGTTTAGGCACATCATGGGCTCTGCAAACGTAACATGACGCCCGCAGACCATTCCATCAAAGTCAGCATTTCAAAACGTCACTACTTCCCTTCCGAGCCCCAACGTGTGCCCGAACAGTGGTTCCCCCCCACATATGGGTTACCAGTGTACTCAGGACAAACTGTGCAACAACTTTTGTGGTCCAATTTCTCCTGTAACCATTGTGAAAATAAAAAATAGGGGGCTAAAAAATCATTTGTTGAGAAAAAAAAATGATTTTTTATTTTCAGGGCTCTGCGTTATAAACTTCTGTGAAGCACGTGAGGGTTCAAGGTGCTCACCACACATCTGGATAAGTTCCTTGGGGGGTCTAGTTTACAAAATGGGGTCACTTGTGGGGGGTTTCTACTGTTTAGGCACATCAGGGGCTCTGCAAACGTAACAAGATGCCCGCAGACCATTCCATCAAGTCGGCATTTCAAAGCGTCACTACATCCCTTCCGAGCACTGACGTGTGCCCAAACAGTGGTTACCCCCACATATGGGGTACCAGCGTACTCAGGACAAACTGGACAACAACTTTTGGGGTCCAATTTCTCCTGTAACCATTGTGAAAATAAAAAATAGGGGGCTAAAAAATCATTTGTTGAGAAAAAAAGATTTTTTTATTTTCAGGGCTCTGCGTTATAAACTTCTGTATAGCATCTGGGGGTTCAAAGTGCTCACTGTGGATCTAGATAAGTTCCTTAGGGGGTCTTATTTCCAAAATGGGGTCATATGTGGGGGAGCTCCAGTTTAGGCACACAGGGGCTCTCCAAACATGACATGGTGTCCGCTAACGATTGGAGCTAATTTTCCATTAAAGTCAAATGGCGCTCCTTCCCTTTTGAGCCCTGCCGTGCGCCCAAACAGTGGTTCCCCCCATATATGGGGCACCAGCGTACTCAGGAAAAATGGGCAACAACTTTTGGCATCCAATTTATCCTGTTACCCTTGGGAAAATAAAAAATAGCGGGCTAAAAAATGATTTTTGAGAAACAAAAATTATTTTTTTATTTTCACTGCTCTGCGTTTATAAACTTCTGTGAAGCACCTGGGGGGTCAAAGTGCTCACTATGCATCTAGATAAGTTCCTTGGGGGGTCTAGTTTCCAAAATGGTGTCACTTGTGGGGGAGCTCCAATGTTTAGGCACACAGAGACTCTCCAAATGTGACATGGCAACCGCTAAATATTCCAGCATATTTTCCATTCAAAAAGTCAAATGGCGCTCCTTCCCTTCTGAGCCCTGCCGTGCGCCCAATCAGTGGTTTATGACCACATATGAGGTATCTGTGTATCAGGAGAAATTGCCCAACAAGTTTTAGGATCCATTTTATCCTGTTGCCCATGCAAAAATGAAAAAATTGATGCTAAAATAAAATTTTTGTTGGAAAAATTAAAATGTCCATTTTTTCCTTCCACGTTGCTTTAGTTCCTGTGAAGCACCTGAAGGGTTAATAATCTTGAATGTAGTTTTAAGTAGCTTGAGGGGTGCAGTTTTTATAATGGTGTCACTTTTGGGTATTTTCTACCATATAGACCCCTCAAAGTGACTTCAAATGTGAGATGGTCCCTAAAAAAAATTGTTTAGTAAATTTTGCTGTAAAAACTTTTAACCCTTATAGCTTCCTAACAAAAAAATTTTTGTTTCCAAAATTGTGCTGATGTAAAGTAGACATGTGGGAAATGTTATTTATTAACTATTTTGTGTCACGTAACTCTCTAGTTTAACAGAATAAAAATTTGAAAATTGCAAAATTTTAAAAATTTTCGCCAAATTTCCATTTTTTTCACAAATAAATGCAAAAATAATCGACCTAAATTTACCACTAACATGAAGCCCAATATGTCACGAAAAAACATTCTCAGAATCGCTAGGATCCGTTGAAGCGTTCCTGAGTTATTACCTCATAAAGGGACACTGGTCAGAATTGCAAAAAATGGCAAGGTCATGAAGGGGTTAAATCTTGGTGTAGCTATATTCACAAGGGGTTAATTAAGGGTGGGGGTTCATTATTAAGGGTTTATAAGGGGCAGCTGGTTGAGGCTCAGGTCCTTTTGGAAGTGCATTGAGCAGCAGGGTGGTTTGCTATTGAAGAGGAAAAAAAATCTCTTTAAATCTTCTTCCTCAGCTAGTGTGAGCGAGCTGAGTGTGACCGGTGCGCAAGTGTGAACGGTGGTAAGTGTGACTTGTGTTTCAGTGACTTTGGATTCAGGGAGTTGACAAGGGAGGAATTACTGAATTGCTGTCATTTTTTATTAATACTTTTTATTTATTTTCACTTATCCTTGCTGTCTGGTGAAATCCCCATTAGATATGTGCTCCACTATTGCCAATGCCATAGAGTGTACATATTGCCACATGTATGCAGTCCTTGAACAGCCGGTCGAGGGTGCATACTGCTGTGCGAGATGTGAGCACGTTGTGCATTTGGAAGCCCAAATTCTGGATCTAAATGTGCAGCTGGCAACACTGAGATCCATAAACAATATGGAAAGGAGTCCTCTGCTCACTGAGCAGACGCTCAATGGGATAGATGAGGGGGGGATGCTAGGATGGAGCTGCAGGACAGTGAAGCAGCAAGCTGGGTGACAGAAGGCGGGGTAGAGGGAAGAGCGCCAGGGAGGCTAGTCCTGATCTGGCACACCCAATAAGTTTGCTAGGTTGGCAGATAAGAGTGGTGTCAGTACAGGGGTAGCACTGCTGCAGCAAGGCATGTCCTCTGAAAGCCAGAGGAGTGTCTGCTCCAGTAAGGGGGGAATTAGGAGAGGAGGGCAGGCCAGACAGGTGCTGGTAGTGGGGGACTCAATTATTAGGGGAACAGATAGGGCAATCTGTCACAAAGACGGGATCGTCGAACAGTGTGCTGCCTACCTGGTGCTCGAGTCCGAGACATCGCTGATCTGGTTGACAGATTACTGGGAGGGGCTGGTGAGGACCCAGCGGTCATGGTGCACATTGGCACAAATGACAAAGTTAGAGGCAGTGCACCTCCAGAGTACAAAATTTATTTTGATCACTGTGATAAACTCTCACAGTGATCAAAATAAATAAAGTAATAAACACCCCCTTTATCACCCCATAGGTAAGGACAAATAATAAAATTTAGAAAATATTTTTTTTTCTATTAGGGTTAGAATTACAGTTAGGGTTAGGTTAGGGTTAGGGTTAGCCTTAGGGTT